>QXTE01000256.1:1026297-1566919 GCA_003942145.1 Platysternon megacephalum
CTCCTCCCTGCACCCCTGCCCTGAGCCCCTTCCTGGACACTGCCCCCCCTCCCACACCCCAACCCCCTGCCCCAGCCCTACATTCATGGCCCTGCGTGCAATTTCCCCACCCCAGATGTTGCCCTTGGGCCAAAAAGTTTGCCCACCCCTGCCTTAGCCCCACAAGCCCTGAGCTCCCCGCTCCCAGTCTGGTACGCAGAGAATGGTGGAGGCGGGGACATGGGGGACATGGGGGACATGGGGAGCTCCGTGAGCCACACTTTAACTGTAAAAGAGCCGCATGCGGCTCGGCCATTCCTGGTCTACACGCTGAACGTTCTCAAGTAATCCCGCTGCTCCTTGTGATCTGTTACTGCAAACGTCTTGTCTCCTTTTAGAGTGGAAAGAAACCAATGCCTCCTACAGCGAGCACAGAAAGCAGTGGGGTCTGTGTCTCCCAGTGAGTCGCCGTTGCTGCAGGGGGCACTGGATGATGCAGTGTGGCTGGATGCCAGGAAGGTACGTGCTAGAGGAGGAGAGAGCGAGAGCAACAAGTGTGGGAAGGCGTTGGAGGCGCTAACAAATGCATGGCGGGTTCTCAAAAAGCTTTTAGCTACAAGCAGAATGGCCAATGAGCCCTATTCTGACACCACTTCTGGGTGACCCTCACAATTGAGACTTTAAACCCCAGTTCCTTCTTTGGTAAGATTTAAGGGTGGGATTGTCACAGGAGCCTACGGCAGTTAGGAGCNTCCCCCCCAGATGTTGCCCTTGGGCCAAAAAGTTTGCCCATCCCTGCCCTAGCCCCACAAGCCCTGAGCTCCCCGCTCCCAGTCTGGTACGCAGAGAATGGTGGGGGCGGGGACCTGGGGGACATGCGGAGCTCCGTGAGCCACACTTTAACTGTAAAAGAGCCGCATGCGGCTCGGCCATTCCTGTTCTACACGCTGAACGTTCTCAAGTAATCCCGCTGCTCCTTGTGATCTGTTACTGCAAACGTCTTGTCTCCTTTTAGAGTGGAAAGAAACCAATGCCTCCTACAGCGAGCACAGAAAGCAGTGGGGTCTGTGTCTCCCAGTGAGTCGCCGTTGCTGCAGGGGGCACTGGATGATGCAGTGTGGCTGGATGCCAGGAAGGTACGTGCTAGAGGAGGAGAGAGCGAGAGCAACAAGTGTGGGAAGGCGTTGGAGGCGCTAACAAATGCATGGCGGGTTCTCAAAAAGCTTTTAGCTACAAGCAGAATGGCCAATGAGCCCTATTCTGACACCACTTCTGGGTGACCCTCACAATTGAGACTTTAAACCCCAGTTCCTTCTTTGGTAAGATTTAAGGGTGGGATTGTCACAGGAGCCTACGGCAGTTAGGAGCCAAAATTCAATAGCATTAGGCACTTACTTCCTTTACGCTCCTTTGAAAATTCCAGACTAAAATCCAATTCAGCTGCCAATTGTCTTCAATTGGGGGAGGGGGAGAGACTCAAGCCTGTGCTAAAGGAAAAGAACAAGTGTCCATACAATAATTATATTAATTGCTCTGATATACATGATAGTTTTTGCTATTGGTTTTGTTCTTTTTCATGGTTTCTGCCTGATCTTTTTTTTAAAGCCAGATTTCCAAGTGGTATCTACAAAAAACAAAGGTACTCAAAACCAGGTGGAAGCTGTGATTACTTAAAACAAAAAACCAACACAATCCCAATTTTGCTGAAGCTAAGAGAAATATAACTTTTGTATGAGAAAGCAGCCCAAGGCAAACATCAGCCAACTCCCAGTCTGAGCAGCAGGTCATAAAGCAAACCCAGAATCTGCACAACTGCAGAAAAACAGAGGGGAATACAACATTTGAATGAGAGATGGGGGGGAAATAACTTTTATACATGCATGACAAGAAAATCGCTGAATGAAACAAATTCAACATCACTGCCAGCATGGCTTTTTGCCCAGCAAAATACAAAACAGTGCATGTAGAATGAAAGCAAAGAAAGCCACTGATTTCCAGAACTGGAAGAAATGCAAGATACAGAACAGGTGCAGGGGAGCATCTTGGGGATTTTCCCAAACAGCGCTCAGGAAAGGAAAGAAAGTCAGACAGAGAACTTGTGGGAACATGATCAAGCAGAATCAAGTCAGGAAAATAAAAGTAACAACTGCACAATCCCTTCCACCGATAAAGCCCAGGGGTCCACAGACCCAACATAAAGCTAGTTTTTTTCTCTATGTTCTGCAAATAGTGGTTGCACGATATTAAAAGGGGAAAACATTGCTTGAGTCTTTGTCAGCTTTTAAAATAGGCGTATGCACTAATTTCTCTCTTTCCCACTTGGCTCCTCTTTTATGTATTGTTTTGTCAGTGTTTATTTTAAATCTAGACGCATTTATAAAAATGCACCCCCCCAAAAAAAGGAAACAGAAAATGGGTTATTTATATATTGCACAGAAGCCATGGTTTCTGCAGAGCTTTCTTTGCAGGGCATTGAGCAGGGCAATCACCAAATAGCACCCGGATCCTGCAAATATTTACACACTTGCTTAACTTGGTGCACTGGGGACTGTTCCAAGCGTTACACACGTGAGCAGCTGTTTGCAAGATCAGGGCTGAGCTATGAAGCTACAATGCTATATAATAATGTCTTCAGGAATCCTTGCTAATTTGAATGAGATTCTTCATATTGAGTAATGATCTGGAACGACAGAGCTCCCAGTGGAAAGACTGTGTGTGCAATTCCGGTCATTAAATCCCAGGTGCTGTTTTGGAGAAGCAGCACAGCATGACAAAAGGATTTGGGGGATTTCAGATGAAAGAGTATATGATAATTGATTGCAGGGTGCAGTATCTCATTTCTATAGGAGTGACTGTAGAGCTGGTTCACATTTTTTTTTTTTAAATGCCAAAATAATTTTCACTCCACAGGTTTTAAAAGAGAAGGATTTTTCATTTATTTGATTTTTTTGGGGGGCAAACATTTGTATAGAAAATGTTTATTGTGGGGTGGGATTATTTAGAACCCACCCACCTTTTCTTCCTATCTCCTTAGTTTTGTTTTGCCACTGAAAACTGAATGTTTCAATGTGGAGGTTTGTGGGTGATGGGGGGAAAATCCTGAACATTTTGTTTTNTTACAGTAGCGCTCTAAAGCCCAATTAAGGACGGTGTCCCATTGTGCGAGGTGCTGTACAAACACCGAGTTGTAGGTGGTCCCTCCCCTGAAGAGCTTACAATCCAGGTAGACCAGACGGACACAGGGTGAAGAAGGGGGAGAATACACAAGCAGAATGCACACTGGCATGGCAGCAAACGGCAGGTTAGTTCCATGATTTTGGATGGGTTGAGTTAGAATAGGATCAGCTGAATGGAAAGAAAAGGGGAGGGGTGAGGGAGACAGGGCAGGAGGGAAGAGGGGCGGGAAGCGGCGGTGACGAGACTGTGGCCATGTCTACGCTACGAGGCGGGAGCGTGAATCCTAGCTCGCGTGCACATACTCGCACTGACTCAATAAGAGCTAGCGGGAGTGTGACTAACACTGTCGTGAGGGGAGTGGCAGCAGAGGCCACGTCCAGTACGTACCCACAGGGTCCAGGTGCTGCCGTGCGTACGCTACTATTTGTACTCGGTCTCGGTCTCACTGAACTAGTGTGACTAGGTGTACGTGATCTGGTAATCGTGCCCCTTGCTCCGAGCACAGACGTAGCCTCTTGNACTATTTCTATATTTTCCAAATTTGCCACCAACAGTCTTTCTCACTTATTGACCAGCGCGAATCGATAGTTTCATTGATTTAATGGGTTTCTTACAGTAGCGCTCTAAAGCCCAATTAAGGACGGTGTCCCATTGTGCGAGGTGCTGTACAAACACCGAGTTGTAGGTGGTCCCTCCCCTGAAGAGCTTACAATCCAGGTAGACCAGACGGACACAGGGTGAAGAAGGGGGAGAATACACAAGCAGAATGCACACTGGCATGGCAGCAAACGGCAGGTTAGTTCCATGATTTTGGATGGGTTGAGTTAGAATAGGATCAGCTGAATGGAAAGAAAAGGGGAGGGGTGAGGGAGACAGGGCAGGAGGGAAGAGGGGCGGGAAGCGGCGGTGAAGAGACTGTGGCCATGTCTACGCTAGGAGGCGGGAGCGTGAATCCTAGCTCGCGTGCACATACTCGCACTGACTCAATAAGAGCTAGCGGGAGTGTGACTAACACTGTCGTGAGGGGAGTGGCAGCAGAGGCCACGTCCAGTACGTACCCACAGGGTCCAGGTGCTGCCGTGCATACGCTACTATTTGTACTCGGTCTCGGTCTCACTGAGTGCGACTAGGTGTACGTGATCTGGTAATCGTGCCCCTTGCTCCGAGCACAGACGTAGCCTCTTGAGCGATGGGAGCGGGAAAGTTCGAGCAAACCGCCAATCAGCCCAGGGTGGGGCAAGTCCCGTCACCACTGTAGAAAGGTCACCAAGGGTCTGTCTACACTACGTTAAAAACCAAGGCTGGCTCGCGTCAGCCGTGTCAGGTTTGCGGGCCTTGGGCTAAGGGGCTGTTTAATTGCGGTCCCTGAGCTCTACAACCCTGCGGAGTGCGGGGGTGCCAGAGCTTGGGCTGCAGCCCGAGCCAGAACGTCTACACAACCATTAAACAGCCCCTGAGCCCGAGTCTGCTGGTGCAGGCCAGCCGTGGGTGTCTAATTGCAATGTAGACATAGCCGCAATGTCCAGAAGTCCTGGCTTTGACCGCTTCTCTCCCAATTGGCTGGAGTCTCTGGACGCAGGTCTGTCTCTGTTTTAACCTGTGGTTTTGTGAAACTTGATGCAACCAGAGTTCTGTGATGATGGTGAGCAATGTATCTAACTAATTTAGCCCCTCTCTGTCATTTATTCCAGATCAAACTTTGATTGTTCCAAATGTGTTGATTTTTCAAAACTGTTGGTCATCAAATATGTCCTGTGAATATATTTCAGTCTGTTGACTGCCCATGAACTTTTTGCTGTGACTAGTAGTTCAAATATTCGCTGTTCATGTTGTGTGATTGGTCAACTGACATTGCACAGTTTCTGTTTGCTCTGGGAATGGGCACATGATACCATTTCTGCTCCTTTATTGGCTCACTGAGAATTTATAACTAGGAACAGGGTTTAAATGAGTCACAGTACCATGACATTTCAAGTGCCACTACTCATGTAACATTTGCATGTTTGTTTATAGTATTTTCTCTTTCTGCAAACATTCTTGTCAACAAAAATTCTCTTGCACTAAATTTCAGGGAGAGAATAAGTTGGGACATGCATAATGTGAAAGCAAATGAATGGGGTTTTATTCAGACAAACTTCTGTCCATTCTTTTTTTATCAGTACTTGCCCGGCTCAAATAACAGCTATCCAAGATTAAGCAGGCTTTTTAAAAATTATTAAAAGTTTCTGCTTTTGCATGACTTTTATTGACATCATGCCTGCATGTGCGTGGTGGAAAGCATCTCCAAGCCAATTACGAAGAGAGGAACATCGTACAAATCCCTTCTTTCATTGTGACCTTTTGCCCGAGAAGGTATGGTATTGATGAAATTCATTTCTCCCTAATCTGTTTGTAGACAGCCTGATAGCTCCATGTTCAGAGACCTTCTGCTTCAGCACACTGCTTTTGGGGGCAGCAAGTTCAAATCACGGCTGCAGAATATAGCTTATTAGATGGTGGTGAACGCATGGATCTCTTCTCGACTGTCTCCTTAGGTGAGAGGAAAACAGCAAAGCATTATAACCCACAAATTAAGGCAGATGCAAACACCTAGCCAGTGAGAACTGACAGTTATTGTATTCCAGTGCTGTCTGGCTAGGACAACAGGGATGTCTATGCTCACACTCCTAGGGGTTATTGAGATGTATCAGGTTGGGGTGGGGAAGAGATGGCACTCTTCCCAGCCCCATTCATGAGTTTGTATTGATATTCATGCTATGCTTATGAGTGTTCTCTGGGCTTCGCTTCCCCTAGTGGGGCTTGTTCATGGGTTCTGCCAATCTCCTCTTTGATTGGGGAAGGAGACGAGTGGTGATATTTCCTCAGTGCCACCAAAATGAGATTCACTCACGGTAAATAGCATGGCTCTGTGACTCTTCCGCTCTTGCACGAGGAACGAAATAATTAGCAATGGTGACATTTAAATGATCATCGCTGGGCAGCTGGGTGGACAGGGCTGGTCACACCTCTCCCAGCCACTGGCCCAGGCTCATCTCTGTATCTGTTACGCTTAGATCACATAGTGAAGTTCCTGCCACAAGCATGGACAGAAACTTGAGAACTGACATTCCGGAGAGCAAGATGGCCGTGTCAGAGAGTGCCGGGACAGCGTCGGGGCATGTGCTGGCTCTTCCCAGGGCAAGTCTAATATGGCGTCAGTCAACGTGGTGGGAGGGGAGGGTAATAATAGCAACACCTCACTTTTATATAGAGTTTTTCATCAGCAGATCTCAAAGCACTTTACAAAGGAGCATCATCCCCATTTCACAGATGGGTAAGAGGGTGGCTTTGGCTCCTGTACATATCCCATTTAATAGAGCTTTGTGTGAGCCTGTAAACGATGGATGGAAGAAGAGGCACCTAATAAAGCAAGACCTGTTCTATACCAGATCGTATGAAGAGGGCTCTGCCTTGGCTCAAGTCACCTCATTGCAGCTCACCAACAGGCAAATGATAGTGAACATAGGAACATAAGACCAACCAGAATGGGTCACACCAATGGTCCATCTAACCCTGCATCCTGTCTTCTGACAGTGGCCAATGCCAGGTGCCCCAGAGGGAATGAACAGATCAAGCAATGATCAAATGGTCCATCCCCTGTCGCCCATTCCCAGCTTCTGGCAAACAGAGACTAGGAACACTCAGAGCATGGGGTTGTGCCCCTGACCATGGCTAATAGCCATTCATGGACCTATCCTTCACGAACTTACCTAGTTCTTTTTTGAACCCCCTTATACTTTTGGCCTTTTCCCTGGCAACGAGTTCCACAGGTTGATTGTGTTATGTTAAGAAGTTTGTTTTAAACTGTCTGCCTGTTAATTTCATTGGGTGACACCCCCCCCCCCAGTTCTTGTATTATATGAAGGAGTAAATAACACTTCCTTATTTACTTTCTCCACACCAGTCATTATTTTATAAACCGCTATCATATCCCCCCTTAGTCATCTCTTTTCCAAGCTATGAGACCCAGTCTTTTTAATCTCTCCTCATACGGAAGTTGTTCCATACCTTTAATAATTTTTGTTGCTCTTCTCTGTACCTTTCCAATTCTAATATATCATTTTTGAGACCGGATTTGCATGCAGTATTCAAGCGGTGAGCATACCGGGTATTTGTATAGTGGCATTATGATATTTTCAGTATGATTATTGATCCCATTCCTAATGATTCCTAACATTCTGCTAGTTTTTTTTTACTTCTGCCACACATGGAGCAGATGTTTTCAGAGAACTCCCCACAATGACTCCAAGATCTCTTTCTTGAGTGGCAACAGCTAATATAGACCCCATCATTTTGTATGCATAACTGGGATTATGTTTTCCAGTGTGCATTGAATTTCATCTGCCATTTTGTTGCCCAGTCACCCAGTTTTGTGAGATCTCTCGATTTAACTATATTGAGTAATTTTGTATCGTGTGCAAATGTTGTTCATTCTCTGTTTACCCTTTTTTCAAGATCATTTTTGAATATCTTGAAGAGCACTTATCCTAGTACAGACCTCTGGGGGACACCACTATTTACCTTTCTCCATTCTGAAAACTGAACATTTATTCCTACCCTTTGTTTTCAAGTACGTTGCCTGGTACTGCAGTTAGGCTTACCAGCCTGTAGTTGCCAGGATTGCCTTTAAAAAAAATTGTTGTCACGTTAGCTATCTTCCAGTCATCTGGTACAGAAGCTGCTTTAAATGACAGGTTTCATACCTCAGTTAGCAGTTCTGCAATTTCACATTTGAGCTCTTTCAGAACTTTTGGGTGAATACCATCTGGTTGTGGGGACTTTATTACTGTTTAATTTACAAATATATTCCTAAACCTCTTCTATTGACACCTCAATCTGGGACAGTTCCTCAGATTTGTCAACTAAAAAAAATGACTCAGATGTGGGAATCTCCCTGATATCCTCTGCAGTGAAGACTGATGCAAAAAATTAATTTAGCCTCTCTGCAATGGCCTTATCTTCCTTGAGTGATCCGTTAGCACCTCAATCATCTAGTGACTCCACTGATTGGCAGGCTTCCTGCTTCTGATGTACTTAAAAAATTGCTGTTAGTTTTTGAGTCTTTGGCTAGCTGCTCTTCAACTTCTTTTTTGGCCTTCCTAATTATTAAATTACACTTGACTTGCCAGAGTTTATGCTCCTTTCTATTTTCCTCAGTAGGATTTAACTTCCAATTTTTAAAGGATGCTTTTTTGCCTCTAACCGTCTCGTTTACTCTGTTGTTTTGCCACGGTGGCACTTTTCTGGTCCTCTTACTATGTTTTTTAATTTGGGGTACATAGTTAATCTGAGGCTCTATTATGCTGTTTTAAAAAGTTCCCATGCAGTTTACAGACATTTTCACTTTTAATTGCTATTTAACTAGCGTCCTCATTTTTGTATAGTTCCCCTTTCTGAAATTTAAATGATACTCTTGTGGGCTTCTTTGGTGTACCTTCCCCCCAGTGAGGATGTTAAATTTAATTACACTATGGTGACTACAACTGAGCAATTCAGCTATATTCACTTCTTGGACCAGGTCCTATTCTCCATTTTTAGGATTAAACCAAGAATTGCCTCTTTCCTTGTCAGTTTCAGGACTAGCTGCTCCAAGAAGCAGTCATTTATGGTGTCAAGAAACTTTATCTCTGCATCCTGCCCTGAGGTGACATGTACCCAGCTAATATGGGGATAGTTGACCCCCCCCCCCCCATTATTATTGAGTTTTCTAATTTTATAGCCTCTCTAATGTTCATGAGCATGTCACAATCACCATCACCATCCTGGTCAGGTGGTCGGCAGTATATCCCTACTGCTATATAGCACATGGAATTACTTACTATCCATAAAAAGAAACAGGAGTACTTGTGGCACCTTAGAGACTAACAAATTTATTGTAGCATAAGCTTTCGTGGGCTACAGCTCACTTCATCGGATGCATGCAGTGGAAAATACAGAAGGAAGAGATATATATACACACATGAAACAATGGATCTTACCATACACATTATAAGGAGAGTGATCAGTTGTCAGCAGGAGAGAGAACAGACCACACCACTCGATCCATTGTCTACAGCCAAGCTCTAAGATACAATCGCATTTGCTCCGATCTCTCAGACTCCCTGAAAAAGATTACTATCCATAGAGATTCTATGGTACAATTTGATTCATTTTACTTCTACCATATCTGACGCTNCCATTATTATTGAGTTTTCTAATTTTATAGCCTCTCTAATGTTCATGAGCATGTCACAATCACCATCACCATCCTGGTCAGGTGGTCGGCAGTATATCCCTACTGCTATATAGCACATGGAATTACTTACTATCCATAGAGATTCTATGGTACAATTTGATTCATTTTACTTCTACCATATCTGACGCTGTGCTTTCTTTCACACAGTACCCAACGGGAGTAAATGTGCAGTAGTTTCACCAGGACCCCAACCGGACACATGACAAGAAGAAGAGTTTGCATCTGTGCTTCAACCTTTGTTAAAATGAACGGGAGACTGGCCTGTAAAGTAGTCCAAACTGCTGAACCACTGAAGGCAAATGCTGCCTGAGCACAGACAGTGAAATACCCTTTCCACCTCATAGAGTAATCCCAAATTCATCAGTGTGCCAGCGTCTGAGAAATGCTGATGTTGTACAGGGAAGGACATAAATGATAGAAATGTAAATATTTTTACTATTTGATCAGATTGACAAAGCAATGATAATTCTGCACAGAGGTAGGACATATTCATTGTCCTAAAGAGGCCCCAGTCGAGATCAGGTTCCACTGCGCTAGGTGCTGTACAAACGCATAGCGAGATACAATCCATGCCGCAAACTGCTTACAATGGAAATGAAAGCTGAGAGGAGAAACAAAGGCACAGAGAGGTGAAGAGACTTTCATAAGGTCACACAGGTTGGTTGTAGAACTCCTGACTCATATTCAAGCGCCATAACCACTATACCACGCTGTTTATTATTATCAAGCTAAGAGAAGATATTGGGCGACAAGACCAAACAAATATTGCTATGTTTTAATTTTCCTTTTTATGCGAAAGCTTCCCCAAATACTTTATGTGTAGGCTTGGCACAATTTGATTTTTATAATTTCAATGGATAATATTGAAGTTCAGTCTGAGCATTTTGCTCAACTGCTGTTGATTTAAATTTTCACAGTTGCACAAAATTAAGGATTTAAAGCTTTTATTTTTATTGATCAAAATTTGCACAGTTGTGGATAATTATGGGGGGAGGGGATTAGACAATTAGGGGTTAGGTAATATTGATTTAATGACCGTAGACACTGCATTTTGAAAAAATAAAGCTCAATAGACTCTTAAAACGCAAAACCATCCCATGTCGAAATATACAAAGTAAATATCCTTAAATCAAACTGTAATAAGTCCTCAAGCAGCATTTTTCTTATTTGGAAATTGGCAGCTAGGCAATATTGTCAATGGGAATATTTTTTTGTTGGTTTGTGATTGTATAGGGAAATTGACACTTGCCAATAAACCAGCTCTTTCCAACTCTGTTTATAAAATATGGGCCAAATGGTAAGAGGGGTGGACCACCAGCAACTTCCATGTAGAGATTCCATTTGATGGGAGTTGCATGTTCTTGGCATCTATACGTACCACCCTTGATAAGTCAACTGCACGGGATTCCTACGTTGCATCAAATTGCCAGTAGTGGTAGATTATAGATCCGGGGGTTAGACCTACCAGCTGAGTAGGAACTGGGCCTTCCTGCATTCTAATCCTATGGTACTGACTTGCGGTGGGACCGTGGCCAGTTTACTTGACCTCCTTTTTTTAAGTCAACACAGATAGAAAGGTGGGCAACAAGCAGGGACCTCACTGAAATCCAGGTGCTACACCTACTCTGAGTGTTCCTGTGTTTATAAACTGTAAACCAACCGGCCAAATGAGAGTAATACATTGGCATGCCACTTGAAGCAATTGACGTTGAAGGAGGGGACTTGGCTAAAGTAACTTCGTAAACCTAGAGCCCTTTACACACAGGAGTAACTTTCTGCATGTTGGTACTTCCACTGAGTTCAATGGGACGACTCAAGTCCATAAAGTTACTCTCATGTGTTTTCAGGATGGGTGGGGACCCTAGTTTTGATGACGTTTGAGACCTTTCGTGAATCCTAAATGATTTACTGTATATACTCGTTCATAAGCCGAATTTTTTTAGTAAAAAAGGGAAGCACCAGAGAAGGGAGTCGGCTTATGAATGGGTATACAGAGGGAGAGGTGGGACACAGCCCCTCCCCCCAACAGAGGGAGCAAGGAGAGGCAGCAGAGCCAGAAGGGAAGAGGCGAGGCCAGAGTCTCTCCGCTTCTGGCCACGCTGCTCTCCCCCCAGCCTCCAAAGCACCTGCAGCTCTGGGGCTGGTTGGCTGCAGCCGTGCCGCTCGGCCCCGCCCCCCAGAGCAGGCTGTGGCCGCACCGCCCGGCCCACCGGAGCAGCTCCAGCCAGGCCAGATACATCCTTCCCTGGCCCTCCCCAGATCAGGTGGGAAGGGATGGGATGGGGAAAGTGGGGGGTCCTGGGCTAGGGGTGGGGGAGTGGTCACAGGGGTTACTCCCCTGACCCCCAGCTTCTCCCACCCAAACATTTCCCCACCAGTTGCTGTCCCGGCCCGTCAGGGTAAGCAGCTGGTGCGCCGGGAAACTTTGTTTACTTAGGTTTACCTCCGTGCCTGCAGACGCTCGAGATAAACAAACCATCTCGGCCCACCAGCGGCTTATCCTGATGGCCCGGGAGCCAAAGTTTGCTGACCCCTGAATTATAGGGTCGGCTTATGAACGGGTTATAAAAAATTTCCATTTTTACTTATCCATCTTGGGGGGGTCGGCTTATAAACGAACCGGCTTATGATCAAGTATATACGGTAATTTGCCTGTCTCTATGCTCATTCTATATTTACTTGTCTTGAGCAAAATTTAGGGAAATAGGCCAAGTATGCAATGGTTCTGGATGTGGACCATAAGCCACTATGAATGAAGTCAGCCAGCCAAAATCAGAACACTTTGGAGTTCTTGTTATCAGGCAATGATTATTGGGGGGAGGGGGGGGGATCTCTAGACCAGGGGTCGGCAACCTTTCAGAAGTGGTGTGCCGAGTCTTCATTTATTCACTCTAATTTAAGGTTTTGTGTGCCAGTCATACATTTTAACGTTTTTAGAAGGTCTCTTTCTATAAGTCTATAATATATAACTAAACTATTGTTGTATGTAAAGTAAATACAGTTTTTTAAATGTTTAAGAAGCTTCATTTAAAATTAAATTAAAATGCAGAGCCCCCCGGACTGGTGGCCAGGACCCGGTCAGTGTGAGTGCCACTGAAAATCAGCTCTTGTGTCGCCTTCGGCACCCGTGCCATAGGTTGCCTACCCCTGATCTACACAGTGTTGCATTCCGGATCCCTAAGGTGAAAGAGGAATGATTGCTCCCCCGTCCCTGCCATTTTAATGTCCTGAATGACAGCCTGTCAGTTAAAATACACAACTAGAGGTAAGAACGCCTCATTCTCTGAAAAAGAAGAGAATGTTGACAACTAGAGCCCTGTAAATCCACAGATAACTGCTTTATATCTGCAGATGCGGATATCTGCCGACCATTTTTGCAGATCGCGGATGGATGCGGATCCACATTTCATATTTAAAGCCGTGCAAATCTGTGATATCCTCAGATCTTTTTGCAGATCATGGATCAGCTACAGATACAAGTTCTGTATCCATGTAGGGCTCTACTGACAACATGAGAGGGGAAGGCAATTTGAATAAATGGAAAAAAACACAACAGTGCAACAAAAATTGTTATGTTCACAGAAAACTACAGGGGAGCTTCCAATACCTACACAATTGAATTAGAAACAGCCCAACTGCATCACAAGGGAGTATAAATTCTGGATCTAAGTGGCTGATGGAAGTTAAAGTACTGAAATCACTCTGCACTGAATTTCCAATTCCCAGGGTATTTTAATATCTACAAAGTGATTTAGGTTTGAAATGCTTTACTGCATTAAGGATTTGCCTATCCTAGTAATAAATAAAGATGTTTTGCAATATCTTTGTAAACAAAGCACCTTGAACCACATGATAA
The DNA here is from genome assembly GCA_003942145.1 of Platysternon megacephalum. NCBI lineage: Eukaryota > Metazoa > Chordata > Testudines > Platysternidae > Platysternon > Platysternon megacephalum. Next base: position 1,039,584 of record QXTE01000256.1, read on the forward strand.
TAACTGCTCCGATTCACTTTATCTAATCACATCTCGGGTAATGCTTTGGAAATAGAGAGACAAGAAGATGTTTTCTTTTTTTCAGATCAGTTCTGTGTGGCTCAAGCTCTGTGCAGCTCAAAAATGTGTCTCTCACCAACAAAAGTTGGCCCAATAAAAGATATCAGCTCCCCCACCTTGTCTCTCTAATTTCCTGGGACCAACATGGCTACAACTACATTTCATACATCTTTCAGGCAGGGGTATAAAGTGAGCAATACCTTTAATGCATAAAAAGACATGTTAATACAATAACAATAATGGATAAATGTAGATGAAATGTATACATGGGTATTTACCCGAAATTTCAAAGAATAACAGCAACCAGATCTTTTTATCAGGACTGTGTCATTCAAAGTTAATTGGAAGGAGAGAAGGATATCACGGAATCTCATCCAAAGAACTTAGAGATGTCAGTCTGAGTTTCTAAACTTCCCGTGAATTTGGCACCTCATTTTTTCACTTAGTCGTCTGGAGTCTCAGGCTAATAGAAAGGGAATAATGGAATGGATAGGATAATTTAGGAAGAAATTGTGTTTGAAACCATATTATCAAATAGATCACCCTCTACAGGAGAAAACAACAGAGGGGGAGTGTGACTTTAACAATTGGGTAAAGATGAGTATTCAGAATGAGACAACTAAGGCTCGGGAAGATAATAGCTTGTCCATCGGGGCAATGTTGCCAATTAATGTTAATAGAACCACACAGAATTCTACTGTATTGTCACTGGGCATGCTGAGACTATTCACATTAGTATGCCCACCCATTATTAAAGAGGTGGACAGGGAAAGGGGGATAAAGAGTGAAAGAGAACCAGGATCGAGGGCTTCCTGAAAATGACAGGCCTTTTATTTTTTAATTAAATAGCATTTTTTCAGAAGCCAGCAGCCCGGCAACCAACAAATGTTTAAATTTATTTGTCAAGCGCCTTCTCAATAGGGAGCCTACACATTTCAAGGCAGGGTCATAATGAGTCCTTGGCTCCTCCTCCGTCAGGAAAGTGACACCAGCATTACTTACTTTTTTTTGCCCCGGTTGTTCATTTTATTACCACATATTCCTCACAAGTGTCTGTACATATCGAATTAAAAATGGAACCCTGTTCTTCTGAGTCAGAGTTTTTTTATTTTGGATAAGACTAGACAATTACACCATGGGGGTTCTGATAGATAGAAAACTCATCATTATCTTGTGGGTTTATCTATATGTGACCAAGACCAAACATCATACTGCCACTTCTAGGTACGGGACAGCTTTGTAAGGGATATAAGGATTAATAAGTACTGATTCCTTCTGACCTTCAAACATCAGAAAAGCTCTCTGCTTCCGTTTATCTCAAATTAGGATCCATGTGAGAAGTAAACACAATAAGAAAATGGTTCATATCTTGTAAATACACTTTGTCTAGACACTTTGTCTAAGCACCCACAGATCAGCCAGGGTCTGGAGTTTTCCCCAAGAATAGAAACTAAAATGGCTAAGTGAGAGTATTGTTAATTACCTAGTCAAGAATGTCTCATAATTTGCATAAGGGTAAAAGGTCTTTCTCTCTCTCAACCTAGCTGAAAAGAACTCCCAGTTGCTAAGTAAGGTCACACCCCACTTTTATGTGCAAAGTGGCCCGTTGTACATTGGGAGTGGATCAAGAGATAGGTGGGGAAGCTGCAAATTAAGCAAACTAGAAATGTCTGGCTTTAAGATTGAAAGTCAAATTGGGCAAACTGCCTGTAACCCCCGAGAAATCGAAACCACATGTTTTCACCCCAAATTATAAACTATACATTGTTTTCCTTATAAATCAAATATACCAGAGATCATTTGTTTTCCACCCCAAGCTGCACCTGTTTTTGCCTTGTGAGTCAGATCTACATCCTTCTATATGTGGAAAATGTCTCTTGTCCTATTGTAAGTCTTAAGTAACATAAAATGCTTATGTACAGCCAAAGAATGTGTGTAGAATGTCCTCCAAATTTAAAAAATTTGTAAGGGATTTTGTTAATTTTCACTGTAAACAATTGTGGCGCTCTAGATGTAATAGGAATTGTCTGGCACAAGGAAGGAGGAATGTTGAAAGATATAAACCAGGGTATGACTTTGGAACATTAAGAGAAATTGCTTAAAAGGGGGGATCCCAATTGACAGTAGGGGCTAATAATAAAATGAAATCCTTGAAATGAATCAAACATAAAAAGCCTCCGATAAGAAAAAGATTGAAGAAATTTGGCCTACACCATTGCCACCTACTGGATACCAATGGAAGCAGCAGAGAAAGGGATCGAGCTGAAATCTGAGCTCTCACGTGGCATGTGTGCAAAAGGAAGCTCTGAAACTAGGGTATACAAAACTGAAGTCACCATGTGTTCAAGAGAGTTGACTGAACCCAAGAAGAAGCTGCAGAATCCTAAGTGCGACCAACACCCAGACCAGCCATGTGGAAAGGGCTCTCCCCCATCCCAGGGTTAAAAGGCTGAGAAGTGGTGAAATTTCATTGAGGAGGTTGTATTTCCCCTTCTATTTCTTTAATATAAATACCTGTAGGTTATCTTGCTAAGGCTACACTCTCTAGTGAAACCTCGAGTAACCATATTTTAGATTTTAACTCCTTTATAAGTCCAAGCAAATTGGTCTAAGAGAGACTTAAAACAATAACTTTAAACAATTGCTTTTAATATTCTAAACTTGTCCCTATTCGTTCAAACTGTACTAACCACACTCTTCAAAGTGCCTTAAAGACAAGTGCATCCTTGAAAGTTTGATAAAGGTGTTTGGTACTAAAGAATTGAGAAGTGATGCTCGTAAGTAAATGTAATACGAAATCTTGATAATTTCCATTGTTCCTTAATATAACTGCTATGCCTCAACTCCAGTCTGTGATAACTGCTTACAAGACTGTATTGTGTGTGTAGTACAAACCTAGAATACTGGTTGTGTCTACACTTGAGTGGTGAACTGTTGATGGTATATTAATATGGTTCTAGGTGAATTAATAAATTGTTGGTTAAGAATAAGTAAATGTCCTGATTTGAGAAATACTTTTCAAGTTAAAGGTTGGCATGGAAAGAACCCATTTTTTAAATTAGTAAGTTAACGCTCCCTAGATTCAATAACAAGGGGTTATACTATTAAATTCCATTCTGTATTGACTATAACACGTATACAATTAACAAACCTTGTTTATTAGATTTCAGTTTTAAAATCTAACTGCCTCCCTGGCAAATTCATGAAAAATTGACCCCTTTTCATGCTTACAGCTGTTCCCAAAGCCAGATACTAGAGCTGGTTGAAAAAAGGATTTTTTTCTCTGAGACAATTTTTATTTTTCAAAGTAAATTGAAGTACTGAAATATTTTGGCTAAAACCTGAAATATTTCAATTTAGAAATGCTGGTGCAGTGATTCATGGGAGTTGTAGTTCAGGTACATGCATCATGCTTCCACTCCCCTCTATAGGCCAAGATTTCTGGTGGGACTACATCTCCCATGATGAACCATAGTCTCACCTCATGGTGAGGGGAAGCAGTTGCATCATGGGAGATGTAGTCTGGACAGGAAATCCAGCCCAGAGAGGAAAATGGGGACATGAGTCAACCAAATTACAGGTCCCATGAGGCACTGCAGCAGTATAGCGAAATTGAAAGATTTTTGATTTAGGCCCAAATATTTTGTCTTTTGGGTGTTCAGGTTTTTGATGAAAAATTGAACATTTCTGTGATATGCAGATACTTTCTGTGGGAAATATTAGTTTAGTTGGAAGTCCAATTTTCTGTTGAACAACAGTTTTGATGGAAAATTTTTGATCAGCCCTACTTGCTTGCTCAAGGCCGCACAACACTTACAGAGGGAACTGCCTTGCTGCTGCCAGCTGTCACCAGGAAATAGCCAGTCGTGACACTTCGGCCCTAGTCTGGCCACAAGGCAGAAGCTCCAGCCTACCCCTCGCAGGCACCATGTCCAGTTGGCCCAGAGGAAACCAAGCAGGGCTGCTGCAGGAGGCAGGCAGAGCTCTCTCCTCTCCCTCAGGAGCCAGAGGAGTTCCTGGGTAGGGAAGAGGGAAGAGAGAGCAGCCGACACCATTCTCACAGGGGGAAGACGCAGCAGAATGAGCCCAGCAGCTCAAGGCTGCCCCGCTCTCTCCTCCCCACTGCCAACTCTTAGAAATTGCCATGCGTGGAGGGTATTGCAGTGCATTATGGTGATGGGAAGGGGTACCCCACTTTGGTATAGCCAGGATTACTGGAGCCAGAGAGCAATTGGTGCACCAGGTTGCACCTGGAGTGTGGGCCAGGCCCATTTAAAGCTGAGTCCCAGCTGTGTGACTAATAAAGGACTTCAAGGCAGTAGAGAGGAGAGGCCAGGTGAAGATTTGGCCTTGGGATCCTCTCCTGAAAAAGGAACCCTGGCAGGAGATTTGGAGAAACCCTGAGAAACCACAGAGATGGAGTGAGCCTGGACAAAAGGGCAGGAACCAGATGCCTAGAGACAGGCCAAGTCAGAAGAAGTCGAGGAAAGCAGGAAGGAGTCTGAGCGAGTAAACCCAGGTAGTGTGAAACCCCCTGAAATAGTGGTAGAGGGCTATTGGAAACCCAGAGACGAGGGGTGTAAGGAAGGGCCCAGAGTCGGGGCGGAAGACCTGATACAAGGTCATTGGAGTATTTATAGGTGGGACTCTCTGTTACCCTTGAAGGAGAGGGGGAGCGTAAGTGGCCAGGCTGAAGAGCACAGTCATGAGAAGCAGCAGATTACAGCAGGGCCAGAGCCCAGCCATGGTGAGGTTTTCCAGCTGGTGAGTTTCAACTCCATTCTGGCTGCCAGTTCTGTCCAACATCACCCCTCCTGACATCAGGCAACATGTAGAATCTTCTCCTTAAGGTGCACGACATGCCACATCTACGCCCGTTTAAAGATGTCCACCGAGCCGCTGTCACAGCACAAGGCACGCGGTTTGGTCAGTTCCTCTAAGGAACATCAATGTCACCTCCAGGTGGTGTGCTAGGTGGGAAGAATATTCTTCGGTCATAGCTAATGCCTATCTTGTGATGGATCCAACAGTCTAGCCCCATGGTTTTGACCTTCCATGCCCATCACTAGCTAACGCTCAGTCACTTCAGATGTGGAGTGATAAGATGTGCTGCTAATGATTATAAAGGGGAGGGATAGCTCAGTGGTTTGAGCATTGGCTTGCTAAACCCAGGTTTGTGAGTTCAATCCTTGAGGGGGTCACTTAGGGATCTGGGGCAAAATCAGTACTTGGTCCTGCTAGTGAAGGCAGGGGGCTGGACTCAATGACCTTTCAGGGTCCCAATCATAGAATATGAGGGTTAGACGGGACCTCAAGAGGTCATCTAGTCCAACCCCCTGCTCAAAGCAGGACCAAACCCCAACTAAATCATCCCAGCCAGGGCTTTGTCAAGCCTGACCTTAAAAACCACTAAGGAAGGAGATTACACCACCTCCCTAGGTAACCCATTCCAGTGCTTCACCACCCTCCTAGTGAAAAAGTTTTTCCTAATATCCAACCTAAACCTCCCCCACTGCAACTTGAGACCATTACTCCTTGTTCTGTCATCTGGTACCACTGAGAACAGTCTAGATCCATCCTCTTTGGAACCCCCTTTCAGGTAGTTGAAAGCAGCTATCAAATCCCCCCTCATTCTTCTCTTCTGCAGACTAAACAATCCCAGTTCCCTCAGCCTCTCCTCATAACTCATGTGCTCCAGCCCCCTAATCATTTTTGTTGCCCTCCGCTGGACTCTTTCCAATTTTTCCACATCCTTCTTGTAGTGTGGGGCCCAAAACTGGACACAGTACTCCAGGTGAGGCCTCACCAATGTCGAATAGAGGGGAACGATCACGTCCCTCGATCTGCTGGCAATGCCCCTACTTATACAGCCCAAAATGCCGTTAGCCTTCTTGGCAACAAGGGCACACTGTTGACTCATATCCAGCTTCTCGTCCACCGTAACCCCTAGGTCCTTTTCTGCAGAACTGCTGCCTAGCCACTCGGTCCCTAGTCTGTAACAGTGCATGGGATTCTTCCGTCCTAAGTGCAGGACTCTGCACTTGTCCTTGTTGAACCTCATCAGGTTTCTTTTGGCCCAATCCTCTAATTTGTCTAGGTCCCTCTGTATCCTATCCCTACCCTCCAGCGTATCTACCACTCCTCCCAGTTTAGTGTCATCTGCAAATTTGCTGAGAGTGCAGTCCACGCCATCCTCCCGATCATTAATGAAGATATTGAACAAAACCGGCCCCAGGACCGACCCTTGGGGCACTCCGCTTGAAACCGGCTGCCAACTAGACATGGAGCCGTTGATCACTACCCGTTGAGCCCGACGATCTAGCCAGCTTTCTATCCACCTTATAGTCCATTCATCCAGCCCATACTTCTTTAACTTGCCGGCAACTTGCCTTTCAGTTCTATGAGATAGGTATATCTCCATATATTATTTTTTTATTATTATTTATTAAGTGGGGTCTTTGTAACTCCCCCCTTTGCCGATGTGAACAGTTAGAAGATGTAGGCCACATATTTGGAGGGTGCACCCACTGACAAGGGCTGCCTGGTTCCCTTGTGGATTGCACAATGCCCTCCCCTCAGCTGTTGACTTACTAACTTGCATGACTTCACGGCCTATGTAAATGCAATTGCAATACATATATATATGCAAATGTTGAAAGCAAAATAAAAAATAATACATGGTATGACAAAGTTTGGGTTACTTATAAAACGTTTCCAGAACAGTTTGTCCCAGTAGAATATTCTTAGAGGTTAAAGACAGGAGTAGAATGGGCCAGAACAGCAGCTGGTGTAAATCAATACAGTTTGGTGGATTTACACCAGCTAAAGACTTGGTCCAATATTTCAGATGTTGTCAGTAGTTGTTGTAGGTGCTGTTAGGGGACTGCTTAGTTAGAAATGAATGGATCAGATTTTTAAAGCTTTTTAGTTTTCTGGAAGAACTGTAGTTTTGTCTTCATGTGATGGGTTTGCTTCTCTTCTTACATATTTTATATACAGTAAATGGTTGCCTGGGGAGAGAATTTGCCTGTGTGTGAGAGAAAATTACTTTCCCCTTAATATAAATTAAGTAAAAAAGAAGAAACATTTCAAAAAAACATTTATTTTGTTTTCGTAAGATCTCTTGTTTCGAATGAAATTCACCCTGCCACGATTCCTGTGCTACACTGAAGTTTAGAGCTGGGTGAAATTTCTCACCCGAACCTTTATTCACTGAAAAAGGAAGATTCTGCACTCTGAAATATTTCGTAGACTTGTGTCAAATTTGCGGAACTGTTCTGGTGCAGAAAACCTAAAAACCAAAAATTCCGAAAAAAATCTAAATGTTTTATTCTCACATTTTTTGCACAAAACATTTTGATAGTTGATTCAAGAGGACTTCTTGTCTGGAAATATACTTCAATTTTATTGAAAAGATTTTTTAAAAGTTAAAAAAGCTTGAAAACAAAACACAACATTTTGTCTGACCCAAAATAAATTTTCTTGGGGTTTTTTTGGTTTCCTGAAATTTTTTTTAAATGGTTTTGGTCGACCAGAAAAGATTTCTTTTCCAATTTTTCAGGATGCCCCTTGAAATGAAAAAGTGAGTTATTGCCACAGCTCTCTGTAAGTGATGGGTAGGCCTTTTGTTGTCTCTCTGCCCGGGGTGAATTTCATCCTCCTCCGTAGCTGAATTGTCTGTGTCTGTGCAGCACACAGTTCTGCCAACATCAAGAAGTTACTGTGTTTGCTGAACCAAACCTATCCCTGCTGTAACTCCATTGAAGTACATGGAGTTCTACTAGAGCTGAATTTAGCTCGCTGTCCATATTCTCTGGGCAGTGGGCTGGGTGTTTTCATTTCACACATCATCCCTGCTCTGCTGTAGTGAGTCCACAAAGCCTGGTTGTTCCTCCTCTCAGCACCAACTGAACCAAATAAATGAGTTTTTGTTTCTTTCTAAAGTGAGAAGTGATCTGAATGGAGAGCGGGATGCATCAATAGGTGTGTTTCATCTCTCTTGTTGGTTCTTTCCATGGGGAATACTATGTGTGTGGCTCTGAACAGCAGGCTGAGGGAGGGTTTGCTTATTTTACAATAGTAATGTCTGGATCAGGGGTCTCAAACACGCGGCCTGTGGGCGGCCCGCGAGCTCCTCCCGGCCCCCCCGCCCTCCCCCCCGTTTACCTGGCCGACCAGCACCGGGGGCAGGGCAGGCTCCCTGCTTGCCCTGCCGCCGCGTCGCACCAGGAAGCAGCTGGAACCTGGGGGAGGAGGAGCGCAGGGGTGTGTGTGGCTGTTGCTTCAGGCACCGCCCCCAGCAGCTCCCATTGGCCACAGTTCCCCATTCCCGGCCAATGGGAACTGCTGGGGGCGGTGCCTGAAGCAACAGCCACACACACCCCTGCGCTCCTCCTCCCCCAGGTTCCAGCTGCTTCCTGGTGCGACGCGGCGGCAGGGCAAGCAGGGAGCCTGCCCTGCCCCCGGTGCTGGTCGGCCAGGTAAACGGGGGGGAGGGCGGGGGGGCCGGGAGGAGCTCGCGGGCCGCCCACAGGCCGCNGGATACACCATTACGCTATTATTATGATCACGTAACAAGGATATTACTGCATATTCAAGGCCAGACTTGAGCCCACTGTTAGGAGTTTGTGGAAGCTATTTGTATAGTCCCTTTCACGGTAGCTGAGATACGTGGCATGAAAGAGGGAGATTTTCAGGGGACTTAGAAGCACAAGCCTCACTGAATGTCACTGGTGTTTGTGGATGCGGTTTTCAAAAACACTTAAGTGACTCAGAGCCCAAAGGCCACCTTTGTCCTCCATGGAACTTGTGCTCCTGAAGCTCTTAGGTGCTTTGAAAAATCTCCTACTGGATGAAGAGAGAATTTCAGACCAAAGTGCCGGAAAGGTAAAAAAATAAATCAATCTAGATTCCTCAAGGTTGGGGGGGGGGAGAGAAATCTGTGAGTAACTTGCACCGCTTGCTGTAGCTAAATGGATTTCTTCAGTGTTGATAAATATGCCAGTGACACTTTCGATATAAACAAGGACTTCAGAATCTCCTAAATTCTACGATGGGAAGGAGCTGATAGATCCTACTCCTGTATTTCAATTAAACTTACCAACCACTGTACTAGGTGATCATTTCAAAACCTTGCTGATCCGTCATTTTTGTGGCTTATTTATTTTTAATTTCTGCAGATATTTGAGGGGATTGATTGCTATTAAGCAGCTTCATTGCATTATTTTAGGAGCAGCCTCATTAGCTTCAGAAGCAGGCATAATTCAAAATCTGTGCATGAAGGAAAAAGGTGACCTTACTTCCCGAATGACAAAGAAATAGTGAAGGAACCAAATCTCACAGCATCAACAATTCAACGTAGTTTGATGATAACAGTCTCTGCTAAAAACAACAACAAAAAAGTACTGGACTCCATAGCACCCATAGCATAGTCTGTATGGGCATCTGGGTACCATAGATTTTCAAGTGATCATGTATTAAATTCAGTTATGTTTTCTTTGATTGAAAGACACCTTGTGTTTTCATTGGCATTTTCTTTGCATTTGTAGGAACCACAGAAGTGGTAAATGCACCATAACGCTGAAGTGACTGAGATGTTTCTTAGTACAGAATAAGAGCCTGATTCATTGGAGTGCTCAAGAAATAGATTAATATATTTTAAAGTCAGAAAGGACCACTATTTCATCCATGGAATTTCATGGATGGAATTATTCTTCTCTGCTACCTAAGTGGAAGAAAGCAGGACTAAATATCTGGAAGCATGGTACCATTACTGCTCCTCTGAAACAAACCCTTCAACTGTGAACAGTTCGCTGGGCCAAGTTTACCTATGTCTGTGTAAATAACGGCACATGTAAGTTGCAAATGTGAGCATTCATGTTCCCATTTCTGTCTGGCAAGAGGACAAAAGACAGTTCCTCTCACCAGATTATTTCTGTTGGAAGCAGGATAAATCTACATGGGTGTAGGCCCTTGGGCCAGTGCGTCACCATAAGGAGTATATGAAAAACAGGACCCTGAGTTTGGAAATTGAAAAGTGGCCAAATCATGCTCCCATCTGTCTCCGTCTCCATCTCACTGGGGCTGCCTCTCTCTGGCTCCACCTCTGTTCTTGTTTTCTCGGGCATTGTCAATCCAATGGGCGCTATAGCAGCATACCTATGTTGCCATAGCTAGGCCAGCAAAACCCTATAGTGTAGACGCAGCCCACTGCAACAGAAGGGTCTTTTCCATGTCTGTAGGAACAGCACCTCCCTGAGTGATGGTAGCTAGGTCGACAGAAACACTTTTCCGTTGACCTATGTGTGTCTACACTTGGGGTTAGGTTGGCATAGCTACCGCGTTCAGGGGTGTGGATTTTTCAAACACTTGAGCCCTGTAGTTATGTCGACCTGAATTTTCAGTGCAGATGAGGCCTTTGTCTGCATCTCTTCTTTAGGCCTGCCATTGGCTTCCAGTAGAGCTGGCTGAAATGTTTTCATTGAAAATAAGGGAGTGAAGGATTTGCAGGCAGCTCTGCTGGTTGTAATAGGGCTGTAGGCTGCTGGTCATATACTTCATTCTTGTCTAGGATTCATCAGCAGGCACGCTCCACCTGCGTAACCGGAAACTCCTGTGGGGAGTGTCATGATTCTTGGTGCCCTGTCTGAAATGGAGGTGTTATGCACTGACTACAGCATAGGGATAAAATACACAACCGAGCTCTGGACTGCAGAAGGGATTGGATCTTGAGTCCATTCCCAAAGACCAGAGCCATCCAGTCCTCCAAAGAATCCATTTGTTAAAATAGCATGAGAACAACTAACTAGCTAAAAGTTCCATTGTTGTACACAGTGTTGTTGTAACTGTGTTGGTCCCAGGATATTAGAGAGACAAGGTGGGTGAGGTCATATCTTTGGGTCCAATAAAAAATATTACCTCAGCCACTTTGTCTAGCTAAAAGTTCCTCTGCCATAGACTTGTTCTTGAATAGGTCTGCTATTTAGACTTACTTTGTATTGATAAGATGGTTAGGTAGTCATTGCTTTAAGTAAGAATTCCCTTTAAAAATGTGGTTTTGTTCTATCAGCTGGAAAGGGTTAAAGAAATTTTGCTTGCAAATCATGAACTGTGTTGGGAATTAACCTCCAAGGAAAGGACAAATCCATTAGGAATGTAACCAGATGGAAAGAAATTAATGCCAGTCAAATTTACGAGGATTACGTTACCGGCAACCAGGTCTGAGTCCACCAAAATGACCAGTTTCTTTTTCCTGTTTTGGGGTTGAGTTAAGCGTTCTCACTTCTCTGCCACTGGGCTTGTAAAATCTCAAATCCCTGCCCAGTAAAAGTGCATGGGTTTTACGGCCTTCCCAGCATTGCTGTGTAAAAGAACTGGGACAGAGATGTGGGGAGAAAGAGCAAACTTGTGAAAAAGAAAGAGGCTAATTACAGAAAATAGACTTAATTTAGAAGCCACAGGTGCCTCTTTTATAAGCTTTTGGTGAGCTTTTGCCCACAGTAAATGTATACAACCTTGAATTAACTGTAGATCTGTTTGCTGTGGCCTGCTCTAAATGGGGAGCTTTCAACACTATTCTGTTTACAGCAAGGAGCCCATATGATGTCATAAAACTAACAAGCCCCATGAAATTCCATTTCTGCTGTGAAAAACTATTGCTTCAGATTCGTTGCTTTTCTAGATCTGTATAAAATGGTATTTACAGGTTTGCCAAGATCCTTTGTGGATCCATCGCTTTAGTTTTAAGAAGGCGTGTGAGGAGGTTTAAATCTTTCGGCTTTACACTGCCTTCTTTCTTTCCAGTCGTGTATTTCAGGTCTCATTCAAAGGCTGACACTCATTATCATGATTTCTTTTCAAAGGCCCTGGCCAAACCTATTCCAGGAAGATGATTTCATTGAAGTGAATGAGGTGGTGATCAAACTGAGAAGCCTAAATTGAATGAAGGGTGACCCATTTACACCTGCTGGTTGAATGGGAGTCACTTATGTCTCCTTTGCCTCAATGAGCATTTAAAAAAAAAATCAAAGCAAAACACCAGAGCAGGAATTCAGACAATGGGCTCTAGAAATAAAAACGGATTGTATTGGATGGAGATGACGAACAGCATGTGGGCAGTGTGGTGTCACGTTTAGAACAGTGACATGGTAGTCAAGACGTCTATATATTCTGTTCCAGGTTCTGCCACTGACTCACATTTGTGACCCTGAGCAAGTCACTGAGGCCTAAATTTTCAAAAATGTCCACTCATTTTGGGTGTGGTAGTTTACAAGTGTCCAGCTTGAGACAACTAGGGCTTGATTTTTCAGAGGTGAGAAATACCCAGAACTCCCAATTTAGTTCAATTGGAGTCGCATGTGTTTATTGTCACCGGCAGTTGGGTGTGCAGTATGTGTCAACATCTCTGCCCAGTCCACAGAGGATATGGTCTGTTAAAGCTCTTTGCTTGTGAGCCTGGCTGTTCAGCTCATACCAGTAGCTCTAGAGATCCTCAATTTAATCCCCAGCATTGATGGTTGTCTCATTGTGGTTCAAGCCCATCTCTAATGATTAATAATCTATTGCCATGTGTAACAGGGCGACGACTCACCCTGCTGGTCATCCAGGGAATTAGCTTTCCAGCCTTTGGAACGCCCTCTGCAGGCCCGAGTCTCGCCTGTCGCTGGCCCCGTGTCCCTCCCGGACCCCGGTGCCCCTTTCCCTTGGGTGCTGCCCCCTGGCAGTACCCTTCAGCTCTCCGGGTCTCCCCTCCCAGGGGACCCCCCAACCCCCTATCCCCACCTCGCCTCAGTCTTGGGCTACTGCCAGTCCCCATCTAGCCCCCGCTCACTGGGGCGGACTGCAGTATAACCTTGACAAATTGGAGAATTGGTCAGAAATCAACAAGAGGAAATTCAATAAAGACAAGTTCAAAGTACTTCACTGAAGGAGGAAAAATCAAATGCACAACTACAAAATGGGGAATAACTGGCTGGGTGGCAGTACTGCTGGAAAAGATCTGGAGGTATAGTGGATCACAAATTGAATATGAGCCAACAATGTGATGCAGCTGTGAAAAAGGCTAATCTCATTCTGGGGTGTATTAACAGGAGTGTTGTATGTAGCACATGGGAGGTAATTGTTCCATTCTATTTGGTACTGGTGAGGCCTCGGTTGGAGTACTGTGTCCAATTCCCCAGGTGACACATTTTAAAAAAGATGTGGACAAACTGGAGAGAGCCCAGAGGAGAGCAACAAAAATGATAAAAACATTTAGAAAACCTGACCTATGAGGAAAGGTTAAAAAAACTGGACATGTTTAGTCTTGAGAAAAGAAGACTAAAGGGGGACCTGATAGTCTTCAAATATAATAATGGCTGATTTAGAGAGGATTGAGAGCAGTTGTTCTCCATGTCCACTGTAGGATAAAAAGTAATGGTCTTAATCTGCAGCAAGGGAGATTTAGGTTAGACAGTAGGAAACCCTCTTTAACCATCAGGGTATTTAAGCTCTGGAATTGGCTTCCAAGGGAGGTTGTGGAATCTCCATCATTGGAGGTTTTCAAGAATGTGTTGGACAAGCACCTGTCAGGGATGGTCTAGATTTATTTGCTTCTGCCACAGCACTGGGGGCTGCACTTTATGATGATGTCTCAAGGTCCCTTTCAGGCCTGCATTTCTATCATTACGTCTTCACTACCCGCCGAAATCGGCGGGTAGCCATCGAACTATCGGGGATCGAATTANCAAAAAACAAAAACAAAAAACAGGCAGAGGCTGATGAGGACAAACCAACCCAGCTCTCCCCTTCAAAGAATCTTGTGGAAGTCCCGCTGCTCCAGTGAGAGAGTGGATACCTGTCTTCTGACTGCTGAAAAATATATTGTAATGTTGAATTGTTAAACTTTGCAACACTAGCGTCTGATTGCTTTATGGAGTGGTCAGGCTCCACTGGCTCCCAGTCAGCCTTCAAGGCGAGTTTAAGGCCTTGGTCTAATTGCCAAAGCAATTAATGGCTACCTCAGAGACCAAATTTCGATCCATGAATCCCTGGGGCAGCTGCCCTCCTCCGGAACAGAGCAGGTCAGAACGCTGAGGATGAAGCACGTGTGAGCTGGGGACCAAGAATTCTCTATCTAGGGGATCCAACTACAGAACCATCTGCCAGAGGACAGCAGGCAAATCCCGAGTCTGACCATCTACTTCCTCTTGACATGAGGGTTTGATTTTTAGAAGTGAGAAACACCTATACCTCCCATTGACTTCAACTGGAGTTGTGAGTGCGTAGTGTAGCCTGTTGGTGATGTTCACAATTCGAGCAACCGTTCCATTTCCTACATCCTGAAGAGATAAGGGGGACATAAGGGTTACAGGGATCCCCTGGGTCTGGTATCTACATCTGAGTTTGCCAAAGAATGTCATGTAAGATCTCTAATGTAAGCCTGTGTCACACTGGTCATCATAATGATTGTGAGATGTAGGTATGGAGATCACAACTGTGTTCTCTAGGTCTGTGAGTCAAGACAGATCACTAAAAGGTGATCCACATACTTCTGCTAGGAAGCGGGGGGAGAGACACCATGCTGGCCAGTCACGTGCAAACTGAGGACTGTATGTATTGTGGGGAGGGATAGCTCAGTGGTTTGAGCATTGGCCTGCTAAACCCAGGGTTGTGAGTTCAATCCTTAACGGGGCCACTTAGGGATCTGGGGAAAAATCAGTACTTGGTCCTGCTAGTGAAGGCAGGGGGCTGGACTCGATGACCTTTCAGGGTCCCTTCCAGTTCTATGAGATAGGTATATCTCCATATATATATATATATGGTTCACAATGGACGTCCATTTACAGTCGGAGCAAAATGATAATCAATAGATTGTGGGTCCTGCAGGAACAAAAANGGTTCACAATGGATGTCCATTTACAGTCGGAGCAAAATGATAATCAATAGATTGTGGGTCCTGCAGGAACAAAAACCATCTGGAGGATCCTGTTTCTGAGTAAAGCCACTGAGCTTTTGGAAGTAGTAAAGTGTGGTATCCTGTTTCTTTGGGAACAGCAGGCCTGTGCCTGTCCAGTGGAGCAGGGCTGACACTACAGGGAAGGTTTGGGGGACTTGTAGGTTGGAATATGCCTATTGTTAACCAGGAAAGAGAGAGCGAGGCCTGTGGAGGCCTGGCAGGCCGTGCTTGTGTTGCCAGCAGCCAGTGGTGTCAGGGAGCTGATCCACAGCAAGAACAGCCAAGGCTCCCTCATGCTAAGGGCAGGTTGGAGCGAAGTGCCTCACAACCCTGGGACGCATCACGGACATGGCAAGAGAAATACCCCAGCCGAGGAGTGGAATGGATAAGGATTTGTTGGAGACAATGGCAAAACTAGAGCTGGCTCTTTTCCCATTTTTAATTTTGAGGGAATTTTTTTGGGGTCACAAATTAAAATTTCAAGTAAAAAAAACTTGGTACATTTTCGAAAAAAAGTAATGGATTTCCTCCCTGCTTTTTTTAGACCGTCCATTGAGTTGGTCCAATTGTTGACATTTCAAAAAACCTTTGTAAAAATGTGTACAGGTTTTTTTTTAATCTGCTCGAGGTGAACCCATGCTGAGAAATGACAAATGACCATCAATCCAGGGAATGCTGCCTCTTTAACAAAATGAGTGAAAGAACAGCTATGGGGGCAATGATCAGTCTTTCTTAGTAGCTCCCAATGTGAAGAAAAGATAAGGTGGGAGTGAAGCAATGTCTTATTCCTTTGTAACATATAATTAATACTTTCTGTGATCCCTGGATATAAACGAGGATTTCTAATCCCTATAGCTTTGGTCTGGTCAGTGACCATCGTGCCTAATTTTAACTGGGATTTTTTAAAGAAAACTTTAAATTGCTTTTGCTTCTGTAATAATTTATTATCTGTTTTGACTTGTCCAATTGCTTTGCCAAAATCGCAGTGTCATTTGTCATCCTTTGGTTGTGTCCCATATCTGGTAATGGAGCACTGGTACGTCTGTTGTGTTGAAGAACTGCCAGTGAGTTTGCACAATGCAGTAATGTAGCTCCCTAGCTGGACAGTGCTAAATATGGATCTTCTCCTTTACCCTTTGCTTTCCTTAATTCTAAATTTGGTGTAAAATGGCATGTGAAAATTCTGCATTTGAGTGGACAAGAGCTGAGGCAAAACCTAAGCTCAACCCCCAGGGGTCAGACACAGGATCTCAGCTCCTGGAGTCATGTGATTATATCAGACTCTCAGCTTTCATTTAAAAAAACAGTATGCTTCTAGCTCTCATGGACATGAAGAAAAGCTTGAAAGCGTGTCCCAAGTGTAATGAATACAAAGACATCTGCCTGGCTCTGTAGACAGCCTGACACAATAGCTCTAAGAACAGAAACTGCCCCTGGCTGTTGGTGGAAGCACTCTGCAGACCCTTCAGTTGCACCTACCTGCATCCATAGTTACTTAAATACCTTTAAAAATATGCCCCCTAGTGCAGCCTTTATGGAACTGGTTGCAAACCCTTTATTTGAAGGTATCATAATTTCTAAGATCAGAATTATTATTTTAAGTGTCAGAAGGAACTGATACAGGAAGTATCTTTGACTGTTTTTACTTTTATTTTGAATTTGTGAGGTTTTTCTTTTCTTACACCAATTTGGTAACATGGTCTGTGATACTGCCAGCCCTGAGCATTCAAAGCTCATGAGTCAGACCTCAAAAAAAATCACCAGATTGTTTTAAAACAATCGATTTTGGGTTATTTTTAATTGTCTTCTGATGTCTAAACCTTCTAGAGTGTGCACTTGGGTCACATTTTCCAGCTTTTCTCTGCAACCATGAGGGCTCTGAACTTACTATTTAAAAAAAATGAAAGGTGTGATTCTCATCTCTTCACCTGATTCCAGGAGCTGGGACTTTAAGAAAAACACCAAATATCAGAAGACTCGCAATAAAATTGAGAGAGCTGGCAACACTGTGTCTGGAAGCATCAGACTGTCTGGATTCAATACCAACAAGAGACTCAGCAGCTGAAGCTTCATTTTCAGTGTAACAGCTCAGCCAGAGGAAAGGAAACTCCTGGGCATCTAAATGTGTTTGAGCAGTGCTGGCAGAGTCAGTTCTTCTGCCCATTTGACAGCTCAGGAGACAGTTTATCTGCATGTTCTGCGGGACAGTTCTCTTTGGTTATCATGGGACTGGCTGAGTTAAAATCTTTGGAATCTAGAGAGAGCTGCTGCTTCTGGTCACAAGTATTTGGTAGCTGGGAAGGAATCAAGAATGAGGAGATTGCAAAAATTGGTGTGTGCATGTTTAACAGCCGACAAGGGGCTGGTATTAGCGGTGAGTAATCAGCAGCCCTTCCTGTGCATGATGATGGTAAAATGTGGAAATCCATAAACAAGTGAGTACAAGTAAAGCTAAATATCAGGAGGGCTTTGAACGGACTTGAGCCTTCAGGCCAGACTCCCTCACTAGTGGGAGGTGCTGTGGTGGTGGCCAGCTCTTCAAAATATCTCCACCTCCTTCCTATCTTCGCCTCTTTCTTGTCTGAGTCTCGCTTCAGCTTTTCAGCCACTTGCTGATCTTGGCTGGGCAATGAGCTAGTTGGCTCCAACTCCATTAAGCCCTGCCAGTGAGTCAGATACACAGCTGGGCGCTATCTGCATAGTGTTGACATTTGAGACCATGAAGTCTTGTTCCCCTCCACTTTCCTCCCCCATTGGCTTCAGAGAGATGCCGAACATCTATCCACACATCCTAAAAACCTGTGTCAGAACCTAAATAGAACAGATAAATAGAGCTAGTAATATGAGTATAGATATCCTTCTCCAACCTCTGGGTAAGAGGAGGTCATCCGTTAACATGATGAGTGCCAAACCCATTCCATATACTGGCTTGAAGCCTGACTGCCGGGGTCATCTGTCTCCTCTCTTAGTATTCTGTGACCAACTGCCCAGGTTCTTTTTTCCAGCCCAGGAAATGTGTCCTTTATTTCTCAATGTTTTCAGCAGTGCTGCACTGACTAAGGTGGAGAAAACAGAAATTGTGGGATCCTGGCTACTGCTTAATTAAAAGGATTACTGAGGGCAGAGGTTTCCAGCAAGGAATTTCAAATCTTAATTGAAAAATCAAATGTAGTGGCTGAGGGACGCTTTATTTTTTTATCATAAAACTAATAGCTGCTCACTAGCTTTATATGGCATCTTTCTTCTGCCTTCAAAGATAATTGTGCTGTTTTGCAAAGCCGTGCAGGGATGGTTTCGCTGCCTAGCAAAAAGGCACAGACTGCCATGTGGATTCGCTAAGCATTCTACAATATGAAAGAGCAGAAGCAAAGTCCTATTGATCATGTACAGTAAATCAATTATTTTTCCTCCAACCAAGAGTGGAAAATAATTACTCAGAGAGGTTACACTGTGACCTCAAAGCGCATGGTAATATTGCAGCATTTGGCAATAGGTTCTCTATTTCATTTTTTGTCAAGCTGCTCCCCCTGAGGTCAAAATCATTCACTCTTGATTTACGAGGCACAATTATTTGCTCACTTTGGTTGTTTAACACATCATCTTTTAGCTAGAGGTATGGAGAGAGATCCTTTAAAGCATGTGGTTCAGCATTGCACCACCTTTAAACATTACAGGCTAGAGTCTAACAAACAAAAGTCATTTTAGCTTGGGCTTTCCCATAGAGATTGGCTTG
The DNA here is from genome assembly GCA_003942145.1 of Platysternon megacephalum. NCBI lineage: Eukaryota > Metazoa > Chordata > Testudines > Platysternidae > Platysternon > Platysternon megacephalum. The sequence continues at coordinate 1,058,312 of QXTE01000256.1, forward strand.
CCTCAAAATTCTCGATTTCAGTACAGCTGGGTTTGATATTGTCAAAACTTCTAAGGAATTGGCTTGTTTAAATCCTTCAGCTGGCTTTGAAAAATCTCAGGTTTGAATTTTATAAGGAGACTTCAGATCTGAATCCAGGACAAGGTTTTAGAGCTGGCTTCTCGCTCCAAACGAAGACCCTAGATGTAATGTAATGCTGTTATCTTGGTCATCATGAGGGTTTGAACCAGGGAGATCCTAAGCTGAAAACCCCAGTCTCTTCAGTTCAAGCTAAAGGGACAGGATTTCAGACTGGCACATGTAACAGATCCATAGCCTCTGGATTGGGCCCAGGGAATTTTACTTAACACACACTGAATGGTGGGTTACACCAACATCTCTGAACTTCACAGTATGCAAAGTGCAGAGGAGGGGCCAGGCTCCTGAGGTCCTGCTGGATCTGAGGGCCATTTCTAGTTTTGCTTTGTATAGCTAGCTATGTGGCTCACACCTACACAGCAAAAGCAGTGATGGACAATATTGTGTAGTGGATTTTGTGTGGCTAGCAGTGATGTCTGACAATCTGGTTTTACATCACAGAGATTCAGGAAGGTCCACACCCCGTGTATCTTATTTTTTCTGGAGTCTGAGAGCCATTCAGGGATGCTGGTAGCTGCTCCCCTTTGGAGAAAGCCTTGACACCGTCAAAGGCTGGAGTAAAACGAATAAATATAGATCAAATCATCAATCAATCAATCCATGAATAACTTAAAATAAACAAACAACATAAACAAAACTAAAATCATTAAATAAAAGGGTGGGGGAAGAAAAATGAACCCTCCCTCCCACTCCACGTCCCAATGGGCTCAGACGTATGTTTGGGGCCTCCTAGATGTTACTGTTAGTATGGAGGCACCAGCAGTGGCTAACGCTTGAGTTCTTGGTTTTGTTTTTTGTCCTGAAAGCAGAGATCTGACCACTCCGTTATGCATGAAAAATAGTGTATCCTTCCCAAATTGACAATTCTGTGTCTTCCACACAGTCAGCTAACGTCCCTGAGCACGCTGAGATACAGTTTCACTCCTTGGCGAAAAAGTATGTATCTGATGCTCTCAGTTATTAATTTCAATCAGTGTTGGTGACATACTATTTTTAATGTGATCTCTGAATCCTGGTGTACTTGCTTTATCTTTATTCCCTACCATATTGCCTGATCCCTATTTTTTACTCTTATTGGGTTATATACTGGACGCAACTAAGCCCATCCCTTTGGTTTAGCAAAATAATTTGCAGACCTCAAAGAACTTTACAACTATTTACTAAGTCTCACAATATCCCTGTGTAGTAGGTAAATCTTATCACATCATTTTATAGAGGAGAACCTGAGGCACAGAGAAGTCATATGACTTATTGAGGTCATATAAGTAACCTCTGGCAGAGGCAGAAACTAAACCAAGCTGATCTGGGTGCAGCCTAATGCTCTAACTTGAGCTGGGTGAAACTTTTGATCTGAAACTTGTTTGGCAAAAAAACGTAGACTTGGCAACACCAAAACATATTACGAATTGGTGCCAGTTTCATCACATTGTGCATTTGAGAGCAAGACACATTTTGACAAAAGCAACATGTTTTGTTTTGCATTTTCAAAATGAAACAATTTGATTTTTTTGCTTTGAAATGACTTTTTGTTTCAAAATTGACGTTATTTTTTCTTTGAAATGCAAAAAAGTTAAATGCTAGAAATCAAAATGAAATGTTTCAATTTTGTCAAAAAATGTTTAGTTCGATCAGAAATGAATTTCTTTTTAACTTCGAAATCACCAACGAACTGAAAGGTCTGTTGTTCACCGAGCCCTAGCCTTAACCACCTTAAATTACTTGCTTACGGTTGTATGGCAGATTAATGGCAGGTCTGTAAACAGAAACCAGAAATCATGATGTCCATTCACCCATGCTACCTTTCGGACACACGTTGCTGCCTTTGGCCGTCTGTTAGTGAGCATCCCACATTTATCTATGGGTTTACTAAAAAGCTGCTTTCGGCAGATATATAAGCAGGCAGCTTTCTGTTCCATTGTACAGCTAATCTGTGTTAGTCTCTGCTCTTACAGACAGTCAAAATCCTATCTCTAATTAGGTCATTTCTCCAAACACATGCTGCTGGGTAGTGTAGTATCTTTGGCCATTAACATTAGGAACTTCACCCCTACTCTCTTGTGATGAGACAGGTATAGAATGCCTCTGGGGTCTCTGTGCTGCAGTTTAGCTAAAAGGATCAGAATCACACTTACTGTTACCAACAGAACCTTTTACTGATTGCAAATTAGCAATCTTAAAGCCTTCAAGCTGGCTGTCAATGTAGGTCTAAGGGATGCCGAAGTAGTATCCCCCTGCAATCTTTCAGAGGTCAGCCATCCCCGGTTAACCAGTGTTGGCCTTTGGCAGAAGGAAGCTGAGGACTTGCTGGGTAGGAAAAGATGTCGTGAGGAGTCTGCAGATTGCACTGTTAATTTCTTTAGCTGAACTGCTGTCTAACGGCAACGCAGGCAATCTTTCAGCCTTTACAATTCTTGAACACCTGCCCTGGGCTCCTTAATTCTCAGTTTTACAAGTGATTGGGACCACAAAGTTGATTTCTATACAAACAAGACAAACATAAAATTAGACCAATCTTGTCCAGATCTCCCTCTGGCAGAAATCCACGTATTCAGTTCAAGATGCTGCTAGACTTAACAAACATGAATGGAGCAGATTTTTAGAGGGACTTTCTTACCGGGGTACAATTCCCCTCAATATTTTTATGCCAGTATATACAAGAAATGATGGTGGAAATCTGAATAGTTGTGTTAGAGTCGTGTCCAAAGATCCCAACGGAGATCAGAGCCCCCTGGCACGAGGCCCTGTACAAACACATAGTGAGAGACAGTTCCTGCTCTGAAGAACTCACCGTCAGAACAGAGAAGGCAGACAAAGGGTGGAAGGGGAAATGAAAAGGTGGAGTGACTTGCCTGGAGATGCGCAGCAAGTCTGTGGTTGCACCAGGAATAGATTCCATGTCACCTGAGTTCCAATGTGCTGACCAACCTACTGGATCACACTGCCTCGAGATGCAGTTTACACCTACACTCGGGAATGAGGAGCGGGAGCATGACTGCTCAGATTTGCATGTGCTACACACATGACTTGGCAACCCCCTAATTGCTCCTGCCAAAAGGGGGCTCCCATTTCCAAAATTTGGCTTATAATGGTGGCCCTTCCGAATTAACCCCTTGGCTGCCAACGTGGTGGCTGCAACCTCCAAGGGCTTCAGTATGATCTCTATTAGCTAAGTCAAGTGCCATTTTTGCCTTTCAGATGTCACCAGCGTCTATTGTTTCCTGCCCAGTCCCTGCTCTCGCCAGCAGTTGGCTTTGCAACCTTCTCCTCACTCTAGGCCCTTCTGCCTCTGTTGCCATGATAACCATGGCCCTCCCAAGTCATCCAGCAGACCCCACTCCATGGCCCTTCCTCTTGCACCCACCATGAAACGTGGCATCCTATGCATCCTGCCCACTCTACGGTTGTCTCTGACTAACCAACACTGTGAGTTCTTCGTTATTTTAATGAGCTCTAAATTCACACATGCACCCAGGGGGGGAGGGATAGTGGTTTGAGCATTGGCCTGCTAAACCCAGGGTTATGAGTTCAATCCTTGAGGGGGCCATTTAGGGATCTGGGGCAAACATCTGTTTGGGGATTAGCCCTGCTTTGAGCAGGGGTTGGACTAGATGACCTCCTGAGGTCCCTTCCAGCCCTGGTATTCTATACCCACTCCCAAAAAGAAGTGAAATCCACCTAGATGTCAGCCCCGACTAGCTTTCCCTGCAGGAGCTTTTCCCAGAGTTCCTTCTATGGCCTTCACCTCCATGCTGAGTATGCAGTGGGGATGCTAATGGAGTATGTAATGTTTTCATTTGCTGCTGCTACGCTGAATTCCGACCTTCCTGTTTCTCTATCGAAATGTGACTGCTGCTACTGCGTCCGTCCTCTTGCAAGCCAAATCAGGCTGTCGTGTTATCTCACCCCTCCTTTCAGCATCCTTACAATGGCTACCAGTAACTTATCAGCATTCTGCCTTGACAGTTAAAGTTATTTGTGTCTCGGGCCCTGGCTGTATTTCTGATTTGTTGACTCATTTTTCTTTACAAGCTTTATGATCAAGTGATTAAGGGGAGCTAGCTGCCCTAGCCTTTATCTCACAAGGTTTGTTTTTTTCCTTCGGTGGGAGGGGATGTTTCTGTGCTGTGAAAAAGGGCTGATACACTGAGCTTCCGCTCCATTTAGTGTTGCTTTTATCATGATTAACTTTAAGTCAGTTGAACAATTTTTCATAGTGTGGCTGTGCCATTGTTGGTTTCCTGCGCTTATCTGCAGTGTCAAAAGGGAAACGAAGTATTCAGACTCAGCAAACATTGCAGTCAAACTGCCCCCTCCCTGTTGTGGATGTGACGGCATTGCCTGGGAAAGCCCTGATAGCTGGGAAAGCTTGGGATATCGTGGGTTAATGCAATCTATCCAGAGCCAGAGACCTAACAGGGAGGCAGCATGGGCTAGCACAGGGGTCTCAAACACGCGGCCCGCGGGGTAATTTCCTGCGGCCGCCAAGCTCCCCTCCCCCTGCTGCTCCTTCCCCTTCCCCCAGCGTGCCGCATCCCCGCTCCTCTGCCTACCTCCAGGCGCTTCCTGCCGCCAAACAGCTGTTTGGTGGAACTTAGCACTTTCCAGGAGGGATGGGGAGGAGCGGGGAGCCATGCGCTCAGGGGAGGAGGCGGAGAAGAGGCAGGGGCGGGGCTTTGGGGAAGGGGTTGGAATAGGGGCAGGGAAGGGGCGGAGTTGCGGGGGGACTTTGGGAAAGGGGTTGGAATGGGGGCAGGGAAGGGGTGGGAAGAGGCGGGGTAGGGGCGGGGCCTCATGGAAGGGGTGAAGTGGGGGTGGGACCAGGGGCGGGTGTGTGGGGAGGGCTTTTGTACCTTTCTATGAAAAGGTGTCAGTGATGCGGCCCTCAGGCCAATGTACTCGTCCTCATGTGGCCCGCGTGGTGATTCGAGTTTGAGATCCCTGGGCTAGCACATAGGGCAGTGCTGTAGGAGTCAGGAGCTCTGGGTTCTATTCCTGATCTACTGTGAAAAAAGTGAGTGAGGTTATATTAATCCAATAAACAATATTACCTCACCCACCTTGTTTCTTTACTGTCCTGGGACCAACATGGCTACAGCTACATTACTTACAGCTGATCCGCTGAGTGAATTTGGGCAAGTCACTGCATCTCTTTGTGCCTCAGTTTCCCTCTAGTCTCTGTTTAGACACTAAAATCTTTGGAGTAGAAACTATTTCTTAGGTATTGTCTATGCTGAAACAGTTTGTCAGTTTAACCATACTGATGTAGTGGAACCAGCAAAACCCTGTAGTGTAGACACATATTACAGTGATAAAAGGGATTCTTCCATTGCTGTAGTGAATCCACCTCTCTGAGAGGCTGTAGCACTGTCTACACTAGGGCTTAGGTCAGGTTAACGATTTCTCTCCGGGGTGTGAATATATTTTTCAAAACCCCGAGCAATGTAGCTGGGTTGACCTAATTTGCTAGTGTAGACCAGCCCAAAGTGTGGCTGCAGTTATACTAGGGTTTATACTGGCATAGCTATGCCAAATAAAAAAACCACACCCCTAATCAACATATCTCTACCAGTAAATTTTAAGTGTAGACCAGACTTTACTGTGTGTGCAGCACCTAGCACAGTGGGGCTCCAATCTGGGCTGGAGGCTGGTGGGCTCTTACACTAGACAGACAAGAGAAGCAAACTCTCTGGCCAAGTCCTTTTTAAGACACTTTCCGATGGGCACTGTAATGTTGCACCCATGAGGCTTTATAGAAATATGCTTATGAGTGTAAATATGACATAACTGGAATGTTTTATGCTAGATATGCCATGTAACATATCTTTGCAAAGGTTATGTTCTACTGAATGTATTCATCCTATTCGTATGCATGTATCATTTTTATATCTGAAGTTATGAGCATTGGCTCTATGCTTGTATTTAAAGTGTTTGCTGTAGGAAGCACATAAGGCAGATTTTGTCAACATAGTGTGAAGGGGTTATTCAAGTAATTGGGAGTACTTGGCTAACAATGGACCTTGAGAGACGCCAATCCACATCTAAGCTTTCCTGGGAACATTCAAACTAACATGTGGGCAATGGCGTCGGCCTGTAAAGAACTGAGTCGTGCATGGACATGTGACTTGCCCATGTGACTCCAAAACTCCATCTTGTAGCTGTGATTCTGCACAGGAGAACACAAGGGGTTTCCACCCACAAAAAAAAAGACTATATAAGGCCCTGGGAAACCCCTCCATTTTGTCTTCAGCTGGCTCAAGAGATAGCCTCTCCACCCCAAAGAGATGCCTGGAACAAAGGACAGTAACTACGGGGTGTGAGTGATTGCTGGACCCAGTCTAGGAGGAAGTCTAGTCTGTAAAATAAGATTATTGGAACATCTCTGAGGGTGAGATTTACCTGCATCTAATTTCCTACTGCATTAGGCTTAGACTTGCGTGTTTTATTTTATTTTGCTTGGTAACTTACTTCGCTCTGTCTATTATTACTTGGAACCACTTAAATACTACTTTTTATATTTAATAAAATCACTTTTTACTTATTAATTAGCCCAGAGCAAGTAATTAATTCCTGGGGGAGCAAACAGCTGTGCACACCGCTCTATCACTGTTATAGAGGGTGAACAATTTATGAGTTTACCCTGTATAAGCTTTATACAGAGTAAAACGGATTTATTTGGGGTTTGGATCCCATTGGGAACTGGGTATCTGGGTGTTGGAGACAGGAGCATTTCTTAAGCTGTTTTCAGTTAAGCCTGCAGCTTTTGGGGGATGTGGTTCAGACCTGGGTCTGTGTTTGTAGCAGGCTAGAATGTCTGGCACAACCAGGCAACCTTCAGCAGGTACTGAAGTCCCAGGCTGCCAGGGAAAATGGGCTTAGAGGTAGTCTCAGCACATCAGGTGGCAATCCCAAGGGGGTTGCTGTGACCCAACCCGTCACAGGCAGTGTTTATTGTTTACAACAATGCCCACCAAAAAAACCTCAAAACAAATTAAATCCGTCCAACTGAAAACACTAACCACACCCCCACAGGCTCTTACCTGCCTCCAGCACCCAGGGAAGGAAGGCACACCCTTCGCATCTGACCTTCTGGACCCTGTTTCCTCTTCCTTATATACCCTGTCCAACCATGTGGCAGGCTGGGACCTCTTAATCCTTTCCAGGCTGCTGCTTTTACCTTGCTACAGGGCCTCCAAGCGCAAGTAGAACAATAGCAGGTCACATGATCCACCATTGATGGCACACTTGAAGATGTGGGCTCACAGTTTGCTGTTACAGATGCAAGAGCTTCTGCATTGGGAGTAGAAGTTAGCTGCTGGTAAAGGACTCAGGTAAAGTCAGGAGGATCAACCTTGGTCTTACAGAGAAAAATGTCGATATTTGAGCATTTGGTCACCCAGCCATGGCTATCAGAAGTGTGGTAGCATCCTTCTGGAAGAGGCAAGAAAGTTTAGTGATTACAACAAAGGACTGAAAGTCTAAAGACCTTGGATCTTACTTCCAAGTTGTGGATCTTACTCTACAGTTGTGGGTGACAGGGGATGGATCACGTGATGATTCCCTGCTCTGTTCATTCCCTCTGGGGCGCCTGGCATTGGCCACTGTCGGCAGACAGGATACTGGGCTAGATGGACCTTTGGTCTGACCAAGTATGGCCGTTCTTATGTTCTGCAGTTGGATTATTGTGTAAACTTTGGTCAAACCAGATTGGGTCTGGCCCTACACCAATTGCAAGCAAGGGGAGAAGGAGCAAAGAATCTCCCACTTTTTTGCGCCTACATGGAGGGTACAGACATCACCTCACTCAAGGATGCCTCTTCTTTCTAAATTTTCTCTTTTTTCCTCTCCTTCATTTCTTTTTAGAAAAAGGCACTAGGAAATTCCATACAAAAAACTTCACGAAGAGGACATTATAGCCGTATAATTACATCAATAGGAAAACGCTACAAAATGCTTTGAAATCTGCATCATCTGTCTTGGCAGTACAATATAGTGGTTGACTATAGCATGGAAACTTGTAATTAAAGATTTCTGTGGAATCCATGAAGGATTTTTCACCCAGAATAACCCAGGAAGCTTGAACAGAAAAAAGAAAATTCCTTTGCAAAGATCTTTAAATAAATGAATCTGTTCTTCTTGTGGGTCTGGGAACTGTGGCACAGTCACTGAGACTAACCTCATTGACAGGAGTTGATACTTCAATGTCTGGTGTGGTCAAATAGAATATGCAGAAACATAGTAATCCCCCGGGCTTGCTTAATTTTAAACAAACAAATAAGAAATTGTAAAGGCTGGTCAGGCAATTGGATGGGAAGAGTAGGGGAAACGGCCCACAGAAAAAAGCAAAGGGAATTCAAAGCATCGAGAAATAACATATGTTGAAACAGTTATGAGCAATTTGAGGCAGGGGCTTTCCTTGTCTCTGTTTGGCCAACCTGGTTGAGGCCCTGAGGCGGTCCTGCAAATATAAATGTTGATTAATAATAAGTGGTGTAGACCCTGATCCTGCAAATGGACCCATGTGGGTGGACTCTACCCATGTGCATCCAGTTGCAGGATGGAGGGCGTGGTTGACTCAGTTGTGCCTAGCAGCCCAGCCCATAATAAAGCAGAGCTAACCCCCCACAGGGAGGCGTTATGCTATAGGAAGGCGTAATCCCTCCTGGAGCTCCCCAGTGCATGAGGGTTGCATGCCCACTCCTATGGCCCAGCCGCAAGATCACCTGCTGCAAAGGCTCCGCAGGGCCATGTTCCCATCTCTTCACCTTTTGGGGTGACTCGCATCCCTGAGGGCACTAGGAAGGAGTGGTTGGGGCTGCGAGGGAGGGAAGATCTTATATCCAGGCACAAGCCAGCCCTGTGTTTTGTCAAGTTAATGGCTGGAAGCTTGGCTCTTCTCCACACCTCCTTTGGTTTACTTTTGTCTGGCAATTCCCATGGCCTGTTTGCAGCAGAATTTCGGTTTTGCTCTCCGATAGGCGCTGTATGGCTGAATTAACATCTGAAAACAAATAGGCTTTTTTCCTTCCCCTAAGTCAATTACTCGGCGCTATTCCAGGAAGAGAAAGGAGGCAGAAATTCCCCCAGCTGCTAAATCGCTTTTTATGCTGGTCAATGCTTTCCATCTTTGCTGTGTAGCAGGATGTAGTGCTGGGAATAGCAGAAGATTGTCCCCATCAATTTCTATTTGATCTCTTTTTTTTTTTAACCACACTGCCTTTTAAAGAACTCTCTGTGCCCCTCCAGTCTGCAACATTATATAAATATAGGGTGACCAGATGTCCCGATTTTATAGGGACAGTCCCGATTTTTGGGTCTTTTTCTTATATAGGCTCCTATTACCCCCCACCCCAGTCCCGATTTTTCACACTTGCTGTCTGGTCACCCTATATAAATACTATGTGGTTCACTGTGCCCTACTGCACCTTCCCTTCTTTACATACCCTATGACAACATCGCCAAATAAACCGGTTCTTTCTCAAGCTCCAGCCCCAGCAATTGGGGGATATTTTGCTGCGATGACCAGATCTGCCCTAGCCTTACTTCCTTTGTCATCTTGCAATCTACCCTGAGTAAGGAGAAGCCTGAAATTGATCTGTACGAAAAGCTAAGCAGGGGCCTACTTATAACTCAGAATGTCCGGTGGGCCGTGCCAGGTGTCTAAAGTGAGGCACATGTATAGGTGGTTGCAGGAGTGGGCTCTCAACGTGTAACTGGATTTATTGCTTTACTGACATCAGTGAGTGAGTTAATGGCCAATGTTAGGCGCTGGTCCATGGGGGCAGACCCCCTGTGCAGAGTCCCATTCATCTGAATGGGACCTCACATGGGTCTTAAAGGACACTTAGGGATGTCCAGGTCCCTCTCCCCTTTCTGGAGGTATATGAGATGAAGGGCAGCTTAATGATTAGTCTGCTAGCATGGGCCTGTGGAAGACCTAAGTTCAAGTTCTTGTTCTGCTACAGGCTCTCTGGATACGTCTACACTGCAATTAGATACCCACAGCTGACCCATGCTAGCTGACTCCAGCTCGTGGGGCTTGGACTAAAGGGCTGTTTACTTGCTGTGTAGACATTCACATGGATGAGGCTTTTTTTAAACAACTAACAAAATCATCCAAAGCACAGGACTTGGTGGTGATGGGGGACTTCAACTACTCAGACGTCTGTTGGGAAAATAACACAGTAGGGCACAGATTATCCAACAAGTTCTTGGAATGTATTGGAGACAATTTTTTATTTCAAAAGGTGGAGAAAGCCTGTTGTAGATTTGATTTTGAGAAATGGAATATCAGGGTTGGAAGGGACCTCAGGAGGTCATCTAGTCCAACCCCCTGCTCAAAGCAAGACCAATCCCCAGACAGATGTTTGCTCCTGAAATGGCCCACTTAAGGATTTAACTCACAACGCTAAGTTTAGCAGGCCAATGTGCAAACCACTGAGCTATCCCTCGCCCTAGGGAAAAGCTGGTTGAGAATTTGAAAATGGAAGGCAGCTTGGGTGAAAGTGATCATGAAATGGTAGAGTTCATGATTCTAAGAAATGGTGGGAGAACAGCACAATAAAGACAATGGATTTCAAGAAGGCAGATGTTAGCAAACTCAGGGAGTTGGTAGGTAAAATCCCATGGGAAGCATCTAAGGGGAAAAATAATTGAAGACAGTTGGCAGTTTTTCAAAGAGACATTAATAAGGGCAGAAGAGCAAACTATCCCACTGAGTAGGAAAGATAGGAGGTATGGCAAAAAACCTCCCTAGCTTAATCAGGAGATCTTCAATGATCTAAAACTCAAAAAAAGAGTCCTACAAAAAGTGGAAACTCAGTCAAATTACAAAGGATGAATATAAACAAATAACACAAGTATGTAGGTACAAAATTAGAAAGGCCAAGGCAGAAAACGAGATCAAACTAGCTAGGGACATAAAAGGAAACAAGAAAACATTCTACAAGTACATTAGAAGCAAGAGGAAGACCAAGGACAAAGTAGTCCCATTACTCAATGAGATGGGAAAGACAATAACAGAAAATGTGGAAATGGCAGGGGTGCTGAATGACTTCTTTGTTTCGGTTTTCACTAAGAAGGTTGGTGGCAATTGGACATCTAACATAGTGAATGCCAGTGAAAATGAGGTAGGATCAGAGGCTAAAATAGGGAAAGAACAAGTCAAAAATTACTTAGACAAGTTAGATGTCTTCAAATCACCAGGGCCTGATGAAATGCATCCTAGAATACTCAACGAGATGACTGAGGAGATATCTGAGCCATTAGCAGTTATCTTTGAAAAGTCATGGAAGATGGGAGACATTCCAGAAGACTGGAAAGGGGCAAATATAGTGCCCATCTATAAAAAGGGAAATAAGGACAACTGGGGAATTACAGACCAGTCAGCTTAATTTCTGGACCCGGAAAGATAATGGTGCAAATAATTAAGCAATCAATTTGCAAACACCTAGAAGATAATAAGGTGATAAATAACAGTTAGCATGGATTTGTCAAGAACAAATCGTGTCAAACCAACCTGATAGCTTTCTTTGACAGGGTAACAAGCCTTGTGGATGGGGGGAAGCGGTAGATGTGGTATATCTTGACGTTAGTAAGGCTTTTGATACTGTCTCGCATGGCCTTCTCATAAACAAACTAGGGAAATGCAACCTAGATGGGTGCATAACTGGTTGGAAAATCATTCCCAGAGAGTAGTTATCAGTGGTTCACAGTCATGCTGGAAGGGCATAATGAGTGGGGTCCTGCAGGGATCGGTTCTGGGTCCGGTTCTGTTCAATATCTTCATCAATGATTTAGATAGTGGCATAGAGAGTACATTTATAAAGTTTGCAGACGATACCAAGCTGGGAGGGGTTGCAAGTGCTTTGGAGGATAGGATTAAAATTCAAAATGATCTGGATAAACTGGAGAAAAAGTCTGAAGTAAATAGGATTAAATTCAATAAGGACAAATGCAAAGTACTCCACTTAGGAAGGAACAATCAGTTGCACACATACAAAATGAGAAATGACTGCCTAGGAAGGAGTAATGTGGAAAGGGATCTGGGGGTCATAGTGGACCACAAGCTAAATGAGTCAACAGTGTAACACTGTTGCAAAAAAAGCAAACATCATTCTGGGATGTATTAGCAGGAGTGTTGTAAGCAAGACACGAGAAGTAATTCTTCTGCTCTACTCCATGCTGATTAGTCCTCCACTGGAGAATTGCGTCTGGTTCTGGGCACCACCTTTCAGGAAAGATGTGGACAAATTGGAGAAAGTTCAGAGAAGAGCAACAAAAATTATTAAAGGTCTAGAAAACATGACCTATGAGGGAAGATTGAAACAATTGGGTTTGTTTAGTCTGGAGAAGAGAAGACTGAGGGGGGACATGATAACAGTTTTCAAGTAAATAAAAGGTTGTTATAAGGAGAAGGGAGAAAAATTGTTCTCGTTAACCTCTGATGATAGAACAAGAAGCAATGGGCTTAAATTGCAGCAAGGTCAGTTTAGATTGGACATTAGGAAAAACTTCCTAACTGTCAGGGCGTTTAAGCACTAGAATAAATTGCCTAGGGAGGTTGTGGAATCTCCATCATTGGGGATTTTTAAGAGCAGGTTGGACAAACACCTGTCAGGGATGATCTAGATCGGGGTGGGCAAATTTTTTGGCCTGAGGGCCGCATCAGGTTTCAGAAATTGTCTGGAGGGCCGGTTAGGGGAGGCTGTGCCTCCCCAAACAGGCAGGTGTGGCCTAGCCCCCACCCCATATCTGACTCCCCCTGCTTCTCACCCCTGACGGCCCCCCGGGACTCCTGCCCCATCCAACCCCCACTGTTCCCTGATGCCCCCCCTGGATCCCTGCCCCCTTCCCCCCCCCCCCCGCTCCCTGTCTCCTGACCATCCCCGACCCTAACTTTTCCCTGCTCCTAACTTCCCCCCACCGCCCCATCCAACCCCTCCTCTCATTCCTGACTTCCCGCCCGGGACCTCTGCCCCATCTAACTACCACTTCTCCCTGACTGCCCCCGGAACCTCCACCCCCATTCAACCCCCCTATTCCCCTCCCTCTGACTGCCCCAACCCCTATCCACACCCCCGGCCCCTGACCACCCCCCGAACTCCCCTGCCCTCTATCCAACCCCCCTCCCCTGCTCCCTGCCCCCTTACTGCGCTGCCTGGAGCACTGGTGGCTGGTGGCGCGGCTGTGCCATGACAGGCAGCCGTGCCGCCCGGCTGGAGCCAGCCACGCCCCGTGCAGCACAGAGCACTGGTTCATCCAGGGCTCTGTGGCTCCGCTGCCCCAGCCCACCCTGAACATCCACCCCACAATTAAACAGCCCCTTATCCCGCGTCAGCTGCCACAGGCCAGCTGCAGTTTTTAAATTGCCGTGGAGACATACCCTCTGTGTCACGCTGTGCGATCACTTCGTCTTTCTGTGCATCAGTTCCCTGTCTGTACAATGGGCGTAGGAGCACTTCCTCACCTGTGAGGGTAAGTACATTAGAGAGTGGGAGGTGCTCTGGAATGGGAGCCAGATAAATACTAGAGGGAGAGGTTGAAATTTCTGCCTGTTGTGTGAGGGGCTGGGCTCCTGAGGAAGCAGGGTCTTGGCCTCCTGGGGCACTCATAGACTCATAGACTTTAAGGTCAGAAGGGACCATTATGATCATCTAGTCTGACCTCCTGCATGATGCAGGCCACAAAAGCCGACCCACCCACTCCTGGAATAATTCTCTCCCTTGACTCAGCTGTTGAAGTCCCCAAATCATGATTTAAAGACTTCAGGTTGCACAGAATCCTCCAGCAAGCGACCCCTGCCCCATGCTGCAGAGAAAGGCGAAAAACCTCCAGGGCCTCTGCCAATCTACCCTGGAGGAAAATTCCTTCCTGACCCCAAATATGGCGATCAGCTGAACCCCGAGCATGCGGGCAAGACTCTCCAGCCAGACACTTAGGAAAAAGACTTTTAATATTCCATCGTTGACCCTTGGTACTAATTACCAGTGATGGCACGTTATTGACCTATTGGCTAAGGTCATGTTATCCTATCAAACCATCCCCTCCATAAACTTATCAAGCTTAATCTTAAAGCCAGAGAGGTCTTTCGCCCCCACTGTTCCCCTCGGAAGGCTGTTCCAGAATTTCACTCCTCTGATGGTTAAAAACCTTCGTCTAATTTCAAGCCTAAACTTCCCGACGGCCTGTTGTGTTTCTTAGGGAGGATGGCTTGTTGTCTCTCCAACGGGGCTTGTGTGCTCATGCCATCTGCCTCAGGAGATGGGGGCGTTGCTATTGCAGACGCCGGGGGTGGTAGAGCTAATCCCAAGCATTTCAAAACAATCATACGGCTGGAAGTTCTATTTATTTGCCATGTAAGTTTGGAGTCTTTTGGGTGCACATAGGCCATGTTTTTAAAGATTTTCTCTGCAACCTAGAAATGTATTTTTTTTAATGAAAGTGAGATTCTCTCACAAACACCTGGCGCCAGGAGCTGGGCATTAAATAAAACATCCAATACTGTGAGACTCATGATAAAACCACAAGAGCTGGTGACATGGAGTGGGCATGGGCAGGTCAAAGGTGCTTCTTTCTCCACCCAATTCTCTCCAGTCTTGGGAACCCACATGGCCATCGTCCACGGTAATGGGGTATAATCTTACCTGAGCAGGTAGGGGCTTTGACCTACAAATAGGGAGGAAAAGAGAAGGTCAATTGCGGGCTTTTAAATGACCCAAGTTCACATGTACATATAAGGTGGGATATTCAAAGTTGCCTAACTGATTTAGGAACATAAGTCACATTGATTTGACTTGTGATCCTAAGTCACTTAGGTGTTTATGAAAATTCCACCTATCGTGGTCATGATTTTGTAAAAAAATGGTGGCCTAAGAATAGGCTCTGAAATCCATATTTAGGCACTCAAATAAGTGCCTGGTTTTCAGAAATGTTGGGCACCCAAGAGCTCCCATTGACATCAATGGGAGCTGCTGGGTGTTCATCAGGTTTGAAAATCAGGGCACTCACTTAGATGCCCAAATAGAGATGATGAATGATATTTTCAAAGGTGCTCAGCATTGCCCTGACTCATTGCCCTGCATTCGAGTCAAGGGGAGTTTAACTGTTGGTTCAGTGGGGACAGAGTTAGACCACTTTTGAAAATCCCACACGGTCCCTGTGCAGCCTAATTTTTGTCTCCCGGCTTTGAAAATCCTGGCCTTTTACTCTGCCTGCCCCCCTTTTGTGTAAAGTGACATCATGAGTAGAGCTGCATGCTAATTAAGACATGCCATAAGAAATGGTAAGGCAACTGGGCAACTTAAACTTTGCGATGCTGAGCACCACCAGGCTGAATTTTAGGCACTTAGAAAATCACTATGATTCACAAACTTTTGTGTCTGAGCTCCTAGGCGGTGAATGGGGAGAGAGAGGGGCACCCTTGAATGGGATCCACAAAAGCCAGGATGCCAGGCAGGAAGCTGCTTAAGCTAGCCAATGGGAGATGCCGACGAGAGGCATGTGTGCTAAGCCCCGACCCTCTCTGAGATAAGCACCTACATCCAAGCTATAGAGTCATTCCGTCTCCTCTGGCCCAAATGACACACACACAGAGAGAGCGCGGGAATGACTCTGCAGCCAGGTGGTTAGAGCACTCACTTGGGAGACCCAGGACCCAGTTACATTGCTCCTGAGGGAGCCCCACATCAGAAGATCCACTAGCCGAGTAGTAAGAACATTTTGTGTGAACTCACCTGAGGGGCCCCATCCAGGAGGCCACCTTTGAGCAACCACGGCACACGATTTGGGTGGCTGAACTCCAATCTTCCCTTGGTTCATGAATAGCTCTGGGGCTTCGCTGGGAGACAGGTGCCCAGGCACTTGGAGTGGAGCAGGAGTACGCATGCCCACAGGCAGAAACATAGGCACCTCGGGAACTTCGTACTGCAGAAACTTAGGCGCCAAGTGAATTTAGAAGCCTACAGAGTTTGGCAGAAGTTCTGGGCATCACAGTGGTCCCAAAACAGGCAGTTAGGTGCCCACGGCCTTTTCTGCATTGAGGACTTCGGGCTGTAGGTTTATACATATTTGGAAATCTACTCCTTTTTCGTTCTATTGTCATAGTAACAACAGCCTACTTTCTGTGTTGTCATAATAATAGCGATGATCAGCTTTGCCCTTTGTATTCTTCACAAACAGGGAAGCCGCTCTGTTAATCGGGAAAGACGACAGAACAAAATAAATAATTGCAATGAATGCCGTTTTGTGCATGGCAGTGTTTATTACTTTGCATTCCCGTGCGCTCAAATGGGAGGGGAAGTGGTTTATGGCTCTAGTTACGCCACGAGATTGAAATCCTCCGAGAAACACAGCAGCTCCTCATGCAGCTTTAGTTGACAGTGGCATATTTAACACTAGAAGCATGCTATATTGGAAACCATGGCAACACTGGAACACTATGCCCAGGAGTGGTTTGTTGGGGGTAAAGACTGAATCTGGGACCTTTGGGTATAAAAGTATGAACCTCTCCTGGCTGAGCCAAAAGCCTCATCTCTGTTAAGCCAAGGCTGTAGCAGGATCATCAACGCTGCGTGTAACCCAGCCACCGCTAGAGAGGGACACAGCACCACACTGAGTGGATGTGGGTTACATTGCTCGTTTAAGGATGTCATGGGCCTCCCTGCCTTGGAGCTCTGGATGGGAGGAGCTGTGAGGTTCAGTCTTTCTCCTCCTGGGAACTCCTGGCTCTCTTTCTGGTGCCCACATATCAGCTTAGCTTCTCTGTCCCAGGATCAAACCCCAAATGGCCCCATATGAAGGGTGTCCTGTGCTCAAGTACTTCCTGCCAATCTGACTGAGGTATTTGTGTGGCGCCCTCATCACCATAGTGTCAGAGCACCTCACCCTCAATAATGTATTTCTCCTCCCAACCCCCCTGTGTGGTAGGCCACCGCTCTTATCCCCATTGCACAGGTGGGAAACTGAGGCACGGGGACCCTGAGTGACTTGCCCAAGGTCACACAAGAAGTCTGTGGTGGAGCAGGGAGCTGAACACTGGTCTTTTGAGTCCCAAGCAAGCACCTTAAACCCTGAACAATCCTTCCTCTTCAAGAGTGAGTCATTCTTCCCTAAGTTCCTCTGCCTCAAAGCTTCCCTCCCTCCTTTCAGTCTGCCGCAGGGCAGCCTGCACAGCCGACACTACATGTAGCTGTGTCGGTCCCATTTCAGACGGCTACATTCGACACCTTCCATTGTTGTGGTTGTAGCCAGACAGGACTTAGTACACTGGAAAACACCTTCACCAGAGAAGGACACGCCACCAGAGAAGTAGATTGCATTGTGGAATGGGCCACCCAAATACCTCGAGACATCCTACTTCGAGATGGAAATAACCCCCCTCTGACCACACACCCCTAGTTATCACCTACCACCCCACACTGGAGCCCATACTGGGTATCATCAACCAGTTACAACCCATACTCGATGGGGATCCCATCCTGAAATAAATCTTTCCTGAACCCCCTCTTCTAGCCTTCAAATACCTGCCCCCCAACCTCTCCAAGCTCCTCATCAGAAGCAAGCTCCCCACAGATCAGGGAATCTTTAAGGTGCCACCGGACTCCTCGTTGTTTTTGTGGATACAGACTAACATGGCTACCCCTCTGACACAGATCAGGGCACCTCAAAGCAGTACTAGACACTTCCCTTACAACAGATGCAAAACCTGCAGACATCTCTCCACTGCTACAATGATCAATACACCCCCCCACAACCCAGCTTTCAAGATCCATAGGCCCTACACATGTCTATCACAACATGTGGTGTCCCTCATCCAGTGCACTGAATGGCCCAACAACAACTATGTGGGTGAAACCAGACAATCACTACGCTCTCAAATGAACTCACGCAAGAAAATGATAAAAGACAAAAACACCCTGTCACCTGTGGGTGAAATCACTCTATATCTGACCTGTCAGTCCTCATCCTCAAAGGAAACCCGTACAACACTTTCAAAAGATGAGCCTGGGAGCTTAAATTCATAAATCTGGTGGATACTAAAAATCATGGAATGAACCGGTACACTGGATTATTGGTTTATTCAAACATTTTGTAACCCGCTAACTCCCACTTTTTGTCCTCTGACTGAAGAGGTGTTAACGGGTTACTCTACCTTGGATGCTCCCTTACAACACGAACTCCTTATGCTAAACTAGCTGTTCCACCTGGCATTTGGCGGTGACCCTGGGAGTACCTTTCCCAGACCTGAGGAAGAGCTCTGTATGCCAGAGCCTGCAAAGGAGTTGGCACTCCCCTTTGGACTGACACATCAAACGCTGCTATTCTACAGGCTGCAGAAGCAGAGGGTGGCATTGGGTCCATTATCATCACCATCCAAGAACACTAAAAGCATTAGTGCTAAGATACTCGACACTGCCTATGTGATTTGTACACCATTATAATGAATTAGAGCTGGGTGTCCAAACCACTTATGCTGCTTTGAAAAATCTCATCCAAGAGGTTCAAATATCACTATAATGACCATGGCAAATTAATTTAAATAGAATGGACATTAACAATGAGAACACTTTTTCCAACAAGCAAAGCACAGACCTGTGTTTAAAAGTCTACATCACATATGGATCTGCATTTGCTTAGATTTTGTCATGAGCTACTGTGGCTAACAGGTGTTGTTTGAATTCTATTGCTCATTTATTCAATCTCTCTAAAGGGTTGTGTTTATTTGTAATTCTCAGTATGATTTTACTGCTCACAGGGTGACATCCCGCTATTAATTCAACATATCTAACTTCCCCTAGAGGGCAATGAGACTGCGTAAGGTGGAGGAGAGAGCACCCATTCCATGTTCCACAGGGTCAGGTAAGGTGATGAGTCATCATAGAATCATAGAATATCAGGGTTGGAAGGGACCTCAGGAGGTCATCTAGTCCAACCCCCTGCTCAAAGCAGGACCTAATCCCAACTAAATCATCCCAGCCAGGGCTTTGTCAAGCCTGACCTTAAAAACCTCTAAGGAAGGAGATTCCACCACCTCCCTAGGTAACCCATTCCAGTGCTTCACCACCCTCCTAGTGAAAAAGTTTTTCCTAATATCCAATCTAAACCTCCCCCACTGCAACTTGAGACCATTACTCCTTGTTCTGTCATCTGGTACCACTGTGAACAGTCTAGATCCATCCTCTTTGGAACCCCCTTTCAGGTAGTTGAAAGCAGCTATCAAATCCCCCCTCATTCTTCTCTTCTGCAGACTAAACAATCCCAGTTCCCTCAGCCTCTCCTCATAACTCATGTGCTCCAGCCCCCTAATCATTTTTGTTGCCCTCCGCTGGACTCTTTCCAATTTTTCCACATCCTTCTTGTAGTGTGGGGCCCAAAACTGGACACAGTACTCCAGGTGAGGCCTCACCAATGTCGAATAGAGGGGAACGATCACGTCCCTCGATCTGCTGGCAATGCCCCTACTTATACAGCCCAAAATGCCGTTAGCCTTCTTGGCAACAAGGGCACACTGTTGACTCATATCCAGCTTCTCGTCCACCGTAACCCCTAGGTCCTTTTCTGCAGAACTGCTGCCTAGCCACTCGGTCCCTAGTCTGTAACAGTGCATGGGATTCTTCCGTCCTAAGTGCAGGACTCTGCACTTGTCCTTGTTGAACCTCATCAGGTTTCTTTTGGCCCAATCCTCTAATTTGTCTAGGTCCCTCTGTATCCTATCCCTACCCTCCAGCGTATCTACCACTCCTCCCAGTTTAGTGTCATCTGCAAATTTGCTGAGAGTGCAGTCCACGCCATCCTCCAGATCATTAATGAAGATATTGAACAAAACCGGCCCCAGGACCGACCCTTGGGGCACTCCACTTGAAACCGGCTGCCAACTAGACATGGAGCCGTTGATCACTACCCGTTGAGCCCGACGATCTAGCCAGCTTTCTATCCACCTTATAGTCCATTCATCCAGCCCATACTTCTTTAACTTGCCGGCAAAAATACTGTGGGAGACCGTATCAAAAGCTTTGCTAAAGTCAAGGAATAACACATCCACTGCTTTCCCCTCATCCACAGACCCAGTTATCTCCTCATAGAAGGCAATTAGGTTAGTCAGGCATGACTTGCCCTTGGTGAATCCATGCTGACTGTTCCCGATCACTTTCCTGTCCTCTAAGTGCTTCAGAATTGATTCCTTGAGGACCTGCTCCGTGATTTTTCCAGGGACTTGTACTAGACTTGTACTTGTACTAGAGCCTGATTCAGCCACATGCGGGGATGAGTCATTCCTGTGCTAGGCTCCAGCCAATCCGCAAGCCAGGAGCTGGTCTGATGACTCTCAGGGCAGGTATATAAGCCTCACAGAAGAACCAGCAGCTCAGTCTGCTCAATGTCACTTCGTGGTTTGGAGTGCTTCTCTGCCTGATAGTGGTGATAGACTCCATAAGTCTTGTTCTTGCTGCAGCCCTTCTGTAGACTCCTGATTCTGCTTCTGACTCCTGGGCCAGACCATCCTTGTCATGGCTTTTGACCGGTGAGTCATATTTTGTTCTAAAGACAGTGTAAGACTATTAAAAGGGTCACAAGCCCTCAAATCTTGTTGACCAATGGAAAAATTACTAGAGACACCAAATATCAGGGGGTAGCTGTGTTAGTCTGTATCCACAAAAACAACAAGGAGTCTGATGGCACCTTAAAGACTAACAGATTTATTTGGGTATAAGCTTTTGTGGGTAAAAAACCACTTCTTCAGATGCATGGCAAGCTTTTTAACCCATGAAAGTTTATGCCCAAATAAATCTGTTAGTCTTTAAGCTGAAACTGGACTCCTCATTCTTTTTGTAGCGACACCAAAGATGAACACCCACACAAAATGGGAACACCTTTTGAAGTTGATCAGATAAAAACTTCCACTGGCTTCTTGATTGTGATCCCACAGATTGACTAGCGTTCTGTGCTACTGATGAAAGGGACAGGTAGAAGACTTTTGCCTCTTCTAGGTCCCTCTGGAGCATGTGGCAGTTCTGTTGTGTAGATGAGCTGTACCTCTGGTGGTGTTGAGGTTGTGTGGTTTTTTATTTCCCTCTTCTAAAAGAGAGAGGGGGAAGCTAAAACACAATGAGACTACAATAAAACACACCTCCCTCCCCTCCTAGCTTAGTGGAGTCCCTTTAATCCTTGATGCTCTCCTCTCTTCCTACCACCCTTTCCATCCTCTTCTGCACAAACCGTTGTTCATTCCCACTAGGGATTTTTTGAAGTGCTCTGCATCGACCAACTTATTGAATCGACTGGGAGTGTTATCATTGACTTCAGTGGAAGCACAGTTAGGCCACTGCAGACAGATTTAGAAAACCTCATCCTCCATCTCTCCCCTCCCTTTCTTTACAAATCCCTTATTTCCCCAGCTTTCTCTCCCTCCTTTCATTACCTTTTCAGCACTCGCCTATTCTCCCTCCACTTATTCCTTTATGTCCAATCTCTTTCCAGCTACAGCTCTCACCTCATTATCCTTCTCTTTACCTTTCCCAGAAGCTCTTTCATTACATGTGTGAAGACCCCCTTCTCTTATTACCCACCTTACTCATTGTCTGTCTGGTCCTGGGTTAGCAGCACCCACCAATGCACCATGGATTGTAACAGGACGGGAAGAATTTAAGGAATGGTGGGCTTATAGTTAAGATCCTGGATTGGGACTCAGATCTGGATTTAATTGCTAGCTGTGCCCCAGACTTCCTGTGTGATCTGGAGTAAATAATACAATTGCTTTGTGCCTTTTCTCCCTCTGTAAAACAGGGGTACAATACTTCCCTTGTGTCTCTTGTCTAGGTATGTTGGGCAGGTACTGTTTCTTACCATGTGTCTATAGGAACTAACAATGAGGCCCTGGTCTGTTCAGAGCCTCTAGTTACAACTGCAATATAAATAAGAATAACTGTAGTCTACTGAGGCTGGGTAGAATTCAGAGGCAGAAAGTAATTATCCAGGTTGGATATTTCTATAATCACTTATTATAGGGCCATGGAGATTGTGCTAGGTCTTCCATAGAAGGCAAAGAAAGCCATATCCTCAGCTGGTGTAAATCAGAATAGCTCTATAGACTTCAGTGGACTTGTATCTATTTGCACCTGCTGCAGATCTGGCCCCTGGTCTCTGGCCCCTGGTCTCTGCCCCAGCAGCTTACAGTGGTAATTTTTAGATGTTACACAACGTGTGGGAGTAACGAACAGGGAAAGGATGGAAAGAAGGATGCAGGTAACAGCAATGTAGTCAGTGAATCACTCAGGTGATTGTGTTGTGAATGGAGAGAGGGTGCTGGCTGGGTGAGTCAAATCACAGTGCATTGGTTGCAGAGGGGTAGCTGGAAAAAAGCTGCAGAGATGCTTGTGGGAGAAATGGAGGAGTGGGGAGACCGAGACTGGCATCATTCACAGTGTGGAAAGGGGGTGAGTGCAGGGCCGGCTCCAGGTTTTTTGCCGCCCCAAGCAAACCAAACCAAAACAAAAAGCCGGAGTGCCGCCGCCGAAGCAAAAAAAAAAAAAACCCAAAAAAACCCCTGCCCCTCAAAGGGCCGGAATGCTGCCCCTTGAAAAGTGCCGCCCCAAGCACATGCATGGAACGCTGGTGCCTAGAGCCGGCCCTGGGTGAGTGACATGATAGACTAGAGCAGATAAGTAGGAAAGGTGGAATTATGATGAGCCTTGGAGCTGGGGTTGTTAACCCCCTGGAATTGTCCTGGAGTCTCTAGGAATTAAAGATGAATCTTGAATTAAAGATTGTTATATGATGAAACCTCCAGGATCAGTTTCCCCTGACACATAACTATAAAATGATCCCATGTGAGAGTGCAAACATCTTCCTTTAGTTCCGGCTATCTTGTTGAACAGAGACCAAGTACTATACAGTCAATATTTTATATTTCCTCTTGTCCTTATTAATTGCATTAAGTTAGGATAAGAATGTTCCCTGGATTTTTTCTTTGATGACACTGCTTCCGAGGAAGATTTCCTAGAGCAGGAAAGTATTCTCCTTTACAGTTAAAATAATCAATGACAAGAGACT
Source organism: Platysternon megacephalum (assembly GCA_003942145.1). Taxonomy (NCBI): domain Eukaryota; kingdom Metazoa; phylum Chordata; order Testudines; family Platysternidae; genus Platysternon; species Platysternon megacephalum. The sequence continues at coordinate 1,081,493 of QXTE01000256.1, forward strand.
ACAGATTGCAAGAAGTTTATTTAAAAAAGAAAAAGGACCAGGAAATGAGTGAGAAGAAAGGATGTTGCACTATTTTAAAAGCCAGAAAGGTTGAAGTAGCTGGCGGCAATTCCCATTCTGAAGGCATTGTTTCAGGATGTTGGAAGCGTTTTAAGAAAGTCAAAAGATAGAAAACTCCTGCCCTTACTGGCTGGCTAACCCAGGGTAACACAGTTTGGCTCTTTGTCCCCCTCCAGTGGCTAGACCCTGTGTGGAGGTCTGAGTCAGTTGTAGTCTTTGAGCTACTGATCATGGTTCTCTAGCTCTGGCAGTGAAGGCATATGCTTTAATATCTAGAGGTCAGGGATCAGTCCCCACAGATGACTTGACCAGGGGCATCACTATTGTAGCTTACAATGCTGGGTCACATAGATTCTCAAGAGCTGTAACGAGCTTGTCAGAGAACACACATGAACATCACAAAGAGGCTCCTGCAGGTGCTTCCTCTAGTCACGAATGCATAGCCAAGGGCCAGGCTGTACTCTGCCACAGCCCAGCTTTCCGAAAGGGGACAGCGAGCCCAGGGAATGCCGGCCTTCACCTCCTGGAGCTGCTGAATAATGACTCCTGCAGGCTGGAGGAAGCAGGAGGTGCAGCCTACAACGCCTCAGATCAGAGACTAGGAGCCCCAAGCCCATGGAGGGGCTGATACGAAGGTGTTGCCTAGTTTCCCCATCTCTTATGGTTGCCATTGCTCCTCTGCCCACACCTTTTCCAGCCTCAGTGGAGGTGAGGGTTGGAAGCTGATGCCACTAGTGATACCATGAACATCCACCCAGAGAGATGCCTGGGGCCGGATCCAAAGCCCAGTGGGAGTATTTCCATTTATTTCAATAGGCAGGTCCTTGGCTTAGTGGGCCAACCAGGTCCTAGCCCCAGGGCCATGCATCCCTAGCCCAACAGAGATACTGTAACTGTATCAAGTGAGGAGATTACAAAAAAATGTACAAGAGGAATGAGCGAGAGGCTCAAAGTTCCAGCATGCTACAAGTATTGGTGGTGTCAAAGCAGCCACATGTGGATGCCGGGTGGGTTTTCAAGTATCTTAAAAATCAGCTGTGATCAGAAAATGAAGTGAGCTACGTGGGGGGAGGGATCTGATGCTCTGAATCAGCTTTACTTCCTATTAGCAGCAACAAGGGGTCTTGCCAATAGAGAGCTGGACTCGGAGGTATTAATCTCACTGGCTGCAGGCACTTCAGGACCCTGAACCCAGCAGGGCTTCTAAAATGATTTAGAATCAAAGGCAATAACAGGGGAGGAGGAGAAGGCGTAAATATCTTTCCTTGCTAATTTATTTTTCTCTTTCATGGATGACGTAATATGATATAAACTGAGACATCTGATCTAGTGAGCTGTGCTACTTAGAGACATAGCCGAGAATGCTGATTAACCAATCAGATTGCTTAATTCCTCCCATTTATGTTATCATGGTGTGTTCTGAGCAAGATAAAGGAATGCAGGCTCTGGAATGCCCCACAGCAGTGTTTAATGAACATATTAGACAAATGGCATAAATGAGAACCTAACAAATTATCATATAAAGCAAGGACCAAGCTCTCTGCCTGCATACGCCAGTGAATTGATGTCAGTAGGGTCTGCGGGGGTAAAAGTGAAAGGAGAATTTGCCCTGTAGAATTTTCAGGCACAAATGGAGCAGGAACAAATAAAGAGTAAGGATGGTCTTGTGGTGAAGGCACTGATGGAGAGATGTGGGTTCAATCCCCAATTCTGCTATAGACTGTCTGCATGACCTAGCACGAGTCAGTTGATCTGTGCCTCTATTCCCCCTTCAGAAAGCAAGATTAAGAATACTACTTTTGTGTGATAGTAGCACCCAGAGGCTCCAACCAAGACTAGGGCCAATTATATTGGGCATTATACAAACCCCTAGCGAGAGACAATCTCTGCCCTGAAGAGTTTCCATTCTGAATGGACAAGATGGCCAATGTGTGGGAGGGCAAACGGGCACAGAGAGGAGACAGCCTTGCCCAAGATCATGACTGTAAGTTCTCTCAGGCAGATCCTGTCTCATGGTCCATCACAATAGGATCTTGAATTTTGATGGAGCTAATAGTCGATTGACAATACTGTAACCATATTCTTCTCCCTTCAGTAAAATGCATTGAAGCCATCAGTTCTACTTTGTCTAGATTTTGTAAGCGTGTTGATAAATTAGTAGCTGTTTACCTATCTGTGGAACTGGATGACTAATCTGTGCATAAGCACCTTACAGTATAGGGTGGAAGGAAGGGTTAGGGAATGAGTTATAAATTGGAGGTGCAGTGAGTGTCTGGCTGTGGAAGAGGTCACTGTCACGTTGTGGGGCAGGTGAGAGCAGGGCACATGTACTGGTTTGTGACTTGAGGGGCAAGTACTTAACTACAGGCAGTCCTGGGACTGATGCAGTGAGTCAGCACCACTTCCTGGTGTGGTGAGACCTTCCAGACGAACCCGTCAGTGCCCACCAGGCTTTGAATCCAGCCCATGATCAGAAGTCATGACCATCTAATGATTGGCCTGTGTAAAATGAGTCAAAGATGTCTGCTCAGTTCTTAGTGGACCAGGTGCCTGCAACACATAAACCAGTATACCCACTGGCACTGGGTTTGTTGACAGAATCATCAGTCATGTCATGGCTGGGCTTGATAAACAAACTCCCCTCTGATGCAGCGCTGCTCTAACTCTCCTTGACCTCCATAGCATCATTTGGGGAACACTATATGCTTTTGACAATCCTACCTTTGGTTTCCGGGCCTCTGCCTTAGCACCTTTCAAGAGGAACTTACAAGAAAATAAAATGTATTAAAAAAAAATCAATGCATTTGTTTATAGTCTGAGGAGAATGGCAGTTCTTCTCTTTGACTTCCCCTCATACACCATGCCTGCTGAGCTCCCTAAACTTGGGCATGAAACAGTCATCTTGTCGCACTATCTAGCTGATTAAGTGTTGCCTGGAAATAGCACCCTAACACAAAATTGCCTTCTTGTCAACAGATTGTTTGTGTCATTTCTTCGATCCTATGCATTGCTATAGTCTCCCAGAAGGAGGATTTATTGGAATAGCAATGCTTGGGAATAAAACCAAATCCTACAGTGATCTGAAATAATAGTCACATTCTTAATACTAGGTTTTTATCTATTTACTCTTATAAAATGACTCCTTTCCATGACTGCTTTGTCTCCCACCATGTGGCATCTATTAGCTTTGCCCTGTCTTTGGGCCAGACTGTCTGACGAGCTCAGAGCTCTCATTTAGGCATTTAAATGAGAAGTGGCCAAATTTTCAGATGCCCAGCAGCTGGAAGATCCCATTGTGTTGAAGTTAAAGCTGGATAAATTCAAGTTAGAAATAAGGTACACATTTCTAACAGTTGTGGTTAAGCATTGGAACAAAGTACCAAGGGAAGTGATGAATTCCCCATCTCTCAAAGATGAATTCCCCATCGTCTCCCTTCGGATCAAGACTGGATGCCTTTCCGGAAGAGATGTATTTGCCAAACACAAGCTACTGGGGCCCAGTATAGCAGTAACCGGATGAAATTTTATGTCCTGTGCTATACGTAGGCTTGGAAAGATTAGATTTTTAGTGATAAATAGTGGCTTCCCCACCCGGACACAATGATAAATATTTCCATTGATCAAAGTTTACAGATGGGGGAAAATAAGAAAAATGCTGCTTGGGAACTTATTAGTTTTCTTTAGGAATATTGACTCTCTGTTGACATGTGATGACAATTTGTGTATTAACAGTTATAAAGCTTTAACTTTATGAATCTCAACATCTACATTGAATTCTTTTTTGACCCTGCTCCCATAATTTTCCTGCAACTGTGAAAATTTAAATAGATTAAAATAGGAAAAAAATGTTTAAAAGTAAAGATTGATATCAATTAATTATTTAAAACAATAATCAAATTCTGCCAAGCCTAGCTATGCAGGAGGTCCAATTAGATCATCTGATGGTCCCATGTGACTTTATAACCTATGGACTGCTGGGTGCTGAGCCCTGTTGAAAAACTGGCCATTTCATTAGGTGCCTACATGGAAGCTGTGGTCTTCTGGAAATCTAGCCCTTAAACTTTTGAGCATGGCTCTAATTTTAAAACAGTTTTATAACTTTCTTTGCGCAGAGCCAAAGGGAGTTTGGAATGAGTAAGGATGTCAAGATTGTGTCCTACATTCAGTCAATAAAATATCATTAGCAATGAAATAGCTCCTGGAAGCCCTAGCTGTGATCAGAGGTCCACAGTGCTGGGTGCTGTACATACCCAGAGCAATAGACCAGGGGTTCTCAAACTGTGGGCCGGGACCCCATTTTAATGGGGTCGCCAAGGCTGGTGTTGGCCCTGGGCCCCCCAGCAAGTCTGAAGCCCAAGCCCCACTGCCCAGAGCTAAGGTTACATGTCCCCCACCCAGGGCAGAAGCCCTTGGGCTTCAGCTTTGCCCCCGGCCCGGGGGAGGTGGAGCTCAGGCGGGCTCAGTCTTCGGTCCCCACTTCTGGGGTTGTGTAGTAATTTTTGTTGTCAGAAGGGGGTCATGATGCAATGAAGTTTGAGAACTGCTGCAATAGACAATCGTGACCCTGAAGATCATTAATCTAAGTAGACAAGACAGACAAAAAGGGGGAGGCAAGGAGTCTTAGCCTTATGTTACAGATGGAGAACTGAGGCAGAGAGAGATTAAATGATTTCTGTGGCAGAGCTGGGAACCGAACCCGGGTTGCCTCAATCCGAAGCACATCCTTCCTCCTAAAATAGCTTTTAAAAAGTAAGCCCCATTCTGTTGGAATTACTCAGCTGAGCTACCCATGCAGACAATGAGAACTGTCTTTGAAACACTTGTTCCATGCAGGTTTGCTTTGGGATAAAAATAATCCTTTCCAAAATGCCAAAGAGCCCAGCCTGCTGGAGGAACTGCTTTCTTGCTGGCATTGATAGTTGGTAGGATAAAAGGGGACTTCATCCTTCCTGATGATCTTTCTGTTTCTGCCTGCTGGCCTCCTGGCTTAAACAAAACAGGGTCTATGCTTGGGAAATAAACTCTACAGAGGCCTCCTTAGCATTGCTGAGTGTTGTGAAGTAATTTAGTATGCTTGGGCAAGCCTGACGTGTGCCTTTGGAGGAACAACCTCCTCCGAATCACATGCGGTCTCCTAGCTGAGTACTGCTTGAACTGCGAAGAGATCTGTAGCAAGAACAGACCACTGGTGTGCAAAGCCTGCCCTGAATGACGCTTAGGGCACAAGTCACGGGAGAGCTCTGTCTTTGCCTCAGTGATGCATGTTATCCATATGACACACTGCTGGCTGTTACATATGAGCATATCCTAGAAGACTGCCAGAAACAGCTGTAGGTTTTCCAATGGGCACATGGATCAGAAATTGGTCTGTTCCCTTTCCTCCAAAGTATAATCTCGATTTAAAGATCCTCCAGAGAATGGCCACACCCTCAGGTGGAGACCTCCTCTCAGAACTCTGCCTGCCTTTGAAGTGGAGGGATGTCTTTGGCTTTGGCTGTATTTCTTACATATATGGTGGGTGGGATTTTTCAAAAGTGCTGCACGTTGGCCTAACTCTGCTTCCATTGAAAGCAATGGTGACAACCCTGTCATTTACCTTAGTGGGAGCAGAGCTAGGCCAAAGCTTGAGAGCATTTGAAAATCCTCCCCATAACTTTTTTCTTTCTTTGAATCAGTTGTTATACAAATGCGTGCATGTATAGGCACATTTTTCCTTACCTGAATTCCATATACCTGCCTCTATTTCTTCTCTGAAGTTGGCATGCCTCATTGAAGTTTACACCAGCTAAGGAAATATATAATTACCACTGCACTCAATGGGAGTGACACATCAATCCCCATCAGAGACAAAGTACTTCAATGAAATGTGCTCACATGCAATTCTTAAGTGATTACACATGACAAACGTAACTGCCCTAAAAAAGTTGTAAAGATTTTTTTTTTTACAGTATAGCACTATTGATTTTTGGGGAAAAATCTGTTTAATTCTATGCACAATGGTCCCATTTAAGTTACTGTTGGTTCTAGATGTATTGCCAGACCTACGAGTTCTCCCCATTTTTAAGAGATCGTTGTGATCTAGTCTGACCTCCTCACGCTAAGTCTGCCTTGAACATCTAAATGCACCCACTGAATACATGGGTTGGCTTTTAAAAAAGATGATCACTTTTTATTTCTGTTACGTCTCTAACAGTACTGTAGTGCCAAGTATTTTGGCAGTGTCCTACAGCTGGTGCCAGCAGGAACGAGTACTGTGCTTTATAAATTAAGGACCCAATTCTCAAAAAGCTACATTAAAAGAAATTAGCATCAAGCAGTCAAATCAGGAAATGCTAGAATTAAGGTTACCCAGGCATCCATAATGTGTCCCCCTTGTGCATATGCTTTCCAATACAGCCTTTAATTATGTGATCACATACTACTTTCTCTACAGGAACATGCATGGGGTGGAGTGGGCTCCCTGAATGGACAGCTATTCAATATCTCTTTATGCTTTTCATTCACTGTGTGGTCCAGGCCTTATTCCCTGCATGCCATTCAAATCCTGCACTGAGTATGGACTATTATTTCCTTCTGGCCACTACTACAATGAAGAGTGCCATAGCATCTGACTGCTTCACAAACATTAATGAATTTATCTTCACAACACTGCTGTGAGGGGGCTGAGTATTATCCCCATTGTATAGATGAGAAACAGAAGCGTGGAGATATTTAGTCCAAAAGTGACACAAATGGCCACTAACTTCAAGAGCTTCAATGAAGTGGGTGTCTAGGGCCTTTTTTTTTTTTTTTTCCCCCAGCGGTGACTTGACTTCATTCAAATTCCTTCCTAGATTCCAAGGCCAGAAGGGACCATTATGATCATCTAGTCTGACCTCCTGTATAACACAAGCCAGAGACCTTCATCTGCAGTGGTGAGCAGAGCTACATGAAATCTTTTCCAGAAAGTTTAGTTACCAAAAAATGCAGTTTCTGTCGACCGAAAACTGAATTTTACACAAATTTGCCAAATCATTTTAGCCCCATTTTTTTAGGGCTTTTGATGTGTTTTCACCAAATGGTTGGAGGATGTTCTCCCCCATTTTCCTCTCTGTCATTAGCCCAATGCTTAGGGCATTCACCTGGCATGTGGGAGATCAGAGTTCAATTTCTCCCTTTACCTGGTGAGGAGGAGAGATGAATTTTAATCTCCCACATTACAGACAAGCACCTGGGCCAGCTCTGGGTATTTTAGTGTGGCGCTTCCCGCTCTCTCGTGTTGAATCTGTTCTACTCTTTATAAGTAGAGTAAGTAGACCAGGAACTCTCATGTGCTCGGTGAATGCCTTCATCACCAGGTTAAAGTTCTCCCTCTTTCTTTGGTATTATGAAAGAGGGGAAAGTTCTCCCTCTTTCTTTGGTATTAGGAATGACTGTGTATTGCCACTCAGAATGACCTCTTCCACCATCCAGTTTGTCCAGCCAGTTTGTGACTCTAATCCTTTAAAAATATGAAAACTAAATATTTTGGGCCCGACATGTATTTTTAGCCCCAAATGGATTTTTTTTTATTTCAATTGCTGAAACTTTTCTTAATTTTCAGCTTCAGTTCCACCTGTTGCTGATTTTTTTTTCAGAATTGTTAGCGAACTAACCGTTGTTTGCGGAGCTCTAGTTGTGAATACACAGCATTTCTGAAAGTGAGACATCAGGTGTCTCAACTTGGGCATCCAGAGAATGAGGAACATACAACCAGTGAAGCACACTCAACACTTTGCTTACCATCACAAAAGGGGTATCAACCCTCTACTTCAGTCACTACATGCATTCCAGTCTCTGCTGCACAGACAACAGCAAAAGACCCCTCATGACTTTCCTGCTATCCAATTTGAAGTTCCCGTTCCAAACACTAGATTCTTGTGATGTGGCTAGGTTTTTTTCTGTTTTGATGTAGGCAGCCATGCTTCATTACAATGGAATCACAGAAAAAAATCATAACACCAAATCTACTTGGAATTAATTCTGAACACTTTTCATTGCCAGTAATTGGTAACAAGCCTCTGTCCAGGAATCAGAACAAGTTTCTCTCCAAATTGCTTGAACAGAGCATTGATTGGAGCTAAATTTGGACTGCCTGCTTTTTTGAAGGTGTCCCCAGTTTAAACATCTAATTTCTTTACTGGGAATCTCAGCCCTTTGTAAAAAACCTGCAAAAGGATACAATGACCTACATTTCTATTTGAAACAGTACTGATTTTCTGACTTGTCCATTCCTTTAAAAGTGACTGTTGGAGAGAGACATCTCTTGCATATAGCACTCTGTGCATGTAGACAATTGGCTAAAAGAATATGCCATCTACTGGCACACAGGGCTAGAGTCCCCAAGAAAATAGGTGGGGGTGATGCTGAGTCTCTAGTCACCCCCAAATTTAGGCACCAAGAAAAATCACTGGGATTCACACAGCCTGAGTCTGGCACCTTGGCTCCTTGTACAATGAATGGGGAGAGACTGGTGACTCAGAATGGGATTCCTAGAAGCCAGCACACTGGGCAGCAACTTGCTTAAAGTAGCCAAAGCAATACTGCCAAGCCAAGGGGTATGGGAACTCTCCCCCCTTCTGAAAGAGGTGCCTAAATCCAGGCTGTGGGGAGCCTCCTTCCTTTGCTTGGGATTGTCCGATACAAACCCTCTGTCGAGATCAGGTGCCTGAGCGGTCTCAGCACTTTGGGTAAATAATGAGACTCATTGGCCAGAGAAAGCAACCACAAGAGTGGCTCTCAGCCTGGTGGCTAGAGCCCACACCTGGGAGGTGGGAGACCCAGATGCAGGTGCCCCTGTTCTCATTACTTTTTAAAATGATTTATTTCACAATGGAACAGCTTAAACATGAGACTGAGGGACCCCCCCACATCAGCGTATCCCTTAACCCAAATGGTGAGGCTCACTGGACAGAGGGTAGGTCCATGTTCAAATCCATTCTCCCCTCAGGTGGAGGGGGGACTTGAACTTGGGGTTTTCCTGCATCCCAGCTGAGTGTCCTAATGGCTGGGCTAAGAGGCACCTCCTCCTGCCTTAGTCATTCTGTGGAAGCCCCTCTAGAGGGGGCCCTGATCCAGTAGGCAAGCTCTGATCCTACCTACTGGATTGGACCCCATAGGCAAGTTAGGTGGAGGAATGTCCATCTTTCCCCAGTTAATGTATTGCTCTGGACCTTGTCTGCACGCCTGGCTTGGGGCTGCAGTGCACATGGGCAGAGGCAGAAACATAGGCGCCCAGGGACCATTTATTCCAAACAGTTAGGCACCAAGCAAATTTAGGTGGCAGGTGAATGGGTGCTTTGTGAATCTCAGTGGGGCCCGATTCTGGGATTTAGGTGCCTAACTGCCACAAGTCCTTTTGTGAATCTAGCCCATCGTGTGCAGCATTCATCAATCAATAGGTTCAATAAAGTTGTTGTTGTGTTGGTCCCAGGGTATTTGAGACAAGGTGGGTGAGGTAATATCTTTTATTGGACTGACTTCTGTTGGTGAGAGAGACCAGCTTTTGCGCTACACAGACCTGAAGACCTCTGTGTAGACCCAAGGAAGACCTCTGTGTGACTCGAAAGCTTGTCTCTTACCAGCAGAAGTCAGCCCAATAAAATAGGTTACCTCACCCACCTTGTTTCTCTAAAGTTGTCTTGGTTGGTTGGTATTCACTGCAACTGGTGTCTGGTGTGCAGCTCTTAACACGAGTGCTTTACCAATTTTATCTGGAGCAGTGAACCGGCTAACTCAGCAATGTGGGGTGAGGGGGAAGCTTTGTCAGCAAGGGTTCTTGAAGTTTTAATCCTCAGGTTTTTCAAGTGCAATGGTTACACTGAGCACATGGAGTTAAATACTGACCCTACATATGCATAAATGTCTGCAGAATTAGAGTCTTAACATGCTCTTTGAACTCCTGAAATCTTTGGAGTCCAGCCAGGCCTTAAGATTGATTTCAGCCTGGCAGTCATCAGCGGTGCTCTGAGAAAGGAGAGAATCTGCTAATTCCCTTTCCATTAAGAGGAGTTAGTGAACAGCACAGAGTTCCCTCTTCAAAGGGCTGGATGCTATACCCCATGATCCTTCTTAACAAGACATGACTGTGTAATACAGTAATCCCTAGCTGTTATCTACTGGTGAAAAGCAGAAGATACCAAAGTACTTTACAAAAGAGGTCAGTATCACTGTCCCCATCTTACAGCGGGAATAAGCTCAGGCATGGGGAGTGACTTGCCAAAGGTCACACAGCAGGCCGTTGGTGGAGTTGGGAATTAAAAAGGAGGTGCCCATAAATATTGCTGTAGCATTGATTTCCTGTGTTTTGTAGGACCAGTGAATCTTGCTGTTGTGCCCTGCAACTGGCTTCCTTTGTTCAGAGCTAGTATAAAGAGCTCTTTGCACAATCAATAACCACATGCTCAGCACCGCTTGCACCGTTCTGATATACCAGCATGTAAACAGTGTTGTCTAGGAACGCTTTGGATTTGCTCATGTAAACTTGGCAGGGGGTTGAGGATCTGGAATGTCTTAGGAATTGTAGCCAGTGGCAAAGCTGACTAAACAAAGACAGATAATTCAATGGTAACAAATTTCTGGAGAGCAAAATGAATGACTTAGAGCTTTCAGAAAACACCTGTCTCTTGACAATTGGGACATGGCATTGAAGGGGACATTATTATTCATGCATTTGATAGAGGTGTGATGGTCTCTCATGGGTCAATGATGTATACAGCATGAAAGGTGAACTTGTGTTCAGCCAATACACTGGTGTTGGCACAGTAGCAAATGGCTCGGGCATTGTTGTTTCGTTTTTGGACACATGCGATGTTACTTTTTATGTATTTGAATAAGGGTTAAAATTTTCTAGAGTTGACTAAATAATTTCATAGTTATGCTAAGGTAGCTTGTCAGGTCATTTAGGCCCCAGATTTATGTGTTGTAATAAAAAAAACCCCAACTCATATAAAATTTAATATGAACACAAAAAATATTCTTATGAAATTGTAAATCATTGCAATGAATAGTTCCCTTGCAGGGTTGTAGATCCAAAGAGAACACTGAGTGTAGTGTGGGAGAGCCAGAAAGTTAAACTGACCTGTCTAATGTCACTGACCTACCTGAGGTGAAGGAATCAGAGAAATGGTTAAATGCATTTTATCTGATTAGTTAAGAATCGAAGGTTATCGATAACTAGACCACTGCCAGCCAGGCAGTTGCTTCCAGTGATTAGGTGTGAAGGCGTGGCTGTGGTCGCACTACTGTGCACAGCCAACTCTCAAGACAGCTGACTTCACAATTTCATCTTGAAGCAGCATCAAACGCTGACTAAAGCCAAGACACCTCTTTCCTGAAATAGTGGCGTCTCTCAGTATATCAGGCATGACCTTTCTAAGGAACTGCAGCAACAGGTGGTGTGGGACTAGATCTTGGACCAATGGTTCACTTCTTGGCAGATGGACAGCTCAGGTCTGCATTTCCTTGTCTCTCTGGATCAGCTCTTGCATGCCCCTCATGTGGCTGTTCTGAGCTGAAAGAGCTTTTTGTTACAACAGTATACGTTGTGGTCGTGGGCAGTTTAACTTACGTCCTTACTGTTGGGGCTTCTGGAGTTCCCCAACCTCCCCCTATGGATCTGAAGAACAAGCAGCATGCCATATGGTTCTGGACTGCCCTCTTTATCACCTGGATGGTGGATGGATGCGCTTGACCTCTGGGGCATGCTTCCATGATAATGATTACATCACTTACCCAGCATCTATCACTGTTTCTGCCATCAGAAGCCAGAAGAATAGCTGGAGCCAGTTGAATAACTTATTTGATGCATTTCACAATCTCTTTTTCAAACTATTTGACAATCCCCCATCATTATTCATGCTGCTTCTTGTGTTAATTACAGTAGAGTCTAGAGGATCAAACTAAAGTCAGGGTCCTTTGTACTAAATGTTGGACAAATACATAATCCTCCCTTGAAGAGCTTACAATCTAAATAGAGCAAAGGATGGGGAAGGTAACTAGCAGTGGAAGAACTTGTTCAAGGTCACACTGCCAGAGCAGGGAATAGACACAGGTCTCCATGGTGCCAGTCCAGCAACCTAGCCCCTGTAACATACCAAACTGGACACATATATTTGCAAGTTATTTTACAATGTAACCGTTCACCCAGCTGCACTGGGAACAAAGGTAAGGATTTCTTTGTTAACTAGTAAAGAAAAAGAAAATTGAAAAGGACATTGCCCACTCACATCCAGAGCCATGTGACCAATAGCCTACAATATGTAATGTAGCTGATATGGGTCCGGATACTGGTGCTTATGCATATATGGAATCCTCTCTAAACCAATGGGACTCTGCACAGGCACAAGGGTCTACAAGCATTGATCCAGTTGTGGGATCTGGCTAAAAGACAAGAATGGGATTAAATGGTTGACTTTTTGTCAGCATGGCAAAAGGTTAATAGCTGGCTGCATCAAAAGCCTGTATTAGATGCAGTGTGGTTTAAAATATATATTAACCCTCTGGTAAGGAAGGGGGTAAGAAATAAGGTAGCAAAATAGTCAGATCAGACTAAGCTTAGTCATGTACAGAGCCTGAAGAACTTCACAGGGATTTAACAAAGGTAGGTGAATGGGCAACACAACAAAATATGAAATTCTGGGTTGATAAATGCAAAGTAATGCATGGTGGAAGGAAACATTTGAATTACTTATTTACCTTAAATAAACTGTCAACCCAGGAAAGGGACCTGGGCATCATGGACAACTTAGTGAAGACTTCCGCTCACTGAACCACTGTAGTCAAAGGAAAACAAGAAATAGGATAATAAATGACATAGAGAAGGAAGATCAGGAGCTTTGTTGGATAACACAAGGGGACATTCAATTAAACTGAAATGCGGAAAATTCAAAATCCATAAAAACAAATACTTTTTCACAACCCACTCTTTTCCCGCTGAACTTTGCCACAGGCTTCCACTGACCTCATGGAATTAGCAATAATCAAAGGATAGATTATTTAGATGGATAACAATATCCAGAGTTAAAATTAACAAAAAGAGTATGGGAAGAGAGAGAACCTCAAGTTTAAGGGTTGAAACCAATATCTAATTGAAATTAGGATGAGATCTTTATGCCCCTCATATGGGGTGTGTGTGTGTGAATTGTCCACATCTGCCTATTGCATGGTTTCTTGCAGCTTTCTCTGAAGCAGCTGGTGCTGCTGTTGGAGATAGTCCTGGACCAGGTGGATATTAGGTCTGTTACAGTATGGCCATTCCTATGACTGGTGCCACAGAGCTAGGCTTTGCTCTTTGATACAGCTAAGCCTTTTGCATCACCCTGACTAAAGTGTCAGACAATTTCATGTATAACACAGATCACTACATTTATCCTGTATTGAGCCCAAGGACTTTAGACCAAAGCATTTCAATCCTTGGGTGACTAAAGTGCATGCTAAAGGCAAAGAATGGGAGAAATCAAGGTGCCACCAATACCTAAGGCCCCTGCAACCCAAGGATGGCATAATTGTTTTCACAGGTAATTTAGTTTTTTTATATCTTATGGCATTTGTCATCTTGCAATTGCAGATAGTATATAAATTTCAGTATTTGGAGTTTCTGAGAATTCAGTAAATTATGAGATGTAATGATTTCAGTTAAAGTAATTTTGAAGTAAGATTGCTATTCTCTCTGCACTGTGATTGCAGAATGGATCATGATGGGAGTATTTTATCATTCTTCTGTTTGTTTTGGCATGCTATTAAAAAACCCACTCCTCTGCATTCTTGTTTAATGACAAACTTAGGGAAAACTTTTGTAGTATTAAGCAACAAAGTCCTGTGGCACCTTAAAGACTAACAGATGTATTGGAGCATAAGCTTTTGTGGGTGAATACCCACTTCGTCAGACGCATGTAATGGAAATTTCCAGAGGCAGGTATAAATATGCAGGCACGAATCAGTCTGGAGATAACGAGGTTAGTTCAATCAGGGGGGATGAGGCCCTCTTCTAGCAGTTGAGGTGTGAACACCAAGGGAGGAGAAACTGCCTTTGTAGTTGGCTAGCCATTCACAGTCTTTGTTTAATCCTGATCTGATGGTGTCAAATTTGCAAATGAACTGAAGCTCAGCAGTTTCTCTTTGAAGTCTGGTCCTGAAGTTTTTTTGGTGTAGGATGGCTACCTTGACATCTGCTATTGTGTGGCCAGGGAGGTTGAAGTGTTCTACAGGGTTTTGTATATTGCCATTCCTAATATCTGACTTGTGTCCATTTATCCTTTTACATAAGGACTGTCCAGTTTGGCCGATGTACATAGCAGAGGGGCATTGCTGGCACATGATGGCGTATATAACATTGGTGGATGTGCAGGTGAATGAGCCGGTGATGGTGTAGTTGATCTGGTTAGGTCCTGTGATGGTGTCGCTGGTGTAGATATGTGGGCAGAGTTGGCATTGAGGTTTGTTGCATGGATTGGTTCCTGAGTAAGAGTTGTTATGGTGCGGTGTGTGTGGTTGCTGGTGAGAATATGCTTAAGGTTGGCGGGTTGTCTGTGGGCGAGGACTGGCCTGCCTCCCAAGGCCTGTGAAAGTGTGGGATCATTGTCCAGGATGGGTTGTAGATCACTGATGATGTGTTGGAGAGGTTTCAGCTGAGGACTGTAGGTGATGGCCAGTGGAGTTCTGTTGGTTTCTTTCTTGGGCTTGTCTTGTAGCAGGAGGCTTCTGGGTACACGTCTGACTCTGTTGATTTGTTTCCTTATTTCCTCGTGCGGGTATCGTAGTTTTGAGAATGCTTGGTGAAGATCTTGTAGGTGTTGGTCTCTGTCTGAGGGTTTTTTTAGTATTGAGTAGGATGATTGCAGTTGAATTTAAGGCAAAATAAATCTGAACTGAATGCATGTAAAAGCAGCAAAGAATCCTGTGGCACCTTATAGACTAACAGACGTTTTGCAGCATGAGCTTTCGTGGGTGAATACCCACTTCTTCGGATGCAAGTAGTGGAAATTTCCAGGGGCAAGTATATATATGCAAGCAAGAAGCAAGCTAGAGATAACGAGGTTAGTTCAATCAGGGAGGATGAGGCCCTGTTTTAGCAGTAGAGGTGTGAAAACCAAGGGAGGAGAAACTGGTTCTGTAGTTGGCAAGCCATTCACAGTCTTTGTTTAATCCTGAGCTGATGGTGTCAAATTTGCAGATGAACTGAAGCTCAGCAGTTTCTCTTTGAAGTCTGGTCCTGAAGTTTTTTTGCTGAAGGATGGCCACCTTAAGATCTGCTATTGTGTGGCCAGGGAGGTTGAAGTGTTCTCCTACAGGTTTTTGTATATTGCCATTCCTAATATCTGATTTGTGTCCATTTATCCTTTTCCTTAGAGACTGTCCAGTTTGGCCGATGTACATAGCAGAGGGGCATTGCTGGCATATGATGGCGTATATTACATTGGTGGATGTGCAGGTGAATGAACCAGTGATGGTGTGGCTGATCTGGTTAGGTCCTGTGATGGTGTCGCTGGTGTAGATATGTGGGCAGAGTTGGCATCGAGGTTTGTTGCATGGATTGGTTCCTGAGTTAGAGTTACTNTGTCTGAGGGGTTAGAGCAGATGCGGTTGTACCTCAGTGCTTGGCTGTAGACAATGGATCTTGTGGTGTGCCCGGGATGGAAGCTGGAGGCATGAAGGTAGGCATAGCGGTCGGTAGGTTTTCAGTATAGGGTGGTGTTAATGTGACCATCACTTATTTGCACTGTGGTGTCTAGAAAGTGGACCTCCCGTGTAGATTGGTCCAGGCTGAGGTTAATGGTGGGGTGGAAGCTGTTGAAATCTTGGTGGAATTTTTCCAGAGTCTCCTTCCCATGGGTCCAGAATGCATGTAGTATGTGTGTGTGTATGTATATAAATAACCTAAGATATGTGCACTGAAAAACTATAGTACATTATGTGTAGATCTATATTTTATGGGGCACTAAATGCAACACCTAAATTTAAGGATGCCACACAGTTTTTTCCATTTATAAACCCTGTGTTCAGTTGTTTGTAACTTTGTTAAATTTTAACTGTTCTGTCTGAAATCTTCCATGGTCTCTGCCTCTGGTTTCAGCAACAACAGTTCAGTTGTTTTGAGAATGAAGTTAGGAACGAATAAGTGACTTTGCAATGTTAACCCATTTTTCTGAAGAGTTGTAAGGTGTACATGCTGGAGTCCCCTTTGGAGTAGGGAATCAAAATTGAGAAAGGAGAAAGTCTTGGGGTCAGGTCTCTTTCCTGTCACCGTGAAAGTATACTCAGTTTCTCACGTTAAGACAGAAAAGAATCACCACTTCCACATGCTTAACAGAACTTTTTAGAGGTTTGCTGCTAAAATAGCTCAGTATTCCCTCTTCACTGAGCATGTTCCCGGTCCACCTAGACTCCTGAAGCTGCCGTTCTTTGGATTTACATGTACCAATGGCTGCATTTTCCCCATGTCAAAGTGACCTTTAGCCTGAGGGAAGCTGCACTGGGCTGGGTGATCTGTCATGCACTTTACAGCAATGTTTACTGAGTAGGGTCTCATAACTAGAGCTGGGTGTTTATCTCTCTTCCTCCCCCCCCCCCCCCACACACACACAGTGAATGATTTTTTTTCTGGGAAGAAACTAGTTTTTTCAGTTAAACAAATGTCTGAATTTGAGTCAAATCTGGAAAAAAAATGGTTTTGGCTGAGTAACAGTGGAGAAACAAATTCTGAACATTGAAACATTTCATTTTGCCATTTTCACTATAAAATATTATATAACTTTGCTATATTTAAAGGTAAAAACACCTGAAAAAAGAATAAATGTCTCTTTATTTTCATTTTGTTGAGGAAAATTAAATATCAGTTTGATTTGATCCAAAACAACTTTTTTTCTGGTCCAGTGGCTGAACCTCCCCCTCGCCCCCAAATACAAACAAACCAATTATTCATAGTGCTCTGCTCATAACCCTGACACAGGCAGGAGCCACGTATCAGTTCTTCTCTATCCCATTGTACATTAGGAACAATGGAGAGGTGTCACCAGTAAGGCTGGGGGGGAACAGGGGAGACTGAAAATTGTTCCATTTGGAGGGATAGGAATAAACTGCAGGACCTGTCCATGAACCAGGGAAGTGAGGAGCCTGAAAGACCCATGCATCCATTTCAGCTCAGGACTCTGGCTCTGATAAAGCTGGATTGCCAGGGATTCCCACTTTTCTTCTTTAATCCGAGGCTCCTGGCTGCAGAGGACTTTGCAGTAGATGATGATACAAGCAGGGGCTATAAGATTTCTCTGTAGCCCTCACAGTGCCAGAGGTGAGACAGGCTTGCCTGGTCTTTGCCCCCTTCTTGTGTCAGATGTAAATGGTCTCCATGAGACCTGAAGGAAGCAGGGATGCGGGACAGGAGGCCTGTCTTCACAATGAACAATCTCCTCACAGCAAACAGTTGATGCAAATACTGTTCAGCGTGTCTAAGGGTAGTGGCAGATCTGGCCCATAACTGGGAGCCAAAGAGATGCTCTACAGTCCCCTAAAATAGGTGACAGAGCAACCCCACCAAAACAAATCCCAATCTCCTCATACAGAAGCACAAGCTGATGGCCATGCCTCTCACCCAAAACACTTGAATGAACCGTAGCCTTTATTTATATTCTCTAGGTTCCACACGGTTAGGTTTCATTGCCTCCTTTAGTCACACCTCTCCAGTCAGACTAGCTGAGCACGTATGCTCTGTCACCCTGAAGGAAATGTGGGCCATCTGGGGATACACTAATGAAATGATGTAATTAGAAGGGTGGCTAGGCAGCCTGGCCATAAATCAGTACATGTATGGCTCCTTGACTGTTCCCTGGCTACAAAAGAACATGAAACCTTGGAGCTGTTTTAAGTCTGTTTGTTTTCAATGAAGTATTATTGATGCATGAAATTATTGAAGGATCTCAAGGGACTTCCATGGGAGAATGCTACTATTGTTAGGGCTAGCACTTATGACAGGTGAGGAGGTAGAGGCTAATGACTGACCAATTAAACTTTATGGAGTAGTGCAGAATACCAGCTGAGGGGTATTATGGAAGAAACACAAAACAAATCCATTTCTGGGACTGTGGCTTTTGTGAAAGAACTGATGTTGAATGAGTTACTGTGGTTTTATAAGGGTGTGGGTTGCTTAATGAGAACTGGGTCATAAGACAAACCCACTGGACTTCTATTCTAGCAGTCAGCATGGGGGAGGCAGGGGAAAGTGGGGTATATGCACACAGCATGTAATAGCACAAACACTTATTTTTAGTCTAATCATTTCTCTAAATCAGTCTCTCTCTCTCGAATACTATAAAACTTAGTTAATGCTCAAAATCTAACTTAAACTTGAAGTAAAAAAATCAAGATCACTGTTAGCATGAAAGTATCAGATGTATTTTAGATTGATTAAGCAGCAGAAACTATTTAATTATAGATTTCACTGAGCCAGGGCCCCATTCCACAAAACACTTGCATACCTGCTTAAGTCCATCCCTATTCAGTAAAGCATTTAAGCATTCACTTAACTTTACTGGTGTTTAAGTGCTGTGCTGACCAGGGAGGTTTGGTGAATCATGGCCTTAAACTGGCCTGGTGATTTATACCTCTCCTTTCTAACTAGGGAGCACCTGGCTGTTTGCAATGGTAGATGAACTTAACTAGTGACACCAGCAAAAATATCAAGACATTGCCTGCGATTGAATTTGATTGTTCGTTCTCAAGATATGGATGGCTCGAGGTCTCACAGCTGATTCTAAATGTAAACCAAATCCCTTCTTGTTTTTAAAGGTGGTTTAGTTAAGATGTGCCCTGAAGCTATATCTGGTCATTTGTTATCTATTTCAGTGACTGTCATAGAGAAGCACAGATTCATTTGGATCCTTTGCTTTCTTGTCTTTTGGAGGATTGCTTTTTCAACATATTGATCAAAGTATTAGTGCTGAAGGTGGGTTTGCACAGGCCTGTATTTCATTAATTCAAATGCATAGTGTAACGCAATACAAACAGTAGTAATTGCAGCTCTGTAGAGGAGATATTGTACCATCATGAAACTTTATTCTTAAGCTGCCCACATGTAAATGAATCATTTATTTTCCAGAGCTCTTATTTTTTGTCCTTGTCCCTCACCTTAGCCACTTTGGAGCAAACTCCATAAAGGAAAGTAAACTGTGGAACACAAATGGAATTGCTTGTACATCAAGTAAGATTAGAGGACTAGGAGGGTTAGAAAAAGGAAGGAATTGAAGGGCAAACAAGGGGGACAGAAAGCAGAGAAAGGGATGGGTGTCTTCCCACTCTCTGCAAATGAGTTTGCAGAAACCAGAGGGCAGTCTTCTAGATAAACGCTCTATAACCAGTCCTTGATCTTCTTAGATGATCTTGAGTGGTTGGAATAAACTAGGGACTGTTTTTCTCAGTTGCTGTACACTAAAGATTGTGAAGTGCTTGAACATCTAATAAAAAGGGCTACATAAGAACCAGATATTTTAGTATTGGCATATCTGCATCGTTCATTGACGTCAGTGGAATGAAGTTCCACTGCTTTACACCTGCGGAGGATCTGGCCTGATACTTTCCTTTGCTCAGCGACTGTAACTGAGCACTCAGCTGCTCCTAGGGAGCATTTACATTCGCATCACTTATGCCATAATCCCCCCCCCCCCCCCCCCCCCAAAAAAAAAGAAAAGAAAAAAAGACACTATAAAATGTCACCAGATTGTACCATAGGTTTGGGTGGGTGAGTTGGGCCTTACAACAATGAACACCTCTGCTCCCTTCAAGAAGGGGAAAGGCTGCTCAAAGTCTAATCAGTCTGGGTACATACAACGCTGCCTCCAGTTTCACAATTGCACTCACAGGGAATAGGTCCTAGTCTGTCTTCCCCTAGTGAGGGATGGAGGAGGAAGCTGTTTGGGGTTCTGTCCCTGTATCTAGGAGCAGCATCTGGAGTGGATGATCCAAGGAGCCTGGCTCTCCAGTCAGCACACAGAAGGGGGGAGGGATAGCTCAGTGGTTTGAGCATTGGCCTGCTAAACCCAGGGTTGTGAGTTCAATCCTTAAGGGCGCCACTTAGGGATCTGGGGCAAAATTGGTCCTGCTAGTGAAGGCAGGGGGCTGGACTCAATGACCCTTGGGGGTCCCTTCCAGCTTTATGAGATAGGTATATCTCCATATATTATGCTGCTTAATCCTAGTCTCCAGGTAGGTTTTTTTTCATGTTTTCAGTTCATGAAAAGTTTTGAGATTTTTTTTTTTGAATGTTTGTCCTGATCTGGGAATGGAAAAAATTCTTTTTGGGGAAATTCTCACTGAATGGGGAAAACCGTTTCCCATGCAGAGTTAATAGCATGCTTGTGGTGAAGTGCTTTGCTGGTGAAGGATGGGGCCAGTAAACTCAGCACCTTGTAGGATCTAGCCCTATAAGTAGTAAATAATGCATGGCACTTGACTTGAAAGGCAATATAATTAACATATCTATCTGACTCCATGAGGCTATTACAATGGAGAGACATAGACTAGGAAATATTCCACGTTAGACCTCTTCAAAGTATTTATGTTAATATCAGAATTTTTCTAGCTCTATAAAAACATACTGGGTATTAGAATGTGGATATTCCAGACCAGGGGTAGGCAACCTATGGCACGGGTGCCGAAGGCGGCACTTGAGCTGATTTTCAGTGGCACTCACACTGCCCGGGTCCTGGCCACCAGTCTGGGGGGCTCTGCATTTTAATTTAATTTTAAATGAAGCTTCTTAAACATTTTAAAAGCCTTGTTTACGTTACATACAACAATAGTTTAGTTATATATTATAGACTTATAGAAAGAGACCTTCTAAAAATGTTAAAGTGTATTACTGGCACGCGAAACCTTAAATTAGAGTGAATAAATGAAGACTCGGCACACCACATCTGAAAGGTTGCCAACCCCTGTTCCAGACAGTAATACCTTAAATCAAGGTCCTCAAAGGAACCATGTCATGCTACATGCAATAAAACAATAAGGAATTGAATCTTTGTATTAATAAAAATAATTCTTTGGTTGGTTTGGTAGGCTGCTCCTGTGCAAAAACTCAGATTGAAAAGAACAGTTCTCCACAGTGCCAGTTATAGGTACCTGACATTGTAAAGTACTGATGCAGCAACATATGGCTTCATCTTTTCAGCCGCAAAAGAAAATGTGGATTTTTAAGAGTGGAAATCCATTTGCAAATCAGCCAGCAACAGTCTCAGTCCCTAAACTCCAGTAAAATGGCCAAACCATCTGCATTGTGTGCAAACCAATGACTTTGGCATAGCGCCTATGACATTATTTCCCATTAAATTGGTGGGAAGAAAATTATTCAGGAATTACAAGTCACTTTGGAAACTATACAAAAGTGTGTGTATTTTTTCATGGAAAATCAAAGATGCAAGGTATCCATTTAGTGCATATAACGATCTGAATTAAGACCCGGTGGTGAAATCCTGGCCCCATTGAAGTCAATGGCGAAACTCACATTGATTTCAGTACATCTGAGGGTTTTTTTCTTCTTCCTTACCCCCTGCCAAGTCTCACTAATGCTTACATACACGGAAATGAAGAGAAAATGACAACTGGAGCTTTTGCTGTGTTTTTTCAGAATATAAGACCCATTCAGATGTTGACTATTTTGATACTCCTGTCGTATCTGTGGTGGTCTTTACATTGATACCAGGAGAGAGCATGTTAATTAGTACAAATTAAATTTGTCCTTTTGCATTGCCAGCTTTCATGAGATTATGGTGAGTCTTGTGATCTTTAAGATAAGAATCTGAGCTGCTAAAATGAGGTGCCCATTACTTACATTGGGGACCTAGCTTTGGGAGGTAGCTGTACAACTATCTTCCTCCATCCCATTATAGTGCTTTTATGCGTCATAAAGGGGTCTGAGCAGGGATGATGTCATCCTTAGTGTTTTTTCTTAAAGCCCTATCTCCAGGAGTCATGTGATGGAGAGAATCATTGTTTGTAGTTTATAAAGTATACTTCTAGCCCTCATGGCTGCAGAGAAAAGCTAGAAGAAAATAAATAGTACCAATATATATTCAGTTAAAAAATAAACCTCATGATTTAGGGGAGGGGCTGTCTCATGATTTTTGAGCACTTGGGTATGGCAACCACTCATGTTAAACATGTGCTGAAGTGCTTGGTGGGATTGGGGCCCTGAAGTGGAAATTCGATCATTTCACTTACTCTAATTCAGTTTCTGTTTATTGCACTATGCTGTTTGTACCCAGGTAGACCTGACCTGGGTGGCCGGGTTGATTGGAGCCATGGGGATTTAGTTGGGGATTGGTCCTGCTTTGAGCAGGGGGTTGGACTAGATGACCTCCTGAGGGCCCTTCCAACCCTGAGATTCTATGATTCTATGGGTTAGACCAGGGATCGGCAACGTTTGGCATGCAGTTTGTTTACTTACCGCGTCCGCGCATTTGGCCGATCGCGGCTCCCACTGGCCGTGGTTCGCTGCTCCAGACCAATGGGGATTGGTCCTCCTTTGAGCAGGGGGTTGGACTAGATGACCTCCTGAGGTCCCTTCCAACCCTGATTCTCTGATCTAGCAATATGTCTGTATTGTAGTAGCACCTTGTGCCTGGCACTGTACAATGTAGTACCCAAACCGCTTTCAGTTGAATAGACCAGACAAAGGGTGGGTCATGAACCAGAGGCATGACATCACACAGCAGGTCAGTGGTAGAACCAGGAAAAGAACCCCTTTTTGACTCCAAGATCAGTGCTCTAGGCACCTTACGGCCTTGCCAGTCTGCCTTTAATAGTTGTTGGCACTGTTGTAGCTGTGGTGTTGCCAGGATATTAGAGAAACTGAGGGAGGAGGGTATATCTTGTATTGGACCAACTTCTGTCGGTGAAAGACAAGCTTTTGTGCTTACACAGAGCTGAAGAAGAAACTCCTGTGTAAGTTTGAAAGCTTGCAGAAGCTGGCCCAATAAAAAAAAATGACCTTATCTGCCCTGTCTCTACTAGTGGCCAATACCTAATCCCCATGGAAGGGGAAACAACCTCATGTATTTAGCAAATTGTGCAATGTTCACCTCACCCTCAGAGTTGATCAGCTTATGCTATGAGGCGTGAGGGTTAATTACCCATGTCATTATCTTAACTAGCAGAAGTACCAACTTAATGGTGGTGATCAAGGAATTCAGCCCCATGTAATGCACTGTCAGACACATGTATCAGTCTAATATTTAATATGGGAGATGCTCTTGCTGAATCTAAGCAGATGTATATTGTAGCAGTGATAGTATAATACTGAAATGACTATTACAAATTAGACCCCCCCCCCCTCCCCCGGAAAATAAATAAAATTAGTGAAACATTTGTTTTGCTATTTAACACGCACAACCTGTGAATAACAATAATTGATGTCCTTTCACTGATCTGGGACAGCTTTCAGAAGACTGTCTGAAATTTAAATATCCTCTGTACCGTTGTCTATGTAAGGGCCTGATCCTTCAGATCTTAGTCAGGAGAACCTGCCTTTGATTTCAATGAGAGTTCTGGCTAATGGGACTACAAGAAAAGGCCGTTAATGAAGATAGCAATTCTTAGTTGGGGTATCATGGTCTCTTCTGTTTAGGGTCTTGCACTGTGCTCCCAGGCCGTGTACCTAAACTCAGGTTGGTTCTGTTTGTCCCTCTAACGACAGCTTCCAGTCTCTCCTTAGCTGTGGTACATAGAGACTATAAGAAAGAAGTCTACTGGAGTCAGTGAGGCTTTCCCTTGACTCCAATGGGCTTTGGATCTGGCCTTGCTGCTATGTTCCTACTACCACACCAACTGCACATGCCAAATTGCTCACAGCTGCCCTGGTTGTCAGGCTCAGATGTAGAAAGCTCAGTTCCTGTTCTGATGCAGATGATGTCTCCTCCATGGGCCTATCCAGGAGTGAGATGAGCAGTTTAGAAATAGCTTATTCTGTTAGTTGGTGGGATAGCGCATCCCCGTGAAGAGGATTATACTGCAGTAATCCCCTCCCTTTGTAAAGAGCTTTGAGATCTACTGGTAGAAAAGCATTATATACAAGCTAAATGTTACTGTTCAAAATCTATTTCAGGTGTTTCATGCCTTATGGCCTTGACGCACCTAGCACTCAGTTATGCTGCAAGGGATCAACCTGAAATAATTGCTGTCAATTAATCCTAGCTGCCTTCACGGCTTTGGAGAAGCTGGTGACTTTCCAAAGATGCTTGAAAGCAATTAGCAATGGCAGCGTCCATCTGCTCCTTGTGCTAAGCAGTGGGGCTGGATAGTATGGGGTTCAGTCCAACTGCCTAGCAACAGGCTTTCCAGCAGGAGGTGAGCAGAAGCCCAATGGTTCCCCCTGGAAATCTCATTGCTAGGGACTGGGGGTGCTGTGTAGTGCATGTGTGAGCTTGCAGGGACGGTCATGTCACCTGGGGCTAGGAAAGGTGACTAGAAGTGTGCTCGTATGAAATGCAACTTAAACTATGTGGAATATTCTGCACACAGCATGTTTATGCTTTAGGGTAAATAACCCACACAAAGGGCCTAAGGGGTCATGGAAGGAAAAACACAGCTAAATTCTGCAATTCTCACTGTCCTATTTCAGATCCCTCCTTAAAACTCTCCTCTGCTGCAATGCCTATAAAACCCCAGTACTGGAGAGGCAGCTGGTGTGCTGTTCCCATGCCTTCCAGGCTGACCAGCATTGTCATGGATTCCTTCTGCTCCCTTGCTGTATCCACCTGTTGTCTCTTGTCTTATACTTACCTCCTGCCCCCAAAAGCTTATACAACCAGTCTTTTCCCCCCTTATGTATTTGTACAGGGCCTAGCACAATAGGGTTCTGATCCAGTGTTACCCAGGATTTTGCTGATTCCAAAGCTCTTGGTAACTTTACTCTTTGCAAAGGCGGTGGCAGGAAATACATCTATGGGGACACAGCCTGTCCGGCCGATAGTTGATGCAACCAGGCAAACAAAAGTGCTTTGACTCAAAGCTTCTACTTTAGCCTCCAGCACTTAAACACGTCTGTTTAAGTGAGTAGATTAATATTTATCCAGGGTCTTGAGGAGGTCTCGAGTGGATTTCATCCATCTGCAGGGGAACTTGGTGTCCAAGTGTTCAAATATCCACCGAGCTCAGATTTCTTCCCCTTTTTATACCCAATTTGTTAGTATTACACAGCCTGTTTATCAATTTAACTTCTGCTCAGCAGCCTTAAGAGTGGAGTTTTCCATCCGTTAACCTATGTGAAATACAACTGCAACCGTTAACTATTGCCAGACTTTACATCTTGCAAAACCGCATGCTTTGGCAAAAAGCTCAAGTCAGGAGGGCACAGGGTCATGTTTACTCCTCTGACATCATTGCCCTCCTTCCCCCCTGGCCTGTTTAGGCTGTTTCTGAAACAGTTCTGAAGCATAACTTTCTAGCGGCTTTCAGCAAGGAGCATAACAATTGGTATTCCAGCTGCACGCAGCGGTCTAGGCATGTTCCTGGGCTACCAAAAATCTCCCCCTCCTACAGCAGCAGTGGAGCTTGTAGGTGCTATGGCAGTACAAAGCAACAGTAACTTAATACTGCCCTGTTTGAATGATACAAACGTGTATAGTCCTCATGTCTCTGTGCCTCCAACTGTTTGATCAAAGCACGTGTGCAGCCCTCACTCCCATTCTGTGGTCTGACCTGCACTGCAGCTGTAACACGTGATAAGAATCCCCCAGTGGTTAGGCCACTAGCCAGAGATCCGGGTTCAATTCCCTGTTCCACCATCGACTTGCTGTGTGACTTTGGGCGTCACTTAGCGTCTCTGTGCCTCAGGTCCCCCACATGTACAATGGGGATAATAGTACTGCCCTGACTCATGGGAGCCTTGTGATGGCAAATACACTAGAGATTGTGAGGTGCTCAGATACCATTGCAATAAGTGCTATATAACTACCTCAGATAAAGGGTTGAGCACTGCATTAGATTGATGTACCGCATGA
Source organism: Platysternon megacephalum (assembly GCA_003942145.1). Lineage (NCBI taxonomy): Eukaryota > Metazoa > Chordata > Testudines > Platysternidae > Platysternon > Platysternon megacephalum. Next base: position 1,107,556 of record QXTE01000256.1, read on the forward strand.
ACAGGGTAGCACCCAACTGGTAATACTGCCATTTGCTTATTGCCTAATTCTTGCTGCAGTAATCTTCTTTCCTAGCTAACAACTGAACTCCTGTTGCACAGAATCAGCAGCATTACCCTGTGCATTCATTGGAACAGAGCCTCGTTCCTTTAAACATAGTGCATAAATACCAGATGCACCTATTTGGACCAGCCATTAGAAGGCACAAAGATGCATTGTCTCCTAGCATGGGTTCCATATTGCCCGCACTGGGAGAAAGCATCTGGAGTGTACCAGAATACAAGCCTCACTTTGGTGCTCTCTTGCAACCATCTGTGCTTGGGCCATTGGTATGATTTGAACCTGGGACCCTCAGTACTGGATGCGGGGGACAGACCTCACCCCACCCAGGAACTGAATCTTTGAACATTCACATCTGGATGTTGTTGGCAAACCATGCAGCATGCACATTCTGCTCTTTCAAAAATCAGATTGTGATAGCTGTGAAATTCAGTTCAATGATGAGCCATCAAAGTCTTGTCTGCCCCTCCCACATGGGAGTCCGTTCACCTGGGGCCTGTACCCATATCCGGTTCTGTACTGACACTTAGTCACAAATTGTCTTGACAGACCTTTTGGAATTCCACTCTCATTTTGTGACTTAAAAAGACAGTCATGCCAGGGGGTGGGGGGGAGAAAGAGGTCAGTTCAGAATTTTACTCCCTGCTATTGACCATTTAAACTGACATGCCCCTTTTGTAGTTTTGTAGTCATTTGTAGTTCACTTAATGAAAGAACTGCTTCAATGATCTCAGCCACAAAATGAAAATTTACCAATGTTCCATTTGCTAAATGCACCAAAAATCTGTTCATTGGATTAAAATTGTGGGCTTCTGTATGTTGACCTTTCTTGTTCTTCTGGCAAGGATATAAAAAAATAGATTTGTTATCCAATATACTTCACAACAGGTAAATTGGGAACAATCAAGGATCAGAAATGGCTGGGGTTATAAATGACTACACTTAAGGACTTGTTGAAATCTAGGATTGCAATCACGCAGAAATTTTTTTTGCCTACAAACATCTTTTTGCCTACAAACATTTGAGTCTCCCTGAGGTCTGTGTGAGAAGATCGTGAAATGCTGTTCCTTTCAGACAATGGGGTATTGGAATACAGCAGCCAGCAGGGAGCATGCTAATCAGAACTAAAACTGGTTGGATTCAGGAGACAGGCTCTACACTTTAATCCATTAAACAGACACACAAAATCATACTTCCTATTAGAAGAATTATACAGGAAATTGACTGACTTCCTGTGAGCGAAAGAATTCATGCACTGAAGGTGTTAAAATGTGGTGGTTTTTCCATGTTCACTTCCTTGCAGTCAGAATAGCCCCAGCCCCCTAGCTGTAGACAGATTGAGGGATGCCTCTGTTTGGGAGTTGTGCATTAGCTGTAATTATTACTATTAGCCATTATGACCCTATTACCCTGTGGTAATGCCTAAGCAGATCCTTGTGCTGGATTTGTTGTGATGATGATGATGATTACACTTCTCAAGGATACATGAGACTATATAATGTCCCTTTTGCATATCAATGATGTTATACAATGGGTTTCTGTGTCTGGTATTTCCCCCACTGTTGAGGTTTATTTTAATTAAAATAGATCAACCCAGGGCTGTAGCAACCTAAAATCATTCCCAGTTAGAGGCTGTTGGTAGCTTAAAGGAGGTCCAATGAGTTGGTCCTCTGAGTCCAGTACCGGCTGAGCAACTGTCAGAAACAGCAAAGAATCCTGTGGCACCTTATAGACTAACAGACGTTTTGCAGCATTAGTCTATAAGGTGCCACAGGATTCTTTGCTGCTTTTACAGATCCAGACTAACACGGCTCCCCCTCTGATACTTGTCAGAAACAGGAACTCTGCCACCGAAGCCGGCACCCGTGGCAGTGTCCACAGAGGTCGAGCAGCGCCTCATTGGGAACTGTATCCTGCCCTCAGTGCCCAACAACTGCCTCTTGCAGGGCCGGGTTGAGGCACAGAGGGTGAGATTGTGGCTTTAGATGCAGCCCTGAGCAAAGGGTGGTTTGTAAGCTATAGGGTGCCACAAACACTGCCTCTTCCCCACTCCCCAGAGGCACAATTCCCTCCCTGCCTCTCCCTTGCTCAAGGCGACAGGAATCTACCACTTGCCTATACCAGCAGCAAATGACACCGCTCCCTGTGCACTGATGAGGTGTAGGGACTGAAGCCAATGTTCTTCTATTCCCCACCAGCCCCACCCACCTCCATCCTAGGTTCCCAAACCCAAGGTCTGGTTGGCCTCCATGGAGGTGTATTCCCATTTACCCCCTGGCATGGACACGTTGTCCCTGGGTGGGACAGCATGTGCAAGATGGCAGTGCTGTATCTGTTCTATGCATATATAGAAGAGAACTTCTGCTTCCAGGTTTGTTCAAAGTTGGATGAGGAGGGCAGCTGGTCTAGTGGTTAGGTCCCCCAAAGCTCCAGCTGTCACCTTGGTCGCCAACTGAGCTGAATCTTCTGTCAAGAGGAAGGATGTCCCAGGGGCTAGGGTGTTAGCTAGTAGTCAGAAAATCTGGCATCACTTCTCTGCTCTACCACAGGTTTCTTGGGCAAGTCACTTAGGGTGATGTGACCAAAGGGATTTAGGTGCCTGCATCAGAACTTGAGAACTTCAAAATCCCAGTCTAACCCTATAGGTGGCTAAAGTTTTGCTGCTGACCATGTGCACAGCTGCCTAAAACTTGACGCATAGGCATCTAGCTAAAACCTAACCCCTGGTGGGATCCTCAGACCAAGTGGTCCCCCATCTAACTGCTCTTCAGGATCTGAGCCCGTAGATACTTTCCGAGATGGATCATGTAAGTTCAAACGCCTGCTCCAAAAAAGGATATAAGGGATCTGAACCTGGGTCTCTCCCATGCTGGGTGAGCTGTCTGACCACTGAGCTAAAGGCTAGAAAGTCAGTGGTTGGTATATGTGTGCCTGCACTAGCTTAGGTGCCTAACTCCTGAAGAAGATTCGCAGCTGTGAATCCCAAATGGAGACAGGCACTGAAGTCTGGGCTGATGGGAGGCACCTAAGTCCCTTTGAGGGGCAGGGCTTAGGACCCCTTCTCTCCTCTATATTTGCTATTGGCTAGCTTAGGCATTTCCCTACTCAGCATCTTGGCTTTTAGGGTCCACTAGGCAGCAAGGTGCCTAAGCATTCGACATTGCAACGCTGAAGCTGAGTCCTCTGTGTGGATCTACCCCTTGGTCTCTCAGAACAGGTAAAGGATACTTAGGTGGTCCACCAGCTAACTCCTAGATGCCCTGTCACCCAGTTCTATCCTCAGACTTGAATCTGGTGCCCAGGCTCCCTAGACTATCCATGGGAATTAGGTGTCTAAGAATGGGATTTTTATGGAGATGGTTATGTTATTGTTTTTTTTTTGTCTACTATAAACTCAGTCAAAGTTTTCTGGGAAAAATAAACAACCTCACAATATTGTTCATGCTTGTAACAAAAAATTGGTGTGTTGAGCCCTGGAAAATGGAAACTACCCCAAAATATCAACATCTGCCTTTATTTTATTTTCACTTTCTTACTGGCTTACTTTCCTTTGGTGGAAACAGAGAGAAGCATCAGGGTCACTCATCTCCAACGGACAGACTGATATTATCCAGGAACCTGCCACTTTAGCTGCTTGGCTGCTGTTGCCAAAAGGGCTAATAAGTTATTAAAGGCCAGGAGAACGAGCTGGAGTCAAAAGCAACCTCTCCATGAAGCACTTCAGTAAAGTACTCCGAGCAGAGGCCTTCCCTATGTGAAAGGCCATCATTGTGCTTCCTTTCCCCCCTACCCTTGTCCAACATCTCTAGCTTTAACTTGTAGCTCCTGAGGCCCTGTCCCATACCTTGCCCCAAGGCCCCCCTTTTCTTGTGTGGCATACGGGGAAAATGCATAACAAAGTGGATTATAGGGGATGGAGTACTCGATAATTGCCATGTTCTGTTTAGTTCCTTCTGAAGCATCTGGCATTGGCCACTGACAGGATAGGGGGCTAGATGGACCATTGGTCTCACCCAGTGTGGCTGCTCTTGGGTTAGAACAGTGTGTCCATCAGCGGAAGTGGAGAGTAGTGATGGGTGAGCCTCAAAAGGTTCATCATTTAGGTTTTCAGTTCAGACGTGTCCAATCCATTCAAACCATGAGCAGCTAATAAAGTGAGATGGAAACTAGAAAGAGCGGCCTATCTAGTGGTATGTCAGTGCTTCGAATTCTGGGTAGGTTAGCAGGGGCTGTGTTCATTCCGAGTAGGGTGTGAAATGCATGAGCAGTGCCCACACTGGAATTTGAAAACGGCAGAGTAGGATCAGGAAAACCAGTATACGGCAAGATGATCTGCTGAACACAGGAGAAGTGGGAGGCATGGTGTCCCATTTCTGGACTCTGAATACTACTGAGAGTTTGAGAGTGATGGTCAGGTACTTTTTTATCTGTTTAAATAGCCACGCAGTTCATCTACTCATCAATACCTTGTCAAATTGATTCCTGTTCAGTAATATCTAGACACATTTGACAGTGCACAGTTGAATCAATGGGTTATGTATCTGAAAGATTATACATTCCATAGCTTATTGTAAGCACAGATATATAGCTAAATGAGAGAACCACCAATCTATGACCATAATACAGACACTGAACCATTATGGTACTCTGGCGATCACATTTTCATCCGTTTATGTGCTGTACCATCTGTGGCTTGTTAGCAGTGACTTTGTGGGCAGCTCATAAGATTTAAAACTAACCTTATATCTTGGTAACCTCACAAGATTTTCTCTGAGACTTCACATTGCACCTGGGAGCTCTCAAAACTGCCTCAGTGGCAACCTTATAATGTAATTTACCCCTAATTTTAATGTGCTCAATATATATAAGAATCCCAGAATTTGGGGATGATAAAATGGAAAGGCTTGGCACAGAGGCAGAGTTCAGGAAAAAAGGGCTCATGAATCAGGGTCCTTGGATGTTTTGTACTGCAGTCCAATACGCAACTGCTTGTCAATTTCAACCACAGGGGAAATTGACAAGCCTGGTGTTTCTTGTAATTTTGATACATAGGTTAAAATTCAGAAGACTCTCTTCCATCATGTCAGGATACAAGTCCAAATCAATAGCTGTTCTTTATAAAAAGAAGGGATCCCTGAGAGTTCAGTTGCAGAGAGCAATGGTATTCTAACAAAGGGAATATAAAATATTCCCCTAAAGGACTGTTACTTATTCCCACACTCACTCTGATTATCTGCATAATGGTAACGAATCCATATAGATTCATCCATGCACAGACTGAATTCCCGTCTGTGAACCACCATGATTGCAGCACTCCAGTGCATATTGCTAAGGTCAGGATGAAGTGGGAGAGCTGGGACAAAGCGTTCTTGGTTTAGGGTCTGGCTAGGGGAACAGGAGATCAGGCACAGCCAAAGTCTGACTGTCTTTAGGAAACTCTTCAAAGACTTCTTCTTTGAAAAGGCCTTTGTACTATTAGAATAACTCTCAAAATTGCCACACCCTCCTCCCGTCAAAACCCAACTCGCCCCTAAAAACAAATTCTAAAAAAAAAATAAAAAAAATAAAAAAATCAAACCCTGCCCTAAGCAGAGATTCCCTCCCCCAAAATTGAAGTGCCATGATGTCCTCTAGGGACTCCACCGTTGCTACTTATTTTATTTGGAAGGTGCTCAGATACTACAAAGATGGTCAACAGTATAAACCCCATAGACAGATGTGAGCAATGATTGCTGGGCATTGCCACCAATATAGTTTTAGTTATGTAACACGTTGTGCTCGCCATCATGGTGCCTCCTGCGGGTTGCTCCAGAAATTAGCTGTCCATCAACAGGCCCCCCTCTGGTGGTGTCTCGCTCTCCATCACTGCTTCTCCACTGTCTCTGCTGTCTGTGGGGACCCGTGTCGCTCCCGGACCATGGCGTCCTCTTCAAGGCACAACCCTTCAGCTGTGCCCCAACTGTGTTGTCTCCCCCATTCCGGGGGAACCAGCAGTCCTTCACCTGGCCACAGGGGCAAACTGCAGTCCTTTGGCTGGCCACTTCCCTTGGCAGCCAGTGGGGCAAAGTGGGGACGGGCCCAGGCCCTCCTGATACTCTGGGCTCCAACCCAGGGACCCTATAGCTGGCAGCCGCTCACTGCCTCTCCCCGTCTGCCACTACCTGCTTTCCCTGGGCCACTTCCCCATAGCCCCAGTCAAGGCCACAGTCTGGGAACCAGCCAGGCTGGAGCTCCGCTTGCTCCCCTGACCCTGCCCAGTACTGCTGTGTCCCAGGTACTTCTCTCTACAGGCAGGGCCGGCTCTGGCTTTTTTGCCGCCCCAAGCAAAAAACAAACAAACAAAAACCCTGCGGGGCAGCCGGAGCCAGGGTGCAGGGGGACTCCCTGCGCTGCAGACATGCCCCGGCTAGCGGGGGGGAGGGGGAGTGAGCGGGGGGGGAGAGAAGGGGGGCGGCCAGGGCTTCAGCGGGGCGCTCGCCACGTGGCCCCGACCGCTGTGCCGCCTGCCGGGAGGGCTCCGCGCCGCTCCGGTCGGCGGGGAGGGAAGGACGCGGGCTGCCCTGCAGGGCTTGCTACAGTCCTGGCACTGGCTGGGGCAGATGGAGTGTGCAGCTGGCTCCCAGCAGGGCGCTCCCCTCCTCCGCGCCGCCGCCCCCTACAGGGCAGCCGGATCGGCAAACCAAAAAAAAAAAAAAGCGGCCGTGCCGCCCTAGGATTGGGCGGAATGCCGCCCCGTAGAATCTGCTGCCCCAAGCACGAGCTTGCTCGGCTGGTGCCTGGAGCCGGCCCTGTCTACAGGGAGCCAGTCCTTCTCCCTCAAGCTCCAGGGAGAGACAGCTCTTCTCTGCTCGCCAGCCCCTCTTATAGGGCTCAGCCTGGCCCTGATTGGCTGCTTCTAAACCTTCCTCTGGTTGGCTGGGTTCTGCGCAGCTGCTCCGAGGGCTGGTTTTAACCCTTTGGCAGCCAGTGAGGGGCAGCTGCCCCGTCACAGTTAGCACTTCTATCCCATAGCATTTAACNGAATGCCGCCCCGTAGAATCTGCCGCCCCAAGCACGAGCTTGCTCGGCTGGGGCCTGGAGCCGGCCCTGTCTACAGGCAGCCAGTCCTTCTCCCTCAAGCTCCAGGGAGAGACAGCTCTTCTCTGCTCGCCAGCCCCTCTTATAGGGCTCAGCCTGGCCCTGATTGGCTGCTTCTAAACCTTCCTCTGGTTGTCTGGGTTCTGCGCAGCTGCTCTGAGGGCTGGTTTTAACCCTTTGCCAGCCAGTGAGGGGCAGCTGCCCCGTCACAGTTAGCACTTCTATCCCATAGCATTTAACATTTGTGCAGCATTTTGGGGATGTTAACTGATGTAATTTTTACAGTAAAACCTCCGAGTTACGGACACCTCAGGGATGGAGCTTGTTTGTAGCTCTGAAATGTTCGTAACTCTGAACAAGCCGTTATGGGCTGCTCCTCAGGGCGGGCTGCTCGGAGCGGGGCTCACAGCTCTGCAGTGGCTGCCTGGCGAGTCGGGGTGGGGACAGGCAGCTGGTTCTAGCCCCCTGGCTGCAAGGGTGATGAGTGAGGCACCCTGGGGCACCGCAGTGTCAGTGGGCGCAGGGTGCAGGATGTGGCTTTTTAAAACTGAGCCGCTCCTCCAGAGCACAGCGTGCAGGCAGGAGCTTGGGCTCCAGCTCCAGCAGCTTTAAATCCAGGCCAGGTTTCTGTAGCAGCTCAGGAAGTTTCTTTCCCAGGCTCTGAGCTTGCAAGATTGTCCCCCTCCCAGCTAGGGGGGAAGGAGAGGGAGAAAGCAGCATTCATCACCTCCTACCTGTAAGTGGCTGCCCTGTGCCCTTGTGAGCAGGGGTGGCGATGGGGACAGGCAGCCCAGATGTGCCTACCTTTAAGATGCAATATAGGCACAGTACAGTATTTGCTGGTTGGTTTGTTTGTTTTTGTCTCTGCTGCTTCCTGATTGGTTACTTCTGGTTCCCCATGGTGACCAGTTAACTGGTCACTTGGTAACTCTGGTGTTAGGGTGACCAGATGTCCCGATTTTATAGGGACAGTCCCGATTTTTGGGTGTTTTTCTTATATAGGCTCCTATTACCCCCCGCCCCCTGTCCTGATTTTTCACATTTGCTGTCTGGTAACCCTAGCTGGTGTTAGTATCTTTGTGGTTCTACTGTACAAAAACTTTGTGAGCCTGTTTGGGAGCACCTAGTTCCCAACCCAATGTTTAGTCCACTCGACCATAGTCCCTGTCCTGGGGCCTGATCCAGCTCCCACTGAAGTCAACAGGAGTTGGAGCAAGCCCATATACCTGTACTTTTACAGTTTACTTACAAGGGTGCTGTAGTTTAATGAGGTGTCAGAGGGTGGTGTATTTCTCTCCTCACAGCTCATGTGCCCAGATGGCTTCACAGCACGTAATTTTAACTTCAAGCTTTAAACTAAAGCCAAGAAGGATTTGGGGTTTCCTGGTTCCGCTGTTTGCGTTTGCCAGAGCAGGTGGGAAAGAGAAACCTCAGTAAAAATAGAAGGCTAGATTCTGTTGTCAGTTACACTGATATGAATCCAGAGCCTCAGGCTTCATCAGGCTTCCCCACAAGATTTCTCACATGCTGTGGGAGCGATCCCTGGTTCTGGGAGTCATGTTTCAACTGAAAATCCTGGCATGCTCTCCCCAGAACTTCTGGGGAGATGAGCTAATTGTATCCTCAGAATAATACCAGTACCCTGGCATCCCACTCTTTATTCCATTGGCTGTTCCGTGGCAGGTGCTCTGTATCGTGTCTGATGACAGTCCATAAGAGAGATCCATTAAAAACACAATGGCAATGGGAGAGGAAAGATCCCATTAAAAATACCAAATGGCTATGAGATGGAAACAATATTTTGCGGCAATGAGCACCCTCGTACTGGGATTGTTTCTGCTTAGCATAACTCACCACTGTGCAATTTATAAACCTGACTGTTGAACTGGGAATTGGGATAGTTTCTCAGGCAGACTAACATCCAAGTGACTAAACGGCAGCTACTAGCACTATCTGTCACTTTCCATGAGCACAAAATCCATCACAAAAAGAGCAGGCAATTTCTGATGCTTTTTTAATGAACTGTCTCAGGGAGAGAGGGAAAAAATGTCTGTTCCTGAGTTACATAGTAAAATGTCTGCTACAGAGAGCTCTGGCTTTCTTTTATGTTCGCTTCATAGTATGTAATATCACTGGGATTCCACTTTGAGGCTCTGTAGCTAATCTCACAGCCTCTTAAACACAAACATTGAATTTAGAAGCATTTTTTATTGGAAACACTCCAAAAAAGAGAGCAAGGAGATAAACATAGAGAATTGTTTCAATATTTTGACAATCGAGTGCGAGAGTTATTACCCGTCGACTGACAGCTCGCAATCAAGTGCAACCGGAAAAGAGAGAAGGAAAGACAGACTGAAATGGAAGACTAAAAGCAGACAAGAATGAGCTAATCCTCCAAGAAACTGGAAGAAAAATATACCATTCTGCTAGTGTGGTCAGAATTCAGAGGTTTTTTTTTTCTATAAAGACTTTTATGAATGCTGCTATTAACGAACCAATGGTGCGTCCAATGCAACTCAACATCAGCTGTTGAATATCCTCATGGGAGCTATAAAAGCATAATGCTAATTTCCCTACATCTGTCTTTACTGCTTTGCATATTATCCCAAATCATGGTCTTTATCCTTTGCAGTCACCTTTAGTTAGGTCAGGGTTAATTTGTTCACATGAATGGCAGAGATTATTATTAAAGGCTAGAAATTGCAGTTCCTAAACATTACAATCATGGTGCCACTAGATTAAATATTATAGCTGTCACCACAGACAGCATTTAGAAAGCAGCTTCTTTAGCTCCCATTCACCTTCTGCCAGAGACTCTTTCTCTCCTGAGCAATCTGCCTAATCTAGGATATTCAAGGCTCTGCTCTAGGTACTTAGTTACTACTGGAGAACTTCAAAAGAAGTCAGGGGAGACTTTAAGTCCAGCACTCACAACTGAGGCTAGATTTTCAAAAGGGCTAAGCACTGCTGGAAATCTAGCTCTACCTGGACACTTGTTGAGAAGGTGAGTAGACTGGAGTGGTGGGCATTATTAGCCCTCCACTGTCTCATCCCCAAGAAAAATTCAACTGATTTGCTGCATGCATGATATTTAGGGGGATGGGATGGCTCGGGGGGAACAGCTACATGACACAGCCTTTTGCATCTGCAGTAAGAGTCCATTTTTAATTCAGTCCAGGTGAACAGTGACCAAAAGTTGTTGCTGTCTAATGCTGATTGACATAAATCAGTCCTCATGGTTAATCAAGAAAGAAGTTCTTGGGTTCAATACATTCTTTTATTCTTAAATTTCAGACACGGAGCACAAACAGGAAACCAGAATCTGCTGTGGAGCTGCAGCCTCTGTAGGAGAGTGAATGTCTTTGCAAGGGCTTTATTTTTGATTTTGGTAGCCATCTTCTACCACCCACACTGAGTGTGGCGCTCTGTTCCCTGCTAACAGTGGCTGGGCCATGCATAGAGGTTGATAACGGAGCTGGAGCGTTTGCTAACAGAGCTGGATCTGGGTCTTTCAGCTCAGGTAGAGGAGGCTCCTGCTTTAAGAATCAGAGTTCCTGCATTTGATCCCTGCAATGGACAATCCACCCAATGTGGTGTTACCCTTACACAGAAATGTCTGCTACTCAGCACAGACACATCAGTTGCAGCAGAGGCACCAAATACTGGATGGATGTGTTGACTAAACTTACCGAAGTGACTCCATACAGGTCAGTGGGAGGAGACATGCTTGAGAGCCGGTGTGGGAAAGATTACAGATATGCCTCTACCTGCATCTGGACAACCAGAAGAAAACTCTCTCTCTCCAGGGCTATGAAACCAGCACTAATTTCACTTAGAAAATACTTGATCATAGATGGCAAAGTTTTGAGCAGGTGGTGTAGAGAGGTGATAGGGGCAGTTGGTTTGCTTCCAAACCTAGATTAATTTCTTAAAATGGCTTGCTTTTGGGCAGCTTGCCCTTAAGGGCATGATCCGCTCTATTGACACCAATGGATTCATTCCCCTGATTTCAATGGAATTTGGATCAGACCCTGACAACTTCCCTATACATATGTATCTTTCCCTCCATCTCACGCCTTGCCCCCCACCCCATATGCTACAGAAATATCCTTTTAAAGTAAGTTCCTTTATTTGATGCCAGACCTAGTACTCAAAATGACAGTCATTTTAACTAAAAAAGCCTGGGAAATGTTAAAGTAGTGGTTATAAAATGAATAATTGAGGACGTTGCCCCAAATGCTGTTAACATAACTTAGCAATGGGGCATTGGTCCTGAGATACAGAGGGTGATGATGTCACTGGTTTGAATCCAGGCCAGCTTAGTCATGGCAGCAATTCTGTGGCGTTTGTGTGATGTGTGGGTGGGCTCAGTCCATCGCCTGGTAGACAGGTGAGTCATGCCCAGTGCGTGGTGGGCTGCACATCCAGGCTTGCAAATCAGGACATAAGAAGGCGAGTTTTAATAACTAGCACATGGAGCCTGTTTGTGTGAGGCTTCCAGCGCACAGTGCAACTGGTGGGTTTTTTTAGGTCTTGCAGATCACCTTGGCAACCACAGCACTTACTTCACATTGCTCAAATAGCCCTGCCAGCTAGCTTGGTTATGTAAAAGCTTAGCAAGATGTAGGATTGGTTAACCCCAACCATCCCTGTGCTCTACGAGTGGGGTGCAAGAGTGCAGAGCTCTTCGGAGCTAGCATCACGGCGAGAAGAAACAGGGCATGAACCCCAAACGGGCTAGATTTCACCAACCGAGTAACAAGTGTGAACTCCTTAAGGACTACAACGCCCCTACCATGGAGCCACACAGTCCCCTTGAGTACTCCGCTCTATCTTGCCACCCAGGCAAGCCTACCATTGCGATAGATAGTCCCTTTGTAAAAAAATAAACAAAAATATCATCAATAATCAATGCCAAAGGACTAGTCACTTACCCAGGTCAAGTGCACCCTAGATCTCTCGCCAAAGACAATGCTTGTAGCCAATCCTATAATAAACTAACGAAATGTTTATTAACTAGGGAAAAGAAATGAGTTATTTACAAGGTTAAAGCAAGGAAACATACACACACAAATGAGTTTGTCTTAAGTTCAAAAGGTAATAGAAGTTGCTAATATAAGGAAGGTGTTATGTCTTTTAGGGCTGACCCATGCCAAGCAGCATGAGGATCTCTGGCTTATGTTTAGGAATCTCTGCCCCCAGAGTCCAGACAGCATAAAGATACCAATTGCCTCTTCAAAGGCATTTTTAGTCCCTTCCCCTGGCATTCACACTGTAATGAGATGCAGGCTTGTGCACATAATCTGCTTCCCCACACCCCTGAAGAATCAAAAGGGTTTTTTGGTCCACAATGGCTTGGCAGATGTCTGTAGATCTTTTCTTGGGGAGATGATAACCCCTCTTGTGGTAAGCTAGCATTTCAGAGGTGGTAATGCTTCTCCCCTGACTCTGGGGAGTTTACCGTTTGCGCAAAGATTATTATAGTTACAGAGCAAACATTTAAACATTATCTTAGAACATGGGTACAGCTAGTGTGAGTAGGATTCATACATGCAGCATCTTACAAGCATGAAGTCTAAACACATTCTGATAACACGAATATCTATTTTAACTCTGGTAACCCCAGTAGCGGCGCCAGCTTTGCTGGCGCCCTAGGTGGCGGAAGGTCCCGCCCCCGAAATCCCGCCCCCAACAGCGGCGGCGGAAGGTCCCGCCCCCAAATTTTTACGGGCGGCGGGGGCGCAGGCGCCCCCAAAATAGCAGCGCCCTAGGCGACCGCCTAGGTCGCCTAATGGAAGCGCCGGCCCTGGGTAACCCACAAGTGACCCAGACTGGTTTCCAGCTGTGCATCTGTCAGTGTTCAGTCAGGTCTGGGGCCTTGGCATGAACTGGCACCTGGTCTGCCAATGTTTCAATACCATCATACCTGATGCCTAGTGAACCCAAACTCAGCAAAGTGGTGGCCTGGTTCAGGAGGGCAGAACAGAGCTATAATGGGCAAGTTCAGATCCCGCCCTCCTCTGGTTCACCCAGCATTATGCTAGATTTTTAATCAGTGTTGATAAGTGGCCCATTGTCTTTGTCATGCTGCTCCAGCCCTGGGGTAAACAGAAGCTGTTGTGTAACGGGATAGAAGTGATCATTTGCATTGGCTTATGGGAGGGAACAGTCTTATTTTCTTGTAATGAGAAGCAAGCTAAAACCTGCATTATCTATATGTATATAGTATGAAAGTGCCTTTGTTAATTGATAGGCCCACTAGGGGCCAAATTATGCCTTGAGGACAGCCCTGAGTAACAGGTGATGCCTGAGCTATGCCACCTTAGAAATTGTCCCAGGGGAAGTGGAGGGTCTGGGGCTCCCCACAGCAGCCTGGGCTCCCTGGGTGGCTCTGACCACAGCCTGGCTCTGGCTTCTGGTCTGGCCAGGGGGCGGGGCCCCGAGGGGAAGCAGTGGAGCAGAGGGCGGGGCCACATCGGTGCCTCCCCCACTTTTGCACAGGTTCCAGCAGTCCTGTGGGGGCCCCCAAATTGGCCAGGGCCCTGTGGTCCCATGCATTAATCTGCCACTGAGGGGGATGTATATCGAGGGGTCTATCCATCAGTTCCTGCCATTGTAAAGGCTTTGGACACTTGTGCACGTCAGTCCTTCCTGTTTTCTGCCTGTGGCACATCAGTGTAGTCTCCTGAGGTCTGTAATATTTTTGTCCAGTTCTGATTGCTGGCTTGGTGTGGAGGTGGCTGGGTGGTGGTCAATGGACTGTGCTGTACAGGAGATCAGACTAAATGATTTGGTGGGCTCCCCTGGCCTTAAACTCTATGGGGAGGGGAATCTAAACAGCTCAGAGCAGCTCTAGAGAAGTAGCTGGAGTTATACAAGCATCCAAGTTGGGATGATTTTTTTTTGTTCTTGGATTAATGGGCCATCCACACATCCAACCTCCTCCTTACGTTAATAGGAAATGAAAAATAGCCATGCCTGTGCCTCCACTAAGGAAGGCTACAACCAGTTTAATACTCTCTCTGGAATCATTCCAGGTGGACTGAGGTGGGGGGGTGGGGAAGAATATGGTAAATCTGAGAACTGTTAATGCAATAATGATAGTTCTGTTGGTTTTGGCTAATCTAGCGAAAGGAATTCTAATAAGGTTAATGTCACAGCAAAGGAAATAAGGTCGATGGCATATCGTGCCCCAGAGGAAGATGAAGTATGCATGGGTGAAGGTCTAGGCATACTAAAAAAATATCTTGGCGTGTGGGAGAATCTCGATGGGCCAGTGGAGAGAACTTTTATGGAATATCATCTGTACATTTGCATATTCTGTTACCTGTGCATTGCAATAATTAGCCTGGGAACCTGAGGAAGAATTATTCGCTGAATTAGAGAAAGCACAGAAAGCCACATTGGATATATAACACCTGTCACTTGATCCAATGAACCTTAGCAAAGCCTTTACATCTTTAAAGATTTTTTTCCCCAAGGATTTCATTCATTATTCATTTTTCCTCCCTGAGAACCTGATTTTTAGGCACTTCAGGCTGCAGACAGACGCACAGTGGGATTTTCTGAGTTAAGCACCTGGATGCTTTGGAAAATCCCACTGGGTGTTTAGCTGCATCTTTAGGTGCCTAAACGCCAGCTGACCCCACAAGCCTGATTCTGTGAGGACACGAGGAGCTGCGCACCTTCATCTCCCAGTGACGGCAATGGGAGTTGGTGCTGGGCACCCCTTAAGTGTTGTTTAACATTCTCATAGGACTCAGCACTAATATGGTATTTCCAGGCCTTGGAATGTACCAAGTCTTAGAGGCATTTTCCTTATAGGAATATAGTAGTAATGATACTTTGAACTTCTGCAATGCCTTGATTCCAAAATGCTTTAAACATATTTGTAAGCCTCAGAACAACCTTCTGAAGGATTTGTTTGGGCCTGCATCTTGCAAAATGATTGACTTTTGGATGCTGCAGTTTTTGGGTGCTGAACTTGAGACCTCTTATTGAGCTTGATTTTTTTTCAGGCAGAGCTGAGCACCTGCCTTCTGAACATCTGTCCCCTTTCAAGTGTCTCAAGTTGGGCAGCCAGAAATTGAGGTGCCCCCAAATCACCAATCATTTCTGAAAATGTACTAGTGCCCAAGGGGTGCTAGGTGTTTTAAAATAGCTGTGCAGTTATCTGACATGTCCTGGTTATAGACTATTCCCTTTTCATCTGCTGCTACTTCCCTTGGTCAGATCCCAACTTACCTTGGGTCACCTTGTTCCAACTCTGAAGCTGCCTGCCCTCCTCAACCAAATCATAGGGTATGTCTACACAACAGCTGGGAGATGAACTCCTCAGCTCGGGTAGCTCTGTTTGAGCTAGTGTGTGTCTGCCTGAGCGGTTGTGTAGGGAACTGCTGTAGGTAACTGCCTTCAGCATGGTGCTCGCACACGGAGCCACTTTCTCCATCAAACACATTCTCCATATCCCTAGGGTCAGGACTGCCCTAGGGATATTGTTGTGATATTGGGTGCTTTGCTTAAAGCCACAGCTCCTGGAGTCGTGTGAATCTCAGCTTTCATTTAAAAAGAAAAGTCTTTAGTCATGTTTACAGAAGAAAATGGAAAACATGAAATGACCCCTAAAGGCTGTGAAACCAGAACAATAAAAAGAACCTCAATGTAATTATTTTTTTTAAATATTTTTTTTTTTGGGTGCTCATGATTTTTGAATACTTTCGGTTGGCAATACTGTAGTTGGCCACAGCTGTCTCCTGGTTTTTTTGAGTAACAGCGCCCCCCTACTGGCTGGATGCTGATTATCTCCAGCCACTCCTGGAATGACTTGGGCCCCAATGCATCTCTTCCAGTGCATTCTGTGATGTGTGTTAGGGGCATACTCAAGCATCCAGCAAGTTCATTTACACGCTGAATTCTAGCTGGGAAATATTCCCTTAAAAACAAACATCCTGTGTCTTGAGACCAGATTAAGACTCTGTTGCTTCTAGTAATAAATTAGTGAGATAATATATTTTCTGCTTGGAAACTGATTGGAAGGCAGCAAATTATCTACAGTATTTGGTTTCAAATAATTGTTTTCTTCCCCCTTAAATTGAATTAGTTATATCTAATTATAGGTACAGTTAGTGGTAATCAATTTAAAGCATAATCTTGTGAGTTGCCGCTATACATAAAGAATGTATTCTATTGAAGAGCTTTTGGGGTATTTTGAAAGCTGTGTGATTTTCATTTATGATTTGATCATAGGTAATTTAAATGTGACCAGTTCTGATTTGCTTCGAACAACTTAGTGAGTTTCCTTGTTTGCCTTCAAAAAGGCAGCAGAAATAGATTACTGATCTAAACTGCAAAGTGACGTGAAACATTTAATCCTGAGCTGGGATTTGTATGGTTTTTTTTACATTTTGATGTCCATTGGAAGCCAAGAACATCGTTGCAGCCACTGCTGTTGAAGCATTGCGTGGCAAAACAGGGAATTATAACAGAATAACTTAGACTCAAATATGTTGCAGTTATGAAATATTACTATTTAATGCTATTTTTACTTAGTAATTCAGTAATTTACTGAAATCAAACTGTAAATCCTTCAACTATTCAGTTACTTACTAAATATCTTATTCTTTTTTATTTAAGAATCAATAAACATTACAAATTACTTGTTTCTAAGAAATTAAATGACTTAAAGTATCCATTGTGGCTGAGAGAGATCTCAATATAATTAAATGCCTGTAGCACATCTGGAAAAATAAAAAGAATCAAGCTAAATAAATAAGCCACAACATCATACAAAAGCCGATAAAGAAAAACAATAATTGTGTCTTCAGAGCAGGGTTTGAACAGTGTGCAGTGAAAAAGGCCCAGGCCACACATGAGAAGAAAATAAAATATCGATTAGTGATCATAGTCAATTTCATGCATTGAATGAGGCAGGGGCTCTGTGGAAAAAAATAGTATGTGATCATGTCATTTAAAATTGCACAAGGGGGCTGAATAAATCTCAGGCAACCATAGTTCTGGCATGGCCCAATTTCCAAATGATTGACTTTGCAAGTTTAATGTTCTTAGGTTATTGGAGAGAGGGCGATGAGGTTGTGTGTTTGTGTTCCTATAACAAGATAAATTAAGGTTCAGAGTAGATATTAGCAATTGAGGGTAAAATACATTCGAGATATGGTAGTTATCTTCAAAACAAGGTTATAAACTCAGGAAATTCAGTTATGATTCAATTTAAAAGCCAGACAAGTTAAGCATGAAAATGCACAGTTAAGGCACTGAAATAACCTTAACTCTGTGCTATAGTGATGCCATTCAATACCCATATGATTATGGTTATAAGGTTATAATCTTGGAGGTGAATGCCTGGCTGCGAGGATGGTGTCTCCAGGAGGGCTTTGACTTCCTTGACCACGAGATGCTGTTCCAGGAAGAAGGACTGACTGATAAACAGAGATGGGGTCCACCTATCAAGGAAGGTTAAGAGCATATTTGTATAAAGACTGGCTAACCTAGTGAGGAGGGCTTTTAACTAGGTTTGACGGGGGCAGGTAACCAAATCCCACAGGCAAGTCAAAAACATGGAGACCCAGGAGAGGAGTCGGAATTTGGGGGGAGCATGGACTGTGATAGCAGGGATAAGGGAGAGACAAGACAGAATGAGCAGGGAATCAAATCAGTATCTTAGATGTCTGTATACTGATGTGAGAAGTATGGGGAATAAGCAGGAAGAATTTACAATGCTAGTAAATAAACCACTATGACATAGAACATAGGCATCACAGAAGTTGGTGGAATAATACGCATGACTGGAACATTGGTATAGATGGGTACAGCTTGCTCAGGAAAGACAGGCAGGGGAAAAAGGGAGAAGGTGTTGCCTTATATATTAAAAATGTATATGCTTTGACTGAGGTTGAGATGGAAATAGGAGACAGACTTGTTGAAAGTCTCTGGGTAAGGATAAAAAGGGTAAAAAACCAAGGGTGATGTCATGGTAGGGGTATACTACAGACCACCTAACCAGGAAGAAGAGGTGGATGAGGCTATTTTAAACAAATAACAAAATCATCCAAAGCACAGGACTTGGTGGTGATGGGGGACTTCAACTACTCAGGCATCTTTTGGGGAAAGTAACACAGCAGGGCACAGATTATCCAACAAGTTCATGGAATGTATTAGAGACAATTTTTTATTTCAGAAGGTGGAGAAAGCTACTTGGGGAGAGGCTGTTCTAGACTTGATTTTGACAAATAGGGAGGAACTGGTTGAGAATTTGAAAGTGGAAGGCAGCTTGAGTGAAAATGAACATGAAATGGTAGAGTTCATGATTCTAAGGAATGGTAGGAGGGAGAACAGCACAATAAAGACAATGGATTTCAAGAAGGCAGACTTTAGCAAACTCAGGGAGTTGGTAGGTAAGATCCCATGGGAAGCAAGTCTAAGGGGAAAAACAATTTAAGACAATTGGCAGTTTTTCAAAGAGACATTATTAAGGGCACAGGAGCAAACTATCCCACTGCGTAGGAAAGATAGGAAGTAGGGAAAAAGACCACACTGGCTTAACCAAGAAATTTTCAATGATCTCAAAATCAAGAGTCCTACAAAAAGTGGAAACTAGGTCAAATTACAAAGGATGAATATAAACAAATAACACAAGTATGTAAGGACAAAATTAGGAAGGCAAGGCACAAAATGAGATCAAACTAGCTAGAGACATAAGGGGTAACAAGAAAACATTCTATAAATACATTAGAAGCAAGAGGAAGACCAAGGATAGGGGAGGCCCTTTACTCAATGGGGTGGGGGGAGAACAATAACAAAAATGTGGAAATGGCAGAGGTGCTCAATGACTTTTGTTTTGGTTTTCACCAAGAAGGCTGGTGATGATTGGACGTCTAACATAGTGAATGCCAGTGAAAATGAGGTAGGATCAGAGGCTAAAATAAGTAAAGAATAAGTTAAAAATTACTTAGACAAATTAGATGTCTTCAAGTCACAGGGCCTGATGAAATGCATCCTAGAATACTCAAGGAGCTGACTAAGGAGATATCTGACCCATTAGCGATTATCTTTGAAACGTCATGGAAGACGGCTGAGATTCCAGAAGACTGGAAAATGCCACTATATTTCCCCATCTATAAATAGGGAATTAAAAACAACCCAGGGAATTACAGGCTTAACTTCTGTACCCAGAAAAATAATGGAGCAAATAATCAATCAATTTGCAAACAACTAGAAGATAATAAGGTGATAAGTAACAGTCAGCATGGATTTGTCAAGAACAAATAATGTCAAACCAACCTGATAGCTTTCTTTGATAGGGTAACAAGCCTTGTGGATAAGGGGGAAGCGGTAGATATGGTATATCTTGACTTTAGTAAAGCTTTTGTTACTGTCTCGCATGACCTTCTCATAAACAAACTAGGGAAATCCAACCTAGATGAGCTACTATAAGGTGGGTGCATAACTGGTAGGAAAACCGTTCCCAGAGAGTAGTTATCAGTGGTTCACAGTCATGCTGGAAGGGCATAATGAGTGGGGTCCCGCAGCGATCAGTTCTGATTTAGATAATGGCATAGAGAGTACACTTATAAAGTTTGTGGACGATACCAAGCTGGGAGGGGTTGCAAGTGCTTTGGAGGATAGGATTAAAATTCAAAATGATCTGGAGAAATGGTCTGAAGAAAATACAATGAAATTCAATAAGGACAAATGCAAAGTACTCCACTTAGGAACGAACAATCAGTTGCACACATACAAAGTGGGAGATGACTGCCTAGGAAGGAGTACTGCGGAAAGGGATCTGGGGGTCATAGTGGACCACAATCTAAATATGAGTCAACAGAGTAACGCTGTTGCAAAAAAAGCAAGCATCATTCTGGAATGTATTAGCAGTAATTTTGTAAGCAAGACACAAGAAGTAATTCTTCCACTCTACTCTGCACTAATTAGGCCTCAACTGGAGTATTGTGTTCAATTCTGGGTGCCACATTTCAGGAAAGATGTGGACAAATTGGAGAAAGTCCATAGAAGAGCAACAAAAATGATTAAAGGTCTAGAAAACATGACCTGTGAGGAAAGATTGAAAAAATTGGGTTTGTTTAGTCTGGAAAAGAGAAGACTGAGAAGGGACATAATAGCTTTCATGTACATAAAAAGTTTGTTACAAGAGGGAGGGAGAAAAATTGTTTTTCTTAACCTCTGAGGATAGGACAAGAAGCAAGGGGCTCAAATTGTAGCAAGGGAAGTATATGTTGGAATTAGGAAAAACTTCCTAACTGTCAGAGTGGTTAATCACTGGCATAAATTACCTAGGGAGGTTGTGGAATCTCCATCATTGGAGATTTTTAAGAGCAGGTTGGACAAACACCTGTCAGGGATGGATAATACTTAGTCCTGCCATGAGTGCAAGGGACTGGACTAGATGACCTCTCGAGGTCCCTTCCAGTTCTATGATTCTATATTAATGTTTCCCTTCCCAGATTAGATTAAACTGATGTCTAAAGACACATTAGATTTCTTCTCCCCCTGCCCACCATAGCATCAGACACCACTAAAGAAAATTCTTTCTGTTATGAAGAATAATGGGGACAAAATAATGGCCAATCATTAAAAAAAAAAGCATCAAAGGTATCACAACAACATAAGAATGACCATATTCGGTCAGGCCAAGGTCCATGTAGCCCAGTATCCTGTCTTCCTCCAGTGGCCTGTGCCAGATACATCAGAGGAAATGAACAAAACAGGGCAATTTATTGAGTGATCCATCCCTCGTCATCCAGTCCCAGTTTCTGGCAGTCAGAGATTTAGGGACACTTAGAGCATGGGGTTGCATCCGTGACCATCTTGGCTAATAGCCATCGATGGATCCATCTTCTGTGATCTTATCTAATTCTTTTTGAACACAGTTATTCTTTCAGCCCTCACAATATCTCCTGGCAACAAGTTCTACAGGTTGACTGGACATTGTGTGAAGAAGTATTTCCTTATGTTTGTTTTCAAACTTGCTGCCCATTAATTTCATTGGGTGATCCCTGGTTCTTGTGTTATGTGAAGAGGTAAATAACACTTCACTTTCTCCACACCATTCATGATTTTATAGACCTCTCTCCCCCCTTAGTCCCTTGAACAGTCCCAGTCTTTTTAATCTCTCCTCATATGGAAGCTGTTCCATACCCCTAATAATTTTTGTTCCCTTTTCAGTTCTCTTTCCAATTCTAATGTATCTTTTTTGAGATGGCGTGACCAGAACCGCACACCATATTCAAGGTGTGGGCTTATCATGGATCTATATAGTGGCACTCTATTTTCTGTCTTATCTATTCCTTTCCTAGTGGTTCGTAACATTCTGTTCACTTTTCTGACGGACACTGCACATTGAGCAGATATTTTCAGGGAATTATCCACAGTGACTCCAAGATCTCTTCCTTGAATGGTAACAGCTAACTTAGACACCATCATTTTGTAGGTATAGTTGAGATTGTTTTCCAATGTGTATTACTTTGCATTTATCAACAGTAAATTTCACCTGCCATTTTGTTGCCTAGTCACCCAGTTTTGTGAGATTCCTTTGTAACACTTCACAGTCTGGGACTTGACTATCTTGAGTAATTTTGTATCATCTGCAGATTTTGCCACCTCACTCTTTACCCCTTTTTCCAGATCATATATGAATATGTATGAATATGGTCCCAGCACAGACCTTTGGGGGACACCACTATTTACCTCTCTCCATTCTGAAAACTGATCAATTATTCCTACCCTTTGTTTCCTATCTCTAAACCAGTTTCTGATCCATGAGAGGATCTTCCCTCTTATCCCATGACAGCTTACTTTGCTTAAGGGCCTTTGGTGTGGGACTTTGTCAAAGGCATTCTGAAAGGGCAAGTATACAATATCCACTGGGTCACCACCCTTATCCACATGCTTGTTGACCTCCTCACAGAATTCTAATAGGCTGGTGAGGCATGATTTCCCTCTACAAAAACTGTAACTCTTCTCCAACATATTGTGTTCATGTACGTGTCTGACAATTCTGTTCTTCACAATAGTTTCATCCAATTGATTTAATCAATAGGTTACATACCATAGTTAGTAGTTCTGCAGTTTCATATTTGAAAATTCTGGGTGAATACCATCTGGTCCTGGTAACTTATTACTGTTTAATGTATCACTTTGTTCCAAAACTTCCTCTACTGATAACTCAATCTGAGGGAATTCCTCAGATTTGTCACCTAAAAAGAATGGCTCGGGTGTGGGAATCTCCCTATTACTCTCTGCAGAGAAGACCAATGCAAAGAATTTAGCCTCTCTGCAGTGGCCTTGTCTTCCTTGAGTGCTCCTTTAGCACCTTGATCATCCAGTGTCCCCACTGATTTTTTTAGCAGGCTACCTGCTTCTGATGTACTTTTAAAAAAAATTTGCTGGTTAGGTTTTGTCTCCTGCAAGGTGCTCCTCAAATATTTTTTGGCCAGTCTAATTATACTTTTACACTTGACCTGCCAGATTTTAGGCTCCTTTCTATTTTGCACACTAGGATTTGACTTCCAATATTTTTTTTTGTCTGTAATCACCTCTTTTACTCTGCTGTTTAGTTAGCTGACATTTGTTTGGTCCTCTTGCTGCTTTTTTCTTCTTCTTTGGAGTGGACATATAATTTGAGCTACATTTGTGGTGTTAAAACATTTCCATGCAGCTTCCAGTGTTCCTTTTAATTTCTATTTAATGAGCTTCCTCATTTTTGTGTAGTTCCCCTTTCTGAAGTTAAATGCTACTGTGGTGGGTTACTTTGGTATTTCCCCCCTACAAGGATATTAAATTTTAATTTCATTATGGTCGCTATTACCGAGCAGTTCAGGGATATTCACCCCTTGGACTAGCTCCTGTGCACCACTAAGGACTAAAACAAGAGTTGCCGCTCCCCTTGTGGGTCCCAGGATCAGCTGCTCTAAGAAGTAGTCATTTAATGGTATCTAGACATTTTATTTCTGCATCCCATCCGGAGGTGACCTGTATCTAGTCAATATGAGAACACTTGAAATCCCCCATTATTATTATTGTCTCTTTTTTGTAGTCTTTCATCTCCCTGAGCACTTTAGAGTGACCCTCACCATCCTGGTCAGATGGTTAGCAGTAGGAATATACTGCCATACTCGAAGTAGTCAAGCATGCAATTTCTATCTATAAATCTTCTGATACAATTTGATGTATTTGACTTCTACTATATCTGACTCTAGTACCACTCTCCCACCAGCGTGACCTTCCTATATATTTTGTACCCTGGTATTACTGTGTCCCATTGATTATCATCAATCCGCCGAGTTTCTGTGATGCCCATTATATCAATGTCCTCAAGTACTCAAGTTTACTCATATTAGTATTTAAGAGTTCTAGCCTTTGTATTCAAGCACTTATAAAATGTGTCAATATTTTAGTTGTCTTCTATGTGTGATGTAATTGAATGGGACTTTTTTTTACAGTTTCTCTTTAGTTCCCACCTGTAGTTTATCAGCTTTTATCCTCTCCTCTCTTTACTAGGATGTACAGCATTCCCTTTAATAAATCCTCAGCTAAGGGATGTGTCTGTCAGAACTGTGTGCTCCTATTCCTGTCAGCTTTTCCCCAGCCCTTAGTTTAAAAACTTCTCTATGACCTTTTTAAGCTAAGACATGCCAGCAATCTGGTTCCATTTTGGTTTAGGTGGAGCCTATCCTTTCTGTTCAGGCTCCTCCTTTCCAAAAGGCTCCTCAGTTCCTCATAAACCAAGACCCCCCTCCTCCCAGTACTATCATCTCATCCACACAGTGAGATCCTGCAGTTCTGCCTGTCTAACTGGCCCTGTGTATGGAACTGGAAGCAGTTTGGAGAATTCTACCATGAAGATCCTGGACTTCAAGCTCTTACCTGGCAGCCTTAATTTGGCCTCCAGGACCTCTCTTGCCTTTCCCTATATCACTGGTACCTATGTGTACCACAACCTGTGTCTCCTCCCTAGCACTGGCACACCTCTATTGGGATGTCTCAAGAGATCCACAACCTTTGCACCCAGCAGGCAATTCACCATGCAGTTCTTCTAGTTACCACAAACCAATCTATCCATATATCTGATAGTCAAATCCCCCATTACTATTGCCTGTCTCTTCCTAATAACTGGGGTCCCTCCCCTGGAGGGGTGTCCTCAGTGCGAGGGGATACCACAACATCAGCTGGAAAGAGGGTCCCAACTATGGAATTGTCTTCCTCTGCTCCAGCTTGATTTCCTTCCCTGAGACTTTCCTCCTTTTCAACAGCACGGGGTCTGTCAGACGGGGATAGGACTGCTGGGCCGTGTCCCAGAAAGCAGCTCTGGTCGTAGGAGCCTGTAGGTGGTCTCTGAGGGCCACGAGTTGTTGTACTGAATGCGCTCCTAAACCACCTGCCCACAAGACATGCTGCATTCAGTGCAATAAACTGGACAGTCTCCACTCTGCTGCTGGACTTCTGCCTGCATTATTTTTACTCTTGCACTGGTTGTTGTTTGTTCTGTGTGTGTGTGTGTGTTGGGGGAGGGGGGTGGTAGTGGTTATTGGCCTACCTTTAGAGAATGTTTATTAGGTGTATCTGGCTCTCATCCTCCTTCTCTAAGCTCCCTTGCAAAACCCTCCTGTTCACTAGCTTCTCTGGTCACTTAGGAGCTGGCTTTTCGAACCCTTGCTTTCCCTGAGCTAACCCTGCCCTCTTGTCAAGGGATCTTAGAGGAATTAGGGATCAAATCACGGCGGCTAGACCCTCATTAAATAGCTCTCAACCTTGCCTAGCCACCAGCTAGGCTCGGGACACAGCACCCCAAAGAGACCACACTATAAACTTCAATCAAGCAGGCACTCAACAGAAACTAACAGCCTCACCCCAAGAGTCACGCGGTCGCTCCTCCTTCACCTGGGGCATCCCCGTGCAAACCTCCCCTGGCTGCTGCTCCTGTTCACTAGCTCCTCTACCCACAATGCTCAGGCTGTGAGTCTAAACTCTGGGGGACGTTTGACACATACAAGCTAATGAAAAATTTCAACCAACTCTACTTTCAACAGGGCTTGTGCTCCTAAGTCACTCCCCCCTTGTGCTGTTTCATCTTGGTAAGCTTGTACAAGAACTAAAATTGCAATATGGGATTTCCAAAGTGGTTAAGGGAGTTAGGCACTCAGCTCCCATGGAAACTTCCACCACGCTGGGTTTTTCAGGATCTGCTCTGTTACCTGCTGCTACCACAATTTCACTTTGAAATTTTACCCTCTGCTCTCTTCTTACAAGGACCCTGTCCCCAGGAGTGGGGTCCCCTGATGCAGTGGTTTTCAAACTGCAGGTCGTGACCCAGTTCTGGGTCGCAGCATGTCAGGCACCGGGTCGCGGCGGCACTGGTCAGCACCACAGACTGGGCCATTAAAAGTCCCATTGGCGGTGCTGCCCGGCTAAGGCAGGCTAGTCCCTACCTGTTCTGACACTGCACTGCGCCCGGGAAGTGGCCAGCAGCAGGTCCGGCTCCTAGGCGGGGAGGCCACGGGGCTCTGTGTGCTGCCCCCACCCCGAGCACCGGCTGTACACTCCCATTGGCTGGGAACTGGCCAATGGGAGCTGCGGGGGGGGGAGGGAGGGGGGCGTTGCCTGTGGGTGAGAGCTTTGCGGAGCCACTTGCCTGCCTTCGCCTATGAGCCGGACTGGCTGCTGGCTGCTTTCGGGGCGCAGCATGGTCTGCGGTGCCAGGACAGGCAGGAAGCCTGCCTTAGCACCCCCACGCCCCAACCCCACATCACAATCCCCTGCCCCAGGCCTGTGCCCCCCTAAACCTGGAACCCCTTCCTGCACCCCAAACCCCCCAGCCCCACCCCAGAGCCTGCACCCAGAGCCCTGCCCCTTTCCTGCACCCCCCAACCCCCTGCCCCACCCCAGAACCTGCACCCCGAGCCCAGAGCCCTGCCCCCCTCCTGCACCCCAACCCCCTGCCCAAGCCCTGAGCCCCCCCAAACCTGGAGCCCCTCCTGCACCCCAAGCCCAGCCCAGAGCTCCCTCCCACACCCCAAACCTCTCATCCCCAGCTCCATTGGGTCGCAGGCATCAACAATTTTCTTCAAGTGGGTCACCAGAAAAAAAGTTTGAAAACCACTGCCCTGATGGGTGTGAAATCCCCATTCACCGCAGCTCCTCTCCAGAATGAATGAACTGGTAACTTCTTGTTTACCATTCACAACTATGAACGAACCCTGATCAGTTGGCAGTGCCGCAACTATCAAGCTAGCTGAATAAAGCTTTATATTAACTTCCAAAGCTATATTCTTGGANGTCCCCAGGAGTGGGGTCCCCTGATGCAGTGGTTTTCAAACTGCAGGTCGTGACCCAGTACTGGGTCGCAGCATGACAGGCACCGGGTCGCGGGGGTGCTGGTCAGCACCACAGACTGGGCAATTAAAAGTCCCATTGGCGGTGCTGCCCGGCTAAGGCAGGCTAGTCCCTACCTGTTCTGACACTGCACTGCGCCCGGGAAGTGGCCAGCAGCAGGTCCGGCTCCTAGGCGGGGAGGCCACGGGGCTCTGTGTGCTGCCCCCACCCCGAGCACCGGCTGTACACTCCCATTGGCTGGGAACTGGCCAATGGGAGCTGCGGGGGGGGCGCATTGCCTGTGGGTGAGAGCTTTGCGGAGCCGCTTGCCTGCCTCCGCCTATGAGCAGGACCTGCTGCTGGCTGCTTCCGGGGCGCAGCACGGTCTGCGGTGCCAGGACAGGCAGAAAGCCTGCCTTAGCACCCCCACGCCCCAACCCCACATCACAATCCCCTGCCCCAGCCCTGTGCCCCCCTAAACCTGGAACCCCCCCTGCACCCCAACCCTCTGCCCCAGCCTTGAGCTCCTCCCTGCACCCCAACCCCCCAGCCCCACCCCAGAGCCTGCACCCAGAGCCCTGCCCCCTCCTGCCGCCCAACCCCCTTCCCCACCCCAGAGCCTGCACCCCCAGCCCAGAGCCCTGCCCCCCTCCTGCACCCCAACCCCCTGCCCCTGCCTTGAGCCCCCCAAACCCAGAGCCCCTTCCTGCACCCCAAACCCTCCAGCCCAGAGCTCCCTCCCACACCCCAAACCCCTCATCCCCAGCTCCGTTGGGTCGCAGGCATCAACAATTTTCTTCAAGTGGGTCGCCAGAAAATAAGTTTGAAAACCACTGCCCTGATGGGTGTGAAATCCCCATTCACCGCAGTTCCTCTCCAGAATGAATGAACTCGTAACTTCTTGTTTACCATTCACAACTATGAACGAAACCTGATCAGTTGGCAGTGCCCGTTGTCCTTTTCTAGCCCTGGGAAGTCTTATTTCATCCCCCAGTGCAGGCTGAAGTTCCTGTGCAGAAGCCATGGAGTCTGATGTTCTCCCCTTCTGGTCCCACTCTCACCTTCTCAGCAGCCTGGACCTATAATATCCCTGAGGGAACGAACAGTCCCTGGAGTGACCTTGTTTAGCAGCTTCAGTCAGCTGGGACCAAACCAACTCCAGCTCTGCCCACGTCCACACTGCCGCAGTTGAGAGTCGAATCAATAGTGTAGGTAACCTTAGGCCCTTATTGAGTCCATAGGTTTTGAACCACCATCTCGCTTCCATCCACATTTTACCTCTCTCGTACCTAAAATAATAGAAAGGCAGCCCATCCCATCCCCCACCCGAGTGCTATTGCCTGCCAGTGGGAATGGGCTGCCTCCCTCCCTTTGGAAATCCTCCTTGGTGTTTATCCCCGATGGTCATATCCGCGTACTCAGCCTCTCTTTCATCTCTTGGTTTTACCACTTCCTGCAACTATCAAGCTAGCTGAATAAAGCTTTATATTAACTTCCAAAGCTATATTCTTGGAAAACCACAAACCGTACCCTGAATCTCCTAACGAGCCACATGCATGCCCTTGGGGAAAACAGCACCAGCACCATCAAACTCTAACCCTTTGCTAATGTGTGCACGCCGCTTTTACTGTGGCTGGAGACAACTTTACCTCCACAATCATTATAATCACCTGTTCTCTCACCCCTTGCCCCTCAGCATGGTGCTGAAGAGTGACAGAGCTGGACAGACAGAGAAATAGAGCAGGGGTGCTGGAACAATTTTTGCAGTGGGGGTGCTGAAGGCAGAAACCGTATATTTGGGTTGTTATAACGACTTCAAGCCACGGGGTGCAGCAGCACTCCCATCACCCCTCATTCCAGCACCTATGCCGCAGAGGACACAGCATCAGTGCACTATGTATGTTTGAGCATCTTTCCTCTAGAGCGCCACCCTGTGTTCACGTGTGGTAGTGCAGGGATTTTTCTCAGTTTCGTGCCCCTTTCCAAAGTGATCTGTTGTTTTCTGTGGCCAGCCCTCCGGCCAGGTCACTACTTGGTCCACTCCCCTTCTGAAGTGCAGAAAATAAGAAACTCTCAAAATCTAATGGCCTTCAAGCCCATCTCCTGGCCTCTCTCTGGCACTTGCCATTCTTGACTTCTTTTTATTCTTGATACCTGGGCTTCAACTCTTGGTCTGGGGGAGGGGGAGGGGATCTCAGGCCCTCACTCCCCACTGAGTTCCAGCCCAGGGATGCTCTTTTAGGCAGGGAAACACTGTTTCCTTGATTCCCCCCTCACACACACTTCCGTGAGCTACTCGTAACATCATCCTGTTGACATCTTCACCACGTCTCTGGGCTCTGCTGCCTCTGCCTGGATCTGTGGTTCCTCACAGCTTCTCCTGAGCCAGCCACAAAGGTGCTTTCATGGAGACCGTTCTCATCCCTTCTCTGCAGCAACTGGGCTATATTGCAAGCAGTCCCTCTGTCTTTAACCTTTTGAGCAGTCGATATGTCCCTCCAGAAAGGAGTTCCCCCTCAGCTCTCTTCCTGGAGCTAGCTCCCTTCAGGTGAACACTCTAATTAACCGTCCAGTTGGAGGGTTCAGGAGGCCAGCCTTCTCCTGTCAGCGTCTGTCCTTGCGAGCCTTTATGCTGGCCCCTTTCTCCCAGTTCATCCCCGGATTGTTTGGAGAAGAGGGGAATCTTGCTTCACCCAGGGTGCCAGGCTCCTGGTCCCAGGCCTTAAAAGAAACAGGGCCTGTCTTTCGCCCAATCCCTACTTATTCCAGGAACTGCTTCCTTTCTATCCCTACCCCTCCTTAGGTCCGTTGTATCTTTATTGGGCCTTTTGAAATCCCCAAGAGCCATGCCAGCTGGTGGGATGGGCTGACCAATAGGCAGTACAGACATTGAGGGCAGGCCATCCCATCACAATGGATGAGTAGAGCTGATGAGCATCAGTGTGAAAAAATAGATATGAAAACTGCTATTCAAAAGCCAGCCTGTACCAATGAAATCCAGCTTGTAACAATGTCTCGCAAGGATAACTAGGAAAGCAAAAACACCCTATTGACTGTACCTACCGATATGGGAACAAAGAGGTGAAAGGCTTTCATTATGCCAGTGCAGAAGGTGATGGGAAACACTAAAGCTTAATTCCAACCTTTCAAGTATACTTCCAGTAAAATTTCATCTTCTTCAAGCCGACAATGGAGAGTCGAGCGCCTGCTGCCAATCTCAGTGAGGGTTATTCTTTATTCATTTCAATAGTAGTTGCCTAACATATTTGAATTGCTTTTGATATTTTTTTTACAATATATTTGAAAGATCTTCATAGTTTTGATATTATAAAGTATTCTACTCTATAAAGAATAAGTACTAGAGACACCCAGATGGCATCAGCTCCTTCTTTGCTCCCTGACCTGGGTCTGGAATTGACAACATTTAGAATAAAGGAACAAGCTTTTCCCCTTAGCTTATCTATACAAGCACTTGCTTACAAGTGATGAGGATCCAGGTTCTGGTTTGGCTTTGACTTTATCCCATAAATCAATCTATGAATTGGTCTGTGTACCTGCTTGTTTATGGCCTGATCCAACTGCTGTAAAAGTGATTGGAAAGATACCTATTGACTCGGACAGAAGCTGAACCAATCCCTTTGTGAGGCGCATGGCCAACCTTGCAATTTGCAGAGAAAACATCTTGCTGGGGCAAGATGTCGACCCCTCCTGCGTAAAGTGACTATAACGGGCAAAGGGTTGGTTAGGCAGTAAAGGCCTGTGCGTTGTTGGGAATTCCACCACCTGGGGTTGTGAGTGAGAGAGGGTATGGACGTTCAGACCTCACCAATGGAGACTGAGCCCAACTTTCAAAGGTGACGGCTTAAGTTAGTCATCCGTATCAGCCCAAATACCAGCTTTCCGTAGGCCAGAGCCAAGTTGCAGACTGAAATGCAGAAATAGGTGCTCCAATTTAGGCATCCAGTTGTGAAAACTGGGCTCCTTATTTTGCTTAACAATAGATAATTCTGAATAGGCCATACAGGTAATAAGAGAAAGTACCTATAGCTTAGGTACTTGATTCATGGCCTCGTTACTGTAGTATCTGAATATCTCATATACTTCAATGCAGTTATCTTCACAGCACCCATGAGCGGTAGGGAAGTGCCAGTTGTCCCATTGCACAGATGGGGACCTGAACCACAGAGAAGCTAAATAAACTCATCCAAGGTCACACATGGGCAGAACAAAGAATTGAACCTCAGTCTCCCAAATCCCAGGCTCGTGCCCTGACCACTGGACCATTGTGCCTCAAACTCATGGTTCCCTTTACGCCCCCTCCCCCCACATCAGCCATCACATTTTACTCCTGCTGTCTACTGGCGTCTCAGGGAGACCTTTGCTTAAGGGCCCTGTGGTGGGGCGGTGCCCCACCCCCCGAGGAAAAGGGTTGAACCAGGCCTGAGAGGTTGTGCAGACCAGCAGCCAATCAGGGCAGGGAAAGAGGCAGCCAATCAGGGCCGGGCTAGGCCCTATATAAAGGCTGCCTAGCAGAGGAGAAGTCAGTCACTCCCTGACTAGTGAGGGAGAAGGGTTGGCTTCTGAGCTAAGGAGCAGCACCTTGGGCAGAGCAGTGCTGGGCAGGCTTGGGGAAGTGGAGCGGGGCTCCGGCCCAGATACCTGCCAGGCTGTGACCCTTGCTAGAAGCGGTTGAGAAGGTGCATAGGGCCAAAGGGGAAGTGGCCCAGGGAAACTAGGCAGACAAGAGGGGAGAGAAGGAGGGCAGAGGGAGGCTGCCGCTAGAGGGTCCCTGGGTCAGGACCCAGAGTAGCAGGTGGGCATGGGTCCCCCCCTTTCCCCCTTGCATTGCCCCTGGCCACCGAGGAGAGGGGCCGAGACAGACCATGACCTGCCCCTGAGACGAGGGGCTAGACTCTAAGTTTGTGGTTGGCCACCGAGGCAGGGGAAAACAGGAGGACTGCTGTTAACAACACCCCTCCTGCCCCCCCCCNTACTGGCGTCTCAGGGAGACCTTTGCTTAAGGGCCCTGTGGTGGGGCGGTGCCCCACCCCCTGAGGAAAAGGGTTGAACCAGGCCTGAGAGGTTGTGCAGACCAGCAGCCAATCAGGGCAGGGAAAGAGGCAGCCAATCAGGGCCGGGCTAGGCCCTATATAAAGGCTGCCTAGCAGAGGAGAAGTCAGTCACTCCCTGACTAGTGAGGGAGAAGGGTTGGCTTCTGAGCTAAGGAGCAGCACCTTGGGCAGAGCAGTGCTGGGCAGGCTTGGGGAAGTGGAGCGGGGCTCCGGCCCAGATACCTGCCAGGCTGTGACCCTTGCTAGAAGCGGTTGAGAAGGTGCATAGGGCCAAAGGGGA
This sequence comes from Platysternon megacephalum, assembly GCA_003942145.1. Lineage (NCBI taxonomy): Eukaryota > Metazoa > Chordata > Testudines > Platysternidae > Platysternon > Platysternon megacephalum. The sequence continues at coordinate 1,139,389 of QXTE01000256.1, forward strand.
AGTGGCCCAGGGAAACTAGGCAGACAAGAGGGGAGAGAAGGAGGGCAGAGGGAGGCTGCCGCTAGAGGGTCCCTGGGTCAGGACCCAGAGTAGCAGGTGGGCATGGGTCCCCCCCTTTCCCCCTTGCATTGCCCCTGGCCACCGAGGAGAGGGGCCGAGACAGACCATGACCTGCCCCTGAGACGAGGGGCTAGACTCTAAGTTTGTGGTTGGCCACCGAGGCAGGGGAAAACAGGAGGACTGCTGTTAACAACACCCCTCCTGCCCCCCCCCCAGGAGGGGGTGAGACCAGAGTAGTGGGCACTGCCGGAGGGCAGTGTCCTGAAGCCGATGAAGACTGTCCTGAAGAGGACTTGGAGCAATACGGGTCCCAGGGCAGCAGAACGGAGACAATGGGTGAGCTATCGTGTGGCGAGGATGCCCCAGTGCGGTCAAGAGCTAATTCCCGGAGTGACTGGCAGGGGGTGCCACCGGTGGTGAGTCGAACCCCATCACAGGCCCAGACACACCAACTAGGCAGAAGAGGTTCATATGTGTCCAACTTTTGTGCAATTAAAATTCTTACACATGGGGGGGGAGGGGGGAGCTTAAGTTCTGGTGAGGAGCTCCATGGAATTCAATGATAAAAAATCATATTGACATCCCGGGGCCTAGGATTTTTCCCTCATGGTCTCTTTTCAGCTGTGCTTTGTAGCAAGAGAAGTCAACAGGGTGACATGAGTGTAGCCAGAAGCAGAAGTTGGTCCATTGTGTCTTGGATTAGAACACCTGCCCCAGTTTAACCCCAGACTTTCTGCCATATTCTGTAATATACCCTCCACTAGTGATCTAAAGACTGTCAGTACATCCCAATATGTGTACATTAGTTACACTTACCTGAATTAACGCGAAAACAGGAGAAACCCCAGCCTTTGATTCTACGTGCCATGTTCACAGGGCCCACAGCGCTGAACTGATTTGTGAAAGTCTAGGATGTGATGCAGCATGTTTGCATCTCTGTGTTTTACAGTTTGGCAAATCCAAGATGTCAAAGCTGAGTGTTTGGTATTATACACGAGATCTGCTTCTACGGCGGGGAACGCTGCCTGCCTTTCTGAAGTCAGTGAGAAAACCCACCTGGGCTTCTTGCCCAATAAACCTGGCATGCTTTGGATACGGTCTCCCACAGTATTCTTGCCGGCAAGTTAAAGAAGTATGGGCTGGATGAATGGACTATAAGGTGGATAGAAAGCTGGCTAGATCGTCGGGCTCAACGGGTAGTGATCAACGGCTCCATGTCTAGTTGGCAGCCGGTTTCAAGCGGAGTGCCCCAAGGGTCAGTCCTGGGGCCGGTTTTGTTCAATATCTTCATTAATGATCTGGAGGATGGCGTGGACTGCACTCTCAGCAAATTTGCAGATGACACTAAACTGGGAGGAGTGGTAGATACACTGGAGGGTAGGGATAGGATACAGAGGGACCTAGACAAATTAGAGGATTGGGCCAAAAGAAACCTGATGAGGTTCAACAAGGACAAGTGCAGAGTCCTGCACTTAGGACGGAAGAATCCCATGCACTGTTACAGACTAGGGACCGAGTGGCTAGGCAGCAGTTCTGCAGAAAAGGACCTAGGGGTTACGGTGGACGAGAAGCTGGATATGAGTCAACAGTGTGCCCTTGTTGCCAAGAAGGCTAACGGCATTTTGGGCTGTATAAGTAGGGGCATTGCCAGCAGATCGAGGGACGTGATCGTTCCCCTCTATTCGACATTGGTGAGGCCTCACCTGGAGTACTGTGTCCAGTTTTGGGCCCCACACTACAAGAAGGATGTGGAAAAATTGGAAAGAGTCCAGCGGAGGGCAACAAAAATGATTAGGGGGCTGGAGCACATGAGTTATGAGGAGAGGCTGAGGGAACTGGGATTGTTTAGTCTGCAGAAGAGAAGAATGAGGGGGGATTTGATAGCTGCTTTCAACTACCTGAAAGGGGGTTCCAAAGAGGATGGATCTAGACTGTTCTCAGTGGTACCAGATGACAGAACAAGGAGTAATGGTCTCAAGTTGCAGTGGGGGAGGTTTAGATTGGATATTAGGAAAAACTTTTTCACTAGGAGGGTGGTGAAGCACGGGAATGGGTTACCTAGGGAGGTGGTGGAATCTCGTTCCTTAGAGGTTTTTAAGGTCAGGCTTGACAAAGCCCTGGCTGGGATGATTTAGTTGGGATTAGGTCTTGCTTTGAGCAGGGGGTTGGACTAGATGACCTCCTGAGGTCCCTTCCAACCCTGATATTCTGTGATTCTATGCTCGAAGTAGGACTCCATCTTCTGACCTGTTCCTTGTATATCTCTGTCGGAAGCACAGCAGAACCGATCCTTGTGCAGCCCGGTGCTGTATGCCACAGCACATTATTCACCATGTAACCACTAGGCTATAAAATGTGTTATCATACTGCTGAGTTAAAATAGACCCACACTATATAGCAATTAAAATATATGGGACTCCTTGGCAGCTGCTTCTTCCCTAAAGTGTTGCATTAATATATATCTTCCCCCTCCCCTTCCTTCTCTTCCTTGTACAGACGCCATAGACATTTTAATTGAATATTAAGCTCTGAGGGGCCTCATTCATCAACCCCCTACTGTGTGTCTTCATTTTTCTTAAGATCTTCTCCAACAAGCCTCCCACCCCTTTGTAATTAACGGTGCAGCTAGAAGGGCTGCTGGAGGTGTTTGGTTGAGTAGTGCCTGGAGATGTCCCCTAGCCATGGTATATGTGAAAGCTGCTGGGCGAGAGTGTGGCATGTTCTACAATGCATGTCAGACGGAAGCATAGGGCCCAGTCCTGACACTGAAGGAAGTGGGAGCTTTGCCGTTGAGTTCAATGGGGGAAGGGTTGGGCCATGGTATACGCAGGCTGAATGAAGCAACATGTGACGTTCATGCCGTGAAGTGTCTCTTTTGCTATAAGAGAACATCGGGAACCATGAGTTATACAAATCCTACCATCACCTTCAGGCAGCACGGAGGTTGCTGGAGTAATCATAACCTGTGGGGTGGATCTCTGCAGAGAGCAGCTACTCCCAACCTGCTTCTGCTCCTGAACAGGGGTGGCTCTGTTTTTTGCCGCCCCAAGCATGGCAGTCAGGTGGGCTTCGGCGGTGTGCCTGCGGGCAGTCCGCGGTCACGTGGATTAGGCGGCGTTTCTGCGGGTGATCTGCCGGTCCCGCGGCTTTGGCGTACTTGCCGGCAGGCCGCCCCCCGCGGCTTGTCACCCCAGGCACATGCTTGCTGCGATGGTGATTGGGGCCGCCCCTGCTCCTGAAACCACATCAAGCCCCAGGCTGAGAAGGGTCTGAGAAGGAGGAGGATGTAGTTGAGTGGCCCTTCCCCCTTCTCTGCCCCTTGGAGGGGCTCCACCAGACCTCTGCTCTTGGAAACAAAAGGGGGATACCTGGCCCTAACCGAATAATCCAGCCGATCGTCATGGATGCTGCATTAGCCAGAGTGAGAGAATTCCCAGCCATCAAGACACAGTCACACCAGGAGAACAAACTCTCATTAAAGCCTGTCTGTGGTTTTCAAACTTCTTTGATCACGCTCCCCATCTTTCTGTCTGTAGGAGTTTCCGCCTCCCAACCCCACTCTGTGGCTGCCCAGCTCTGAAGGCAGCACTGCCGTCGGCAGCAGCGCAGAAGTAAGGGTGTCATGGTATGGTATTGCCGTTCTTTCTTCTGCGCTGCTGTTGGTGGCGGTGCTGCTTCCAGAGCAGGGCGGCCGGAGAGCAGTGGCTGCTGGCTGAGTAGCTAGCATGGAAGGGAGCACTGCTGCCAGCAGGAGTGTAGAAGTCAGGGTGGCAATACACCATACCATGCCACCCTGACTTCTCTGCTGCTGCTGGTGACTCTCCAGATGCCCAGCTCTGAATGTGTGCAGTAAGGGGGGGGTTGTTTGTTTTCCCCCCTAAAGCTTCTCATGCCCCCCCATCCCAAATACATTCCATGCTCCCCCCCAGTTTGAGAACCTCCGGTCTAAACCAATATTCTGACTGGCTGGTTGGATCTTTTTCCTGATGTCACTTCCATGAGCCAATTCCCAACAATGCAGAGCTGAGGCCTCTTCACCCAGTCTTATGTGAAATCCCTACACTCTTTGTGTTGAGTGGGAAGAGGGGAAAGGTGACTGAGGGAGGGGAAGGACAATCGAGCACCCTGAGGAGATTGGGCAGCGTGTAAGCCTGAGGCCTGTGCGGTCTGATTTGATCATATGCTAGTGCATATTGATGGTAGAATGGGAGACCATGGAGTCATATCAGTGTGAAATCAAAATCACGTCCACCGTACCAATTCCAAGTGTTCGGTCTCACACTGACAGGAGGCTTGTACTGCATTACATTCCCCACATTACCTGCCAGAAGGTACCAACTGCTTCTTTACGTTTTGTGCCGTCTTTACTGTTTGTCTCATTTACTGCTCCCAAAAGGAGGCACAAAAATCTATGTTCTATGAATAAAATTGAAAAATGTCATTTTATATTTCATGTGTATTGATAGAGCCCTTGTTCTTCCCCTTTACATCTGTACCTCCCTTGTGCGGTCTATAAAAAGAGAGATTTTACCCACACAACCCCCCTCCCCAGATCCTTCACTGTATTATAACTATCATACAGCAACTAAACCAGGGAGCTGGAACTGGGTGACTTAGTGATTCTTCTTTCAAACTCTAGACAGAGTAAAAGTAATGAGTGACGCATGGAACAGCCATGATTCAGCCTCTGCTAGGAGCAAGAGTGACTGACCTGTCTTATGGGCATGTGTCATGGGGAGTGTTCTTAGCTAAGCCTCGTCAGTAAGAGGTAGGTAACCCCATTTAGCCGGAAAAGATAAGGGAGAATCTTTGTTCATGTGGATATCGCTCTGTCATGACGTTTCCCAAACTGATCCATGATATGTGACAATATGGAAAGATGCACACGCTGATTATGCATGCATACCTACTCCTGTCCCATTGCTTGTGCTTCAGAGAGATGTCCCAGTGCAGTACCGGCTGTTGGAGTACCNACAGCAACTAAACCAGGGAGCTGGAACTGGGTGACTTAGTGATTCTTCTTTCAAACTCTAGGCAGAGTAAAAGTAATGAGTGATGCATGGAACAGCCATGATTCAGCCTCTGCTAGGAGCAAATGTGACTGACCTGTCTTATGGGCATGTGTCATGGGGAGTGTTCTTAGCTAAGCCTCGTCAGTAAGAGGTAGGTAACCCCATTTAGCCGGAAAAGATAAGGGAGAATCTTTGTTCATGTGGATATCGCTCTGTCATGACGTTTCCCAAACTGATCTATGATATGTGACAATATGGAAAGATGCACACGCTGATTATGCATGCATACTGTGATGGAGCAAGGCCGGATGGCTACAGGAAAGTACTAAGGAACAGGTATATTAGCCCCAGGCTAAGCAAATCCCTAGTACCATGGGAACCAAAATGGCAGTTGCTCCAGGGTAATTAAGGCACCTGGGGCCAATTAAGTACTTTCTAGAAGGCACCGGAGAGAGCTACATTGATTGGAGCACCTGCAGCCAATCAGGCCAGGCTAATCAGGGCACCTGGTATAAAAAGGGGAGCTCACTCCAGTCAGAGGAGGAGGAGCCAGAGGAAGGAAGTGCGTATGAGGAGCTGGGAGCCAAAAACACAAGGAACTAAGAACTGAGAGGGTGTACTACTGGAGGATTGAGGTAACACCATACAATCAAGCAGTATCAGACACCAGGAGGATCCTATGGTGAGGATAAAGAAGGTGTTTGAAGGAGGCTATGGGGAAGTAGCCCAGGGAGCTGTAGCAGTCAAGCAGCGGTTACAAGTAACACTATAGAGACTGCTGCAATTCACAGGGCCCTGGGCTGGAACCCGGAGTAGAGGGCGGGCCCGGGTTCCCCCCAAGCCCCGCTACTCCTAATCAGACATAGAAGGAGTTGATCCAGACTGTGGGTTTCATTCAAGGGGAAGACCACTGAGGGGAGGAAATCCGCCAATAAGCGCAGGACCTACTAGAGGAGAGGAGGAACTTTGTCACAATACCTACTCCTGTCCCATTGCTTGTGCTTCAGAGACATGTCCCAGTGCAGTACCGCCTGTTGGAGTACTACCTCAACACAAAAAGGGGGAGAGGAGTCAGAGTCTATATGACACACCTCAGCCTGATGGAGTCTTTTACTCAGCCACAACCACCATTCTGATTTCTGATAGTGCCCTATTTAGCAATGGGCACCTTAAAGTATTTAGTGACCTCAGGTACAATTTTCAAGCACCTAAGTGAGTTAGGTGCCTATGTCCTATTTTGAAAAATATCTTAGGTCCATAGCTGCAAAGAGTTTGGCACCTAACTCCATTGAAATCAGTGGGAGTTAGGCTCCTAAACACCTCCGAGGATCTGGGTATTAGTTGCTTAGGAGCTTAAGTCCCATTGAACATTGTGCGGTGGGATACCTACCCCTGGTGCACCACACTTTGCATCAACACAAGCACTCCCGGTGAGTACACGAAGCACTAATGCACGCAGCCAACTGTGCACAAACACCAGCAATATACTAACTGCAGTGGCTTTATGCTGATGTAACTTGTGTCGACCGACGTGTGTGGCGTAGACAAGGCCTGACTTCGGAAACTGGAACTTAGGTGACTGCGCCAATTTGGCTCTTCTGGAATTTTTCTCTCTCTTGTACAAAACAGTAAATATCCCCAACATAAACTGCAGCCAGACACTTTAATTCTTGTGTCCTAAACAGATGTATAAGTGCATCAAAGGAAAATGTTCATCTCAGCAGTTGCTAGGGGGAATGGGGGAATCAAATAATATGTAATTGAATACTACATTGGCTTACTTTCACACAAATGTGTTAACGTTTTCCATCTTTTGGTGCTATTCCATAATTGTTGCTCTGAGAATCAGGCAATATTTACAATTTACTCCATGCTGAATTATTACATTTGCTCATTTTCCCAAGTGGGGAACTGTCTGTGAGTCTGTATCACAGGTGAAGAAATCTAAATAAATTAAGCTCATCTGCAAACAGAGCTGCAGCAGCAGCATTTCAAACGGGGGAAAAATAGATAAACAGGATGAAAATGTTCTCAGCTCACTGCTGTGTCAACGTGTCAAATCTTGCCAGGATTAACTTCAGCCCCCAGGTATCTGTTTATCTTTCTTCACAAACATTTATGGTTTCCTGGCATTGGTTACTTGGCTCATACCAACTTTTATGCAAAGATGAGTTGAACAGATTGAGCAGGAATGTTTGTACCAGTCTTTCAGCACTACACTGCTCACTGTCCATAAAGCCAGTTATTGGCATACTTTTTGACAAGGCAATTTACTATATAAAATTGCTGATAGTGGTCAACACAGATTACCACAGTTTTGTCCATCTAGGATGGGATTTTCAGAGGGCCCTAAATTATTTAAGACCACAAGTCCTACTGAAAGTCAATGTGACTGTTTTCTTAAATCACACAGGCACTTTTGAAAATCCCACCCATAGAAGTTCTGGAAATAAAGATGGGAGATCATAAAGAAGTTTAAGGCATTGTCAACCTCCGGTACTAGTGTTTTACTGGTAAAATTTTCAGAAGCACTGATGTGACTTAGGAGCCTACGTCCTATTTTCAAAAGTGACTTGGGACTTAGAGCCAGATTTTGAAAGGTATTTAGGCACCTTTCTCTGTGTAGGCACCTAAATACAGTTCCAAACTGGGCCATAGTTCTGTACCAGGCCTGCCTGTTACTTTAAAGACCAGAAGGATTTGGGCCAATCTTGTTCAATTAGCCCTGGCTGAGCCATAATTAGCTGCCTCTCAGCCTGAGGAGGGGAGGCTAATGGGGTCAGGTATTAGTATGGCAAACACCTGGGCCTCATTGAAAGGCTTGAGAGAATGCAGCTAGGAGGAGGAAGCTGTGACAGAGGCTGCAGAAGGAACCCCAAGGAGCAGGTTAGGCTCCTGTGGAAGGTCCTGAAAGTAGCATGGAGGTTCCTGGGAGAAGTTCCTGGAGTCCCCATGGAGGGAATGTAGAGGGAACCTGCTAGGAAGAAGGTTTCCAGGGGAAAAGCCTGGGGAATCAAAGAAGAGCTCTGCAGGGCCTGTGTGTGGGGCACAGAACAAGGAACTTCAATGTCCAAGAAAAACCATTTGTTGGGAGGCTTATTTGGCTTTTCTGTCAGACTTTTGTTTCCTCTGAAGGAGATTGAGCCTGGCCAGAGGCCTGGGCCCCAGAAGACGCAGACCGCAGTGGTGTGGAAAAAAATCCCCGCAGTGCTGCATCCTAGAGTGAGGGGGTGCCTTGGTGGTGAGTTCCCACTGTTACACAGAGTTACCAGCCCAAGTCACTTAGCTGCTTTTGAAAACTTTATCCAAGGATTGCAATTTAAATCTATGGGTTTTCTTTTAAGGGAGAGTCCATCAAAACCAATCCAAAGACCCAATGTTCTAGCTGAGGAGAGCATTGATCTATGTGCTAGATACGAGTTCCTGCCCCAAAGAGCTCACAATCTAAAGAGAAAAAAGGTGGGAAGGGAAACAAAAGCACAGGGAGGGGAAGTGACTTGCCCAAGGTCATGCAGCAGAGGCAGGAGGAGAACACAGAGCACCACTTCCTGACTCAGGAGGTCTAGCCACTAAACTGTCACTTTTCATCCTTGGTAAAAGCATCCAGACCTAGCCGTCCCCATGTTCACACCCTTAGCGATTCATTGGGGGCTTGACTACGCTAAAGCTGCTTCTCAGGCATCTCTGTAGCTGATTGATCCCCTGCTCGGTGTATCCAGAGCGCTGCTATGAAAGTCACCTTCCTTTCCCATCCCTCTCACCACATCCCCTCTCCCAGCTCTAGTCCTGTCTCTGGCTTCTTGTCTATCACAACAAGTTCAATTGCCTTGCCCTGACCTTCAAGTTCCAGCCTACATTACATGTGATGTTAGGTCTCTATTAAAGCATGAAAAAGAGAGCAGCCCGGGTGTTTGGCATTATTACTCTTACAGCTACTCCCTGGCTCTTCAGCCCAGGGAGCTCCTTGCCCCTCTGACAACTTATCTCCACTGCTTTCTGTCCACAGCATATTTTCCCTATTGATGGTAATTGACATTACGAGCTCTTAGGTCTGCTCAGTATTACCCCCACCATCTTCTCCTGCGTCAGCCTGCCATTTCCAGGTAACGCTAGTTTCCTCATGGGCGTTGGGCCTGTGTAGATACTAGTGGTAATGCTTGTTGCTCTTTGGCTTCAGGTCACTACCATCATCTCATCTTGCATGAGAAAAAAAAAATCACATCTAGTTTCTCTAGACAAATCAGAAAAATCTACCTTATGGCAGCCATTTAGTTTCTTTAAAGTAGCAGCTCTCTTCCCCAGCTCGACAGGCCAGGAGATGGAAGGAGGTTTGTGGTCTCTCCATTTTTTTTATTTTTTGGTATGCAGGTGCTTTTCCCCCAGAATTTAAACTTTCCTTTACAGAGACTTAATTTTCTAGCCCTTCTGGATGTGAAACCAATATCAAGAATTTATCCAATGCATGGCAGTTTGAAACAATAGCCACTAGGGAGGCATGAATTGCCCCATTCCGCCATATATTTTAAGAGGTTCTTATGTAATAACATGACTCCAGCAGCTGGGGCTTTAAGGAAAATACCAAATATCACAAGACTTGGGATAAAATCACGAGAGTTGTCAACACTGCAGGCTCAGATAGACTAAAGGGCTTGTCTATGCAAACATTCAGTTTGCAGCAAGCTGGGGTATGAATCTACCCTGCCTTAGCCTGCTGCGGACTATCTGTCTCTGTGGACCCTGCTGCTGTGGTTGGTTAGTTAATTAATGCACTTTGATCTAGTCCTGTATCAATCACGTCATCAGAGTCCAGAGGAACAGTTGGGTTGCAGCAGCTTAGTGCAGGGTTGAGTCACACCCCAGCTTGCTGCAAGACTGAACGCTTGTGTAGATAAGCCCTAAATTTATAGTCAGGCCTCTTCAGTATTAATAAGTGCTCCTTTGTTATCAGAAGGGAGATGTTCTGTCAGGACACTGAAATATGAATGTTATAGGTCCTGCACATCCCAGAAGTCGTGCTGTCTCTCCTATGTCACTTCAGGGTTATGACTAATAAAACCCTTACCTGTGAAGCACCCACGTATCTCTCCCTGCTCCTGCCTGTATGGGCACAGAGATCCCATTGGGACATGGCATTGGGGAAAGGTGTATTCGTCAATTCTCGCCCTGGCATTGTAACTCAATCCCAGTAAAGAGCCACCATTTCTCAGATGTGCTGAAGGCCTAGCCAGTCGCATCTAAATAATCTGCCATTAAAAAGTCATCTCCAGCTGAAGAAAGGGTATAGATAAATGCAGATAATTAATGATACATCCTGGTTTGGAGAGCTGTATGCATCAAGGGTGGGGTATTCAAAGGAGCTCAACATTGGCCTCCCTCTGCTCCCATTGAAGTCCATGGGAGTTATACCACTGACTTTACTGGGAGAAGAATTAGGTCAACACTGACCACTCTGCAAAATCCCACTCTTAAAGCATTTTTAAAACCAGTTAGGTACATTGGAGAGTTGTCTTTCCTTCCTCTGATGTGTCAGCTATCACTATGGAAAGCAGGATGGTCTAGAACACAACATATATGTATATTTTTACAGACCTAGTTATGAGGGTAGTAAATCTTCGTGTCTTTAAAATCATAACTCCTTGCCTCTTATCTAATTATGAGAATAATGTGCACACCGTATGCGGTATATTATTTTGCTAGCTGATAACAAAAAGTGAGATGTTCAGAAGAGGTATTCCATAATTAAAAAATAGTTTTTAAAGTATAAATCTCTTTCCATAACTCTCTGTGAATGACCTGACTTAATGAATTTTTCGGGTAGGAGTATTTAGTTTCACAATCCTCCCCCCCCCCCACACACACATTTTCCTCCCCCACCCCCACCCCCGGCCAAATTAGAGATTGATGCCTGATTAAAACATCTCTCCCGCATTGGAGAAATTTCCAATTAAAAAAACACCTTTAGCAAATAGAGAGATGTCAAGTTAGAAAAAATCTCAGTTGCACGCATTGTGGACTTTCAACCAAACTCTGACACTTGAGCTCTTTGAGGGTTACAGGAATAATTACAGTCATTTGTATGGGCTGATATTGAGTTCTTGGCAAAATAAATGTAGAAAAGGATTAGCATTCTCATTCACACAGGAATCCTGCTTATTAGATACTGGATTCTTGAAATAATTCTGTTCAGTCTTTTTAGATTGGGGTTTACTATTGTACAATGTTTCCCAGTTTGGCACTCTTTTTGGTAGATAATTGCAATAAGACTAAGTGTGCAATTAAAATAGCCCCCAGGTTATTCAGCCAATATTGAGCCTATTTGCATTCTTAAAATACCTGGGAACACATGTACTGTACATTATAGTTCAGACTGTATTTCCACCTGTGTGGAAAGAAGCCAAAATCAATAGTGTAAGTAGCTGATATTTAGCAGTGCCAAGCACAATCTATCTATTATCTCTTACATTAATGGCTAGAAATCCCAACAGAGATCGGAGCACATTGTACACACACAGAGGAAGAGATAGTCACTCCCCAAAGAGCATAAGGTATAATAGACCGGACAGATAAAGAGTGGGAGGGGAGGCAGAGGCCTTATTGTGAGAAAGTCCAAGAATAGAAAAGCAGAGGTTAGCAATGGAGGACACTCGCTGCAATAGCTTCATGCCAACGCAGGGTTGTTCCTTGTTCTCTCTTTTAGTGCTTGGTCCAGTCACATTTTGAATGCCCTGAGCAATGGAGTTTCACTGCTTGCCTTGAGATTTCTTTTCCCCATAGACTGATACATCTCACCCTGAGAAAGTTGTTTCTGCTAGTCAGCCGCTTTCCCTTTTAACTACCGCCACATCTCTCCTAGGTTATTCCCCCTACCAAATGTTTCTTCTCCCTCACTGGTGCTACCACCCCACGGTCAGAGATGGGCCCTGTACGGGCTGTGGAGCTGAGATTCCCAGTTAGCCACCCCCTCCACAGGCTGTGGCTGTGAGTGCTGTGGGATGCTAGTCTTAGTGTCCGGCGGTGGCAGTGCTACAGAGTGGTGGTTTTGGTGCAGTTCTCAGAGCTCCTGCATTAGCTGTACCATAGCAACTTGCTGACTCAGCAGGCCTCAGTGGTGTTCATAAAGAAAGCCCGCAGGCTCGGTTTGGTGGTGAAGGTGCTCGGCCAGGTTCATTGTCAACCACGCATGGTCCTGGTGCCCCAGCTCAGTGGGCTGTCCCCATGGCTAGCACCAAGTGCACCCCCTGTGACTTCTCCTTTTATACATTGATACAAACAAGTTACCGGTTACGCTCCTGATATTATTAGTTACTACCCTGATACCGGCTAGTTCGAACAAAACATCCTCATCCATTTTCCTGTCACCCCCGCCTTATCATCTGAGGGGTGGGTGGGTCCCTGTACCATCTCCTAGGAATGCGTTTCGGTAGGTAGTTGAGAACTCTGAGTGTTCCTGTACCATCCTCTCAGGTCAGGAATGTGCTTACTTGGTTGGCTAATACCTGGTGTGTTGCTATTTTGCAAAGGCCCGGCCTACTCTGGTTCACAGCCTTTGGTTCACACTGTTCATTATGCCTTGGGCTCCAGCAAGGCCTACATCTGGTAGCATGTTCCGTGTACCATGAGCTTCAAAGCAGGCGCTGCCATGCTCTAAGCACTGGACTCCAGCCTTCGTGGGTTCCCATAAATATGCTCACTGAGTAATGCCTTACTAGGGCTGTCAGAAACTAACAGGTGAAATAAGCTTGAAGTCCTTGTACTCAAGTTACAATGAAAGACCAACAAGAGTTCCTAACCCAGACCCTACAGGCAGCCCAGCACAGGACACGAGGATAACTGGGACTCATTGTAACCCATCCACACCACCCTGCCTGCAGTCCCTTGCCCAGTATTGTATCCTCCCGTAGTGGCTACCGCTGGCCCCTGCCAGCAGCAGGCTGCTTCTCACCCCAGCTCCCAACCTGCCTGACCTTCCCTCCCTCTCTCTCTGCAGTTTTGGCCCACTGCTCCTGCTCACATGTTAGCTCTGACTCTCTGTCCAGTCCCTCTGACCTCAAGAAGTTGTTTCCCTTTCTTGTATTCTTGGTATCATGGAGCCCCACTGACTGGTGGATGAACAACGTAACGGCTCACTAGACCCTTTCCCAACAGCTCAGCAGAGGTAGAGGGAAGGGAGCCTGCAATAAGCCAGCAGGTGTCTGAAGATCTGTTTCTGAAAAGCTTTGGAGATTCTGGGGGAGGGGGTCCAGCTTTTCTTTTGCAGTTGTGGAGGGCTCCTTTGATCAGATCCCTAAACGATGGGTCTGGAGTGCAGGAGCCCTGTTACAGTTGCTGTGCTCCAGCCCAGAAGTGGCTGCACTTCAGGACCAGACAGAGTAATATGACAAAACACAATCGTTTTTAAAGAACTGGGTGAGGGAATTCCTAGTCGCTGGGAAACCGAGTTAAACAAAGTCTTAGTAACTCTGCAAATCTTTCGGAGAAAGCTGCCTCTTCTGCAGAAGAAGCCCAAATTAATTAGCATTCTAGGTAATCAGGACTGCACAGAGGTAGTGAATTAAATTCTACTTTTATTATTAAGGTATATAACTTATTTTTAAAGGAGGCAGTACTGCCTGTTAGCTTGAGTACTGACTGTGAATAGTAAGTCTTAGGTTCTGTCCTGGCTTCTGCCACTAGCCTGCGGAGTGATCTTGGGAAAGTCATTTCACCTCTCTGCCTCAGTTTCCCTTTTTGTAGGAGGAGGAGGGGCAGGAGGATGACCTCTTGGGGAAGCACAATGAGCTCATCTCCTGATGAGAAGTGCTGTATAAGATCTAGGTATTACTACCCACTAAAATAGATCAAAAGGCAGGTTAGGTTACATGCTTAAAGAGCCAAACTGCTTCGTTCAAGAGACATGGTAACTCTTGAAGTTACTTAAACAGCTCAGACTGGAGCAATCCTCCTTTTCCCAATGCATGGCTTTACCCATGGGTGTTGTCTTTGATCCTACAGACTGCAGGGCTTTTCAGATTCTGGGCAGGTTTTCAAAAGTGCTGTTAGCAGCTGTCATTGGGAACAATGGGGAAGGACTTCCCCACTGAGAACAACGGGAGTTGCTGGGTGCAGAGCAGGTTTGAAAATCCATCTGTGCTGCTTTAGACTGTATTCTATCAAGGGACTTATCTGAAGGTTCAGGTAGAACGGGCATATCGACCACCCCGAGGCAGGCATTCTGCCTGTAGGAGTGTGTCACTTAATCATTATTCTGTGCAGGTGATCGGTCCGAAGTTCAAGGGGAAACAGAGAGCTGGACATAGGTTAGATTTCCCCTCTCACTATGACTGGCTTGGCTTTTCTTCCAGTCACAGACCTCAGGTGTGGGGTTGTCTGAATTCATCCCAACTCAGCAAAAATGGGCAGACACCCTCCTGAATTAACCTCAGAGGTGTAGAGATGCCTTTATCTAGTGTAGTGGGTAATTCTGCCACTCACTGAAACCGAGTTGCCAGTTCTCGGCTTTCACGAAGTAAAATCTCAGAGTCTTTTTACTTCCCGCCTGAAAATTATGCTATAGCTCCCTGTTGCCAGGTTTCGCTGTGCTGCACTTACACCTGTTACTGTCAGCCTCACCTCCATCTTATTTCCCATCTGCTTTCCTTCTCATCTTTCTCTCTGACAGAGTCAGGGCTTTGCTTTCTCTCTGACAGAGAGCTCCGCTTTCTGTTTCGCTTGGTCTCTGCTTGCTTCTAGGAATCTTTCTCTCTTCAGAGAGCTGCCTTTTCAAAAGGTGGATCTCATCCACTTTCCCACAGACACTGCATCGCGCTGGAGTGATGAGGTCTTTTCAACACTTTTCTTGTCAGCAACTCAGCAACGGCCTTGGTTGAAAAACAGTCCACTTTATCTATGTACCACGGCATCCGAGCACCTCACAGTCATTTTCACACCCTGGGTCATTCTGACGGTACCCCTGCAAGCTTGGGAAGTTCTGGTACCCCCATTAGGCGAATGGGGAACAGCAGTAGAGAGACTAAGGACCAGTTCCTCGGGTATTTAGGTACCTAATTCTCGTTTGAATTCAGCCAGACTGAGGCACCTAAATTCCTTTTGAGGATCCGGGCCAGACTGACTTGCTCAGCATTATACAGGAAGTCTCTGACACAGGAAATTTAACACAAGCTTTGTGAGTGGTAGGTTAGTACCTTAACCACTAGGCTACCCTGCCATTCTACTCAGTACGTTATATTCCTGCTTAGAAACAAAAGCCAAAACCTTGCTCACACTAAAACCCAGGGTTGAATCAGTATCAGGGAACACAGTTAAATCTCCCCTTTAACTCTCATTTGGCCAGTTTCACCTTTTTTCCATCATGGGCCTCTACTTGGGTGCTATGAAAATCTTAGTAACTCTCGGAAATATTGTAGGTGGCCTGTTAAAAATTATATCATAGTCTAAAAGTTAGAATGCAGGTTCCAAAGACTATGAACTCCCTCTCTTGCTTTTGTTAAGAATTCTCTTGCATTGCCTTTATATGTTAAGTCCATGCCAACGCCCCTCCACGTAAAACCATCAGTTTACTTATTAGATCATGAATCAGTAATAATATATGAAACTTGGTTTTTTTCTTCAAGGCTAAGCAGCATGGCAAGTTCCCATACTTGTAAAACGGTACATTCTTGACTGCCATTTGTCTCGCTTCCTCCCAGTACTTTCTCCATCACAAGCGCATTGAGGGGGAGGGGCAGTTTTCCTACCGTGTTAAAGCACACACGCTCCAAAAGGGCATCTGTGCGTGCTGCTGGCTCGACATGCTCGCTGCAGCTGTGGCAACGAGGCCCAGTAGCGTGTGCACTGATGAGAAAACCGCAGCGCGAACAGAAGAGCAGCCGCCTCGTGTATTTAGGATTCAGCCGGCACACAAAACTGAACGCGCCCCTTCTGCTTTGACGTTATCTACAGGTTCAATCGACAATATGCTGATTCTATCATAATGCAGAAAATTGGTTAATTCCCTCTGGAAATTTACAATAAATATAATTCTCCCCTGGAACTGCTCTTGCTGCTTCCTTTGATTGGATGATGCTATCTCCTTTATTCTTAAACGAGGCACAAAGAGAACATTTAATAGCAGAGTATGTACATTTATATAAAACTGCACATTTTATGTGCAAACTTTAGTCTCTCTATAAATATTGACATGTGAAAATAATTAGAGTTGGGCGCCAATCCAAAGTTAAGCGGTTACTACCTGTGCGGAATGTTCTTCTTTGAAAGTCTCTGGTAAATCATTTGCACTTCCCCCCGCCTTCCACTGGCAAAATGTGTTGCCTCCTTTAGACATTTCTGTTAGTGCAGTCCCGAAAAGAGACGCTGGAGTGTAATTCCAGGAGTGAGGTCATGCTGGCCACTGCTGTGATGTCACTTGCACTGCAGGCTGCTTTGTTAATTAAAGGGACCCAGCATGCTGCAAGTACTTGCCTGGGGAAGACATTTCTGATAGTAGGGGATATTCTAGTTCAGCAGGTAGTGGTATAACAAGATATAAGGCACCATTTTTACAGTGAGAGTAATTAACCATTGGAACAATTTATCTAGGGACATTGTATATTCTCTGGGTGTCTTTCAATAACTATGCTATAGCTCAAACAGATAGTCCTGCGTCGAGTCCATAATAACTAGGTGGGATTCTGTGGCCTGTGTTATTCAGGAGGTCAGATTAGATTATCACACTCCTCACTTCTGGCCTTGAAATCTATGAACTTCCTACAGTTCAGCACATTTATTGGCAATCTGCATCTGAGAAGCAGGCAGATGAGTTGTCATCCCCCAATACCTCTGCTAAAAAAAAACCCTACTGTATGATAGATTAAAACTATTGTATCCTATTTCCCTTCCTGTGTTGGTAAAGGAGAGAGAGATTCCATGCTGTGCATGCAGGAGGTGAGGGTACGGATGTAGCTTTAAGACAACTTTGCATCCTCCCTGTTCTGCACTGTGGTAGGGCAAACTCAGCCTCTGGCTGCATTAAACTGTATCCGATTTCCTGGAGTTGCCAATGGCTTGTGACACAAGTCAGAATGACTGCAACAGCATGCACAGTAACACTGCCCCACAGACGGGGTTAGGGGCTAGGTGCAAGGGAAGAGTCCAGGAAGTGAACTGGTAGGCGCTGCCATACCAGTTGTCCTTGCTTTTGAAAGGACCTCCTTGAAAATGGCAGACCAGCTTCTCAGCGGGTGTAAACCACCCTAATCCCGCCAAAGTCAGTGGAGCTGTGCTGATTTACACCCGCTGAGGAGCTGGCCCTTGTCATCACTGCATCACGCAATGCTAATAGCTGATTAAAGTCCTTGCGAAGCTGAGAGAAACTTTCTGGCCATCGGTTGTAGTGCGATGACTTTCATAGAGACCTTCCACACTAGAAAACACCAATAGGGACCGGGAACCATATTTTCTCTACTGTGCTGTTGAACGTAATGTTGTGCAGAGGAGAGTATGGGTGCTGCATAGGCCCAGATATGTCATTTTCTGCTCTAGCTTCAATTCCACCAGCTCTGTTGTGTTTGCAAGTTTCTCACTGCATGGGGATATTTTTGTTGCAATTGTAAGAAGTGTGATTTCTGGAGCATTGATTTCATCTAAGAGTTTGAAACACTTTCTAGTTCTCTTCTTCCTATTATTTTATCTATTTGTTTACGTTCCTGTAAAACGGAGCTTTCAAAGAAGGAAGAATTAGTGTTTATTTTTTGTTTTTCCCAACATGCCATTTTATCAGCAATTAGTTTTCTTTGCTCCCAGAGTAACACTGTAGAGGCTGGTTGACCTCATTATTAACGAGACTAAACAAGAAAATGCTTTAATTTCCACTGGAACAAAGAAAATGACATGCCAGTCAAAGACACTGGCAGAGAAGTAGGCTTGATGTCAATTCTTATGTGAGTTTTACAGATGTGCAGGGAAACACTATGCATATGCATATATACGCACAGCGTTGAGGAACTAACTGAGACTAAGACTAATGAGGTTTGGGTCATTTCTCTTACTTCAGCCATTCCTAATTGTAATATAGTCCTTAGTATTCTTGCCTCATGTAAGACTATGTCTACATGACACCACAGTTCTGACTATGGGAGCATGACTAGCCCTGCGAACTGAAAATGCTGCTCCATAACTCCCCCTTGTGGATGCTGCGGGCACGAACTAAAACATTCCTAGTTTGCACTAATGTAGCCCTCTTCCAACACAACGACATTAGTGCAAATTAGGAACCTTTTAGTCGGTGCCAGCAGCATCCACAAAGGGGAGTTACAGTGCAGCATTTTGGTCTGTGCTGCTAATCACCTCCTGTAGTCCAAACTGTGGGGCAGTGTAGCCATAGCCCTAGAGAGTCAGGGTCTACAGGACTAGGTCTGACTTCTAGTCCCAGTTCTGCCACAGACCTCCTGTGTGACTGTGGGTAAGATCCTTAAATCAAGATCCTCCAGGGTATTTAGGTGCCTAACTCCCATTAACTTCAATGGGATTTAGGCATCTTAATACCTTTTGAGGATCTAGGTTTTATCTTCTCGGTGCCACAGTTTCCTCATTTATAAAAAGGGGCTAATAATACTTACCTTACTCCTTGTTATTGTGGCCATAAAGGGATTGATAGCCTCATGGGTAAAGCAGTGGGCATGTGCTCAGAAAACCTGGGTTCCATTCCTGGCTCAGACTGTGACCTTCTGTATGATCTAGACTAGTAACCTCCCCTCTCTGTGCCTAACGTGTAAAGGGGAGGTAAAGATACTAACTATGACAGATAAGGTAACTTCCTGCAATAACTCTGGGAGCTCTCACTGTGTCAAGTTAATGTACCATTGTGGGACAGGTATTGTCTGTAATTCCAGGGGGTGGGGATCGCAGCCCATCTGANTGTACACCCTGGAAAATTCAGGATCTGGAGGGAGAGAGCTGTGGGTCTCTGCCCAAGAGGTGATGACTGAGGATACACACTCTAGGCTCCTAGCTCCTCAAAGGACCACAGATGCAGTTGCCCTCAACTGTGACACCTACCTCCTTTGTAAAGCATTGGGGGATAGCTCAGTGGTTTGAGCATTGGCCTACTAAACCCAGGATTGTGAGTTCAATCCTTGAGGGGGCCATTTAGGGATCTGGGGCAAAAATCTGTCTGGGGATTAGGCCTGCTTTGAGCAGGGGGTTGGACTAGATGACCTCTTGAGGTCCCTTCCAACCCCAATATTCTGTGATTCTATGATATACAGAAAAAGCTCACTGTAAGAAAGAGACATATTATTGACTATAAACTGCTTTATGATTAGGGCTTCTGTTTTTCAGGGTTCATTATTTTCATTTTATGGGTTTATTTCTAGCAATTTTTGAGTTGTATGTAGATGTCCAAAAATCAGATTTTTGGGGGGGAGGGGTGCTTTTCCTTTGCATATGCCATAATGAGTAATATACACTACATGCATTACTCACTACAGTAGTACATACTGTAATGAGTAATTTCCCTAGTGCGTTTTAATGTAGGACTGTTTCAAACTGCATTATGTTAGAGCACACTCGGGAACCTTTAGTATGCACCCGCAGGAGCAATATGGACCAATTAATGAGCAACATGTTAGCACGCTTTAGAAATCACACTCCTGTAGTCCGTATTACTACTTTGTGCAGGCAAGACCTTAGATGCAAGCAAACATTTATGGTGTTTTTCTAGTGTTTGTTGGATAAACACCTGTTTAATTTTTTATCAGTGTTGATGAGTTAAAACATAAAATTAGAAATCCTGTTTATGATTGTCAGATATAAGGTGCTGCGGACATGCAAAGTATGTTGCACACCTCGTTGGGCTAAGGAAGAACTGAACTGAAATCCCATTCTTTCATTCATACAACCACACCTAGATAGCACAGAGACAATCAGATGCAACATTACTTATCGTATATGCGTCAGTGTGTATAATGAGATGCATTTTAAAAATAGCTTTGTCCTTAATTCTGCATTTCTATTCTTTCATGATATAATATGTATGTAAAATGCACCTTTGGTGTTTATATTGAAATCTTAACATGAATAACTGGTTGAGGGGTGGGTGTGTGTGTGTGTGTTTTAACCAGCATTTTAAAACAAAACAACCCGCTCCTACTGAACTGGATTCTTCTGTCAGGTGTAAATAGGAGTAACTCAGCAAAGTCAACAGAGTTACATAGGTGTGAGTGAGATTAGAATCAATGGCATTACTTCGTGTAGCAAATATTCTTTAGCAACTTCACTCTTGCTGCGTTCCAGCCTTTAATAAAAGTGTATTTGCCACATTATTTTTGTTAGATCAGTTCTAGGTGATGTAGTGACCATTTGGGTTTGTTTTTAAATTGGTAGCGCTTACTCAGCATGTCAGGGTGTATATGATTTCTTTTTGAAGACGCTACCTTGTGTTGTGTCGGGCCTGGTTGCCGGAGGCACTTTCATATGATTGTTGAGCAAATGTGCAACCTCTATGTGCTAATGCTAAATATCTTAATGGGAAGAAAAATACACACCACTTTCTATTCTTGCAGAGCATCCTATTTTAGAAACAAAATGATGTGGGTCCTGATCTTGCAAATACTTACACACGAGTTTAACTTGACACACGTAACTACACTCACTGGAGCCGATGGGATTACTTCTATGTGTAAAATTACTCACATGTGTAAGGGTTTGCAGGATGGGGATGCCTTTGATGTTTCAAACCAGATTCTCAGCTATAATGGGTTTGCACTTGCCACATCTGAGGAGAGGAAAGGGGGATGGGGAAAGACAGGGGCTCTAAGCTGCTTTCCACCCCATTGATCTTGGGGCTGGTGGGAGGAGAAATGTCCCTAGATTACACCAGGGGCTAGCTGCAGCAGCCCATAATACAAAATGGCACAAGCATCTGAACAGCGCAGGAGAAAGAAGAGATCCTTGATGGAAGAGGAATTTCAGATTCTTGAGTGATGACCCACACGGCGGAATAAATGACCTCACAATTCCACTCCTATATTGCTGATGGAACCCTGGGACTCATTGATGCTTCCAAACAAAGGTGGGTTTGTTTGGTTTGGGGTTTTTTGTTTGTTTTTAACTGCTGTCTGTGGCTACAGTCTTGATTTGTCAAAGGTCCCCTTTAACTGGGCAATTCTCTCTTTTTCCAGACACTCGCCATTTGTGGTCACAGCCTTACCAGCCAGTCCCAGATAGCAGAATGAACCCTTGAATCTGGGAAGCACTGTCCTGAAGTGTCCTGCCAGTAGGATAAATTGGCCCTGTGACTCTCTCCGGCCCTGCCTCACTTGGAAGGGGACGTTTTTGAGGAGAGACAGGACTGTGTTACTAGAAGGAAGTCTAAAAAGGCAGAAAGTGAAGAAGGGAAGTAGAATGGGACCAGTACTCCAGAGAGGAGCTTGGACACAACTGGAAGGGGTTAAGCAGAAGGAGAGGAAAAGCCAACAGCATTGACAGATACAGTAGATGAGCACTGTCATTAAAGGGGAGGCGAGGAGAGAATGAGAATGACTTAGTGTGACATGGCCTAATTCAGGTGGTTTATGCAGGCAAAGTATTAATCCACTGTTTGCTCAAATGGAAAGTTACAACTTTACATGGTAACCGAAGATTTGCAAAGTGTTCCTAAAGTTTCATATTTTTATTTAAAAAGGCTTTGACTCTGATCATCTAGTCTGACCTCCTGAGTAACACAGGAGCACCAAGCCCACGTTTTGTGGCTGAACTGGAGAAAATCCAGTGGCTAGTCTGATGTGAAACCTGCTGGTATGGTTTTGGGTTTCACTACAAACTCAGAATTCTGCCCAGGTTCATGTTAGAGGGCTTTCCCTTCACCCTCTCCCCTGGTTCTTGTCTCAAAGACAGAAAGTAGAAGGAAGACCAGTAGTTCGGGGTGCTGGCAATGCGATGTGATTGGNTTGTCCTTAATTCTGCATTTCTATTCTTTCATGATATAATATGTATGTAAAATGCACCTTTGGTGTTTATATTGAAATCTTAACATGAATAACTGGTTGAGGGGTGGGTGTGTGTGTGTGTGTTTTAACCAGCATTTTAAAACAAAACAACCCGCTCCTACTGAACTGGATTCTTCTGTCAGGTGTAAATAGGAGTAACTCAGCAAAGTCAACAGAGTTACATAGGTGTGAGTGAGATTAGAATCAATGGCATTACTTCGTGTAGCAAATATTCTTTAGCAACTTCACTCTTGCTGCGTTCCAGCCTTTAATAAAAGTGTATTTGCCACATTATTTTTGTTAGATCAGTTCTAGGTGATGTAGTGACCATTTGGGTTTGTTTTTAAATTGGTAGCGCTTACTCAGCATGTCAGGGTGTATATGATTTCTTTTTGAAGACGCTACCTTGTGTTGTGTCGGGCCTGGTTGCCGGAGGCACTTTTATATGATTGTTGAGCAAATGTGCAACCTCTATGTGCTAATGCTAAATATCTTAATGGGAAGAAAAATACACACCACTTTCTATTCTTGCAGAGCATCCTATTTTAGAAACAAAATGATGTGGGTCCTGATCTTGCAAATACTTACACACGAGTTTAACTTGACACACGTAACTACACTCACTGGAGCCGATGGGATTACTTCTATGTGTAAAATTACTCACATGTGTAAGGGTTTGCAGGATGGGGATGCCTTTGATGTTTCAAACCAGATTCTCAGCTATAATGGGTTTGCACTTGCCACATCTGAGGAGAGGAAAGGGGGATGGGGAAAGACAGGGGCTCTAAGCTGCTTTCCACCCCATTGATCTTGGGGCTGGTGGGAGGAGAAATGTCCCTAGATTACACCAGGGGCTAGCTGCAGCAGCCCATAATACAAAATGGCACAAGCATCTGAACAGCGCAGGAGAAAGAAGAGATCCTTGATGGAAGAGGAATTTCAGATTCTTGAGTGATGACCCACACGGCGGAATAAATGACCTCACAATTCCACTCCTATATTGCTGATGGAACCCTGGGACTCATTGATGCTTCCAAACAAAGGTGGGTTTGTTTGGTTTGGGGTTTTTTGTTTGTTTTTAACTGCTGTCTGTGGCTACAGTCTTGATTTGTCAAAGGTCCCCTTTAACTGGGCAATTCTCTCTTTTTCCAGACACTCGCCATTTGTGGTCACAGCCTTACCAGCCAGTCCCAGATAGCAGAATGAACCCTTGAATCTGGGAAGCACTGTCCTGAAGTGTCTTGCCAGTAGGATAAATTGGCCCTGTGACTCTCTCCGGCCCTGCCTCACTTGGAAGGGGACGTTTTTGAGGAGAGACAGGACTGTGTTACTAGAAGGAAGTCTAAAAAGGCAGAAAGTGAAGAAGGGAAGTAGAATGGGACCAGTACTCCAGAGAGGAGCTTAGACACAACTGGAAGGGGTTAAGCAGAAGGAGAGGAAAAGCCAACAGCATTGACAGATACAGTAGATGAGCACTGTCATTAAAGGGGAGGCGAGGAGAGAATGGGAATGACTTAGTGTGACATGGCCTAATTCAGGTGGTTTATGCAGGCAAAGTATTAATCCACTGTTTGCTCAAATGGAAAGTTACAACTTTACATGGTAACCGAAGATTTGCAAAGTGTTCCTAAAGTTTCATATTTTTATTTAAAAAGGCTTTGACTCTGATCATCTAGTCTGACCTCCTGAGTAACACAGGAGCACCAAGCCCACGTTTTGTGGCTGAACTGGAGAAAATCCAGTGGCTAGTCTGATGTGAAACCTGCTGGTATGGTTTTGGGTTTCACTACAAACTCAGAATTCTGCCCAGGTTCATGTTAGAGGGCTTTCCCTTCACCCTCTCCCCTGGTTCTTGTCTCAAAGACAGAAAGTAGAAGGAAGACCAGTAGTTCGGGGTGCTGGCAATGCGATGTGATTGGGGTTAGTTTCCAGCAAGTATGTCCATAACTCTGACACCACAGAGCCTTGTTTCCCTGTGTCCTATCCCCCTGCTCCTTAGGCATAATTATACCTGAAATGCACGCCCACAGTCCCACCCCTTACAATTTATGGTCATGTTCCTTTTTAGGGGGTCATGGATATGGGGTCTTCGTCCCACCTCTTTTGTACCCTGGGGGATGGGTAAGGAGTGAGGTTGTGCCACGGTCAGGGGAAGGCATTTATCTGGCCTTTTAGTGTTTTACCTTCCCCCCAATCTCCCCTTGCCCCGCCTCCGACTGGTTGTTTGACCTTGCCTTGAGATAGGAGTTGAGGCAGTCTTCAAGTGTGCGCTCATATATTATACTCCCACCATGCCCAGTAACACTTTACCTGCTCTTATCTGTTCCCATTATACTAACAAACCCATCTGGCTAGTCAGAAGCAACATACAGTGTCTTTGTCCTTTGTTCACACATATTATAAGAATGTATATGTATCAAACAGGCAAGCAAAACCCAAAATACTATCTCAGGTGAAAATACACTAGCACTCCTAACAGTTCACTTGGGCCAGTTTGTACTCCTGTGTTAAGACTCTGTGGGACTCATCGATTTTTGACTCATTGGCACTTTGAAGTCTTGAGCCAAAGGCCACTGAGTATTTTGGGTTTGCGTGTTTATTTGTGGTTCCCAAATATTCACGAGGAAAAAAAGAGGAAAAACCCAAATACAGAATAAAGCAACAACAAAAAGAACGGTAACCATGATATTAATGAATCCTGAGATACAATTCTAGTAATTTGGTGCCAGTGCCACCAGCAATAATGCACTGGAAGCATGTTAATGATTAAATATCCTCCTTAACATCAGTAACAACTGCTGTGTACGCTTAAGCAATAAATTCATCCTTGTCTCCGATCCCTTACAATTAACCTTAATGAACTGAGTTGTCATTAGTGTCAGATATACCCAAATACTACAAGGAAAAGGAAGAGACTTAATAGAAAGCTTTCACATAGATAATCTGAGGCTACCACCTGCCTTATGCTTCTTTCTTTAAAAAAAAAAAATATCTGTAATGAACCAAAATGTGAATATATTGAAATGATCTGAAGGTGGCAATTCTGTAGTTAACCCCTAAGATAAGTTAATGTCTTAACCCTCATTCCTACTTGGAGAAAGGGTAGAAGAATTTCAAAATTGTATCAGTTTTTTTCATGAAGTGTTTTTGGTATATTTTTGACCAGCTCTATATAATGGCTGATGACAATGTTCTAGTGAGAAGGAAGCTGAAAGTTTTGAGTAGGCATGAATAGAGCTGAATTTTTCAAAAGCTCTCGGCACTGGCCTAGAGCCCAACACTGAGTTAGCCCACCACTGGACGCTTCTGGAAATCTCCGCCTAGACTTTGTTTGATGTCTGAGGCCATGCTTCAAGATGCTACTGTAACATGGACAATGCTCATCTGGGATATCGGTACATATCACAGAGGATGCTGGTAGTTAGACTGGTGTGTGCTAGAATCCCATAATATTTCCAGTACATTCATATTTCTTCTTTCCTTGTGATGTGCATGTTGTGCCTGTGATACAAAGGCACCATGGCTCATACTGTATTATTATGTAACAAGGCAAGAAAAAATGACACCAACAGGTATTACTATTGGTTGAGACCCCTGGCAGATGCCTGGCAGCTTCCTGCAGCAGTAATTCCCATTAGGAATTCTGTGCAGGCTGACATCTATGGTGTTGCAGAAACCAACACCTCCCCTACTCTGTCCTCTACTACTTTACCCATAAAACTCGGTAGGAACATTTCTTCACAAAACCCCAGCAAAAGGGCTTTCCAGCAGTTCAAGGGATGGGAGTCTTGGAGGTGGTATAACCCTGCTGCTGCTTGGCCAGAGAAAGTTGCACCATCAAGGTTCACCTCAGAATGGAGGGGACTTTCTGGCCACAGGGGTTTCGTATCTTGAAGACTGGGCAGGTCCTAAAGGTGTAGCTGCTGTGAAGGGAGTGGGGCTGGATTCTTGCCTCAGGTGAGACCAGTGGGGTGGGTTTCCTCACTCCTACCAAAAAAACCCTTCTTTACCTCATCAACCAGGAAGGGAGGAGGCAGTGAGGCTGGAGGCCCTGGCGAGCTGGCATGGGACTTAGACTCATAGACTTTAAGGTGAGAAGGGACCATTATGATCATCTAGTCTGACCTCCCGCATGATGCAGCCCACAAAAGCCGACCCACCCACTCCTGGATTAATTCTCTCCCTTGACTCAGCTGTTGAAGTCCCCAAATCTTGATTTAAAGACTTCAAGTAGCAGATAATCCTCCAGCAAGCGACCCCTGCCCCATGCTGTGGAGGAAGGCGAAAAACCTCCAGGGCCTCTGCCAATCTACCCTGGAGGAAAATTCCTTCCCGACCCCAAATATGGCGATCAGCTGAACCCCGAGCATGCGGGCAAGACTCTCCAGCCAGACACTCAGGAAAAAGACTTTCAATATCCCAACATTGACCATCGGTACTAATTACCAGTGGTGGCACATTATTGACCTATTGAGTAAATCAAGTTATCCTATCAAACCATTCCCTCCATAAACTTATCAAGCTTAATCTTAAAGCCGGAGAGGTCTTTCGCCCCCACTGTTTCCCTCGGTAGGCTGTTCCAGTATTTCACTCCTCTGATGGTTAGAAACCTTCGCCTAATTTCAAGCCTAAACTTCCCGACTGCCAATTTATATCCATTTGTTCTCGTGTCCACATTAGTACTGAGCTGAAATAATTCCTCTCCCTCCCTGGTATTTATCCCTCTGATATATTTAAAGAGAGCAATCATATCTCCCCTCAACCTTCTTTTGGTTAAGGAAAACAAACCGAGCTCCTCAAGTCTCCTTTCATACGACAGGCTTTCCATTCCTCGGATCATCCTAGTGGCCCTTCTTTGTACCCGTTCCAGTTTAAATTCATCCTTCTTAAACATGGGAGACCAGAACTGCACACAGTACTCCAAATGAGGTCTCACCAGCGCCTTGTATAACGGGACTAGCACCTCCTTATCTCTACTAGAAATACCTCGCCTAATGCATCCCAAGACCGCATTAGCCTTTTTAACGGCCACATCACATTGCCGACTCATAGTCATCCTGCGATCAACCAGGACTCCGAGGTCCTTCTCCTCTTCCGTTACTTCCAACTGGTGCGTCCCCAGCTTATAACTATAATTCTTGTTAGTCATCCCTAAATGCATAACCTTACACTTCTCACTATTAAATTTCATCCTATTACTAATACTCCAGTTTACAAGGTCATCCAAATCTCCCTGGAGGATATCCCGATCCTTCTCCGAATTGGCAATACCTCCCAACTTCGTGTCATCCGCAAACTTTATCAGCCCACTCCTACTTTTGGTTCCGAGGTCAGTGATAAATAGATTGAATAAAATCGGACCCAAAACCGAACCTTGAGGAACTCCACTGGTAACCTCCCTCCAACCCGACAGATCCCCTTTCAGTACGACCCGCTGCAGTCTCCCCTTTAACCAGTTCTTTATCCACCTCCGGATTTTCATTTCGATCCCCATCCTTTCCAATTTAACCAGTAATTCTTCATGCGGTACCGTATCGAACGCCTTACTGAAATCAAGATATATCAGATCCACCGCATTTCCCTTGTCTAAAAAATCTGTTACTTTCTCAAAGAAGGAGATCAGGTTGGTTTGGCACGATCTACCTTTCGTAAAACCATGTTGTAATTTGTCCCAATTGCCATTGACCTCAAGGTCCGTAACTACTCTCTCCTTTAATATTTTTTCCATGACTTTGCATACTACAGATGTTAAACTAACAGGCCTGTAGTTACCCGGGTCACTTTTTTTCCCCTTCTTGAATATAGGAACTACATTAGCTAATCTCCAGTCAAACGGTACAACCCCCGAGTTTAGAGATTCATTAAAAATTATCGCTAACGGGCTTGCAATTTCACTCGCCAATTCCTTTAATATTCTAGGATGAAGATCATCTGGGCCGCCCAATTTACTCCCATTAAGCTGTTCAAGTTTGGCTTCTACCTCGGATACTGTAATGTCTACCCCCCAACCTTCATTCCCATCAGTCACGCCGCCACTGTTCCTAAGCCCTTCATTAGCCTCATTAAAGACCGAGGCAAAATATTCGTTTAGATATTGTGCCATGCCCAGATTATCCTTAATCTCCATTCTGTCTACAGTCTTAAGCGGTCCCACTTCTTCTTTCTTGGATTTCTTCCTATTTATATGGCTAAAAAACCTTTTACTATTGTTTTTAATTCCCTTCGTAAGATCCATCTCCACCCGGCTTTTGGCCTTTCTCACTGCATCCCTACACCCTCTGACCTCAATAAGGTAGGTTTCTTTGCTGATCCCTCCCATCTTCCACTCCTTGTACGCCTTCTGTTTTTTCTTAATCACCCCTCTGAGACGTTTGCTCATCCAGTTCGGTCTAAAACTGCTACCTATGAACCTTTTTCCCTTTCTCGGGATACAGGTCTCCGACAGCTCCTGCAACTTCAACCTGAAAAAATCCCAGGTGTCTTCCGCCTTTAGATCCCTAAATATGTTAGTCCAATCCACTTCCCTAACTAACTGCCTTAATTTAGTAAAGTTAGACTTGTGGAGAAGCAGAACAGGAGTGAAGCAAGACTCTGGGTATGAAGGGGATTAAATGGTCTGGCAGTCAGAGGGAGAAGGCAGGGGAGGATTAGGAACACAGGAGGGGACATGAGCGTGAGGAAGAAGGAGAGAGCAGGATGGGAAGAGATTGGGCTCATTCAGTGAAGGAGGGGGAGGAAGAGAATTGCGGGGTGAGTTTTCTCAGTTTTGACCTAGCACAGAAGAGGCAAACAAAGGGCTCTCGAGGTAAAATGTTACCAAGCTGTAGTGCTGCTTTACTCCGTGTTTGGCCATACCAAAGACAACCTGCACATGGTCTATTTTGTTGTGGGCAAATCCAATTATCTAAAATAGGAGGATAAAGTGAGGCTCCTACATTTGTATTTATGTGCCCGGATACAGAATCTGATTTGCAAACCGAGACTCTTCCAGCTGTAGTATTCACCAAACTAAGAGCACCTTGTGTTATTGCGGCTATGTACGCACTACAGCTCACATTGGTATAAATTATGTGGCTCAGGATTGAATAAGCCACCTGTAGAAGGGCTTGGCCGAGGCTCGTCCCTCCGCAGGGCTGTGGGGTATCCCACCGCCTCACTACACCACCCCACTGAGCAATGTACATTACACAAACCTAAGCGCCGGCGTGGACAGTGCTATGTTGGCAGGAGAGTTTCTCCCGCCAATATAGCTACCGCCGCTTGCGGGGGCTGGAATAATTAACTCAACGGGAGAGCTCTCTCCCATCAGCTTAGACAGTCTGCACTACAATCTCTGTAGTGTAGCCGTAGCCTCAGTTTCTACCATAGAGCACTGGTGGATGATGACACTAGGATAACACTACCTAGGATTTGAAGGTAGGGAGGAGCGATAGCTTAGTGGTTTGAGCATTGGCCTCCTAAACCCAGGGTTGTGAGTTCAATCCTTCAGGGGGCTACTTGGGGATCTGGGGTAAAATCAGTACTTGGTCCTGCTAGTGAAGGCAGGGGGCTGGACTCAATGACCCGTCAGGGTCCCTTCCAGCTCTGTGAGATAGGTATATCTCTATAAATTTTATTTATTACAAGGTAGAGCTTCTAGAACTCCAAATAAAAACTGTAAGTCAAGGGATTTGGCATTTTCTGAAAGCCACAAAGACTTGAAAATTGCCTTCTTCCCATCCCACTTCTTATTGCTTTTATTTTTCAGGCCTGTACAAAGATGATTCTAGACAGAATCTCATGGCACAGAAAGCTAAATTCCACCAAGTTGTAGTTTCCAGTCAATGGATCCCTTCAGCTCGTGACAGTCAGTATTACAAAGAATCATTTGAAGCTAGCTTGGCAGGTCCCAAACCTTAAATAATAGTGTGTCACTAGAACACGAGTAAGGGAAGGGGAGGGATTATGGGCCTTGTTGCTTCTTCTTATGTTATCAATAGCTGCTGTAAGGAGAGAGGGGGGGAAAAGGGAGACTGTTGCAATGATTTTTTTTACCTACATGTGTTTGAGAATTTGGCTTTTTTTCAAACAAACTTGGGCAGAATAACGTTTTAGTCCTGCAAGTGTTTCCTCCAATTCCATAGCTCAATGGCAAAATGCAAAACACTTCCAGTGTTGCTTTAAAACCTACATACTTGGCTTGTGTAACTCAATGTTACCGTCATCACTGGCCCATGTTGATATTCACTAGTTCAATCAGCTAGATCCTAAAGGGCCAGATTTTAAGGGTATTTAGATGCCCAAAGATGCAGCTAGGTGCCTAGTGAGGTTTTTAGAAGTGCCTAACCATCTGGGAGTCGGGGGCATAGATACATTTAAAAGTCTGTCTCAGAGTCCTTATTCAGTCCCGACTAGATGAAAACTTCCAAGCAAGTCAATGGGAGATTTTGCTTAAGTCAGGATTGGGTAAAACCATGTTGAATCCTAAAGTGTCAGGACTCTTATATTCGTTCATATTTGCAGAGAGATATTTGAAAATGCCCAGTGTCCTAAAATGAAGTTCATATTCAATGTCCTTAATCAGAATGCCCTGTGAGATTCCTGGCCTCTGCTTACTTGGATGGGAGAATCAAAATATAATGCATTGACAGCGATGTATTTTAAACAGCCATGGAACCACAGTTGATTCCATTACCATTTCTTTTTCTTTATTAATGACTAAATAGAAAAGACTCATTTTCAACACTGATGACCTGAAAACTTGGCAGTAATAGCCGCGTTTGTTTTCTTTGTTTGAGACCTGTATTTGGAATGCCGGCTACACAGGTGACCGATTTGTGCCAGCATCCATGCACGTTAAAAGAATTTGCATCAACTTGATTCAGTGCTCTTAAAAACACGGGTAAATGGCTGTGATTTGTGGTGAACTATACTTGCTCTGACCCAACACTCCTCGTTTAGTACAAAGGGGCATGTAAAGGTCCTGCAAATAAGACCATTAGGGTGAGAAATCTGTCTCTAATTTTCCAGCCTCTGTGCCTCGTGAGAGTTTCACACTTTTAGTTTATCTGACTCAGGCACAATGAGATTATCTCATCAGAAATTCACCAGGGAGAAACTGCAACTGGCTGTATGGTTTTAAAGAGCCTTCCTTTCTCCATCCTTCATAATCTCTCTTCCTCCTGTAAAGATCTGGTTGCTTTATCAACATTCCGGTCAGTCTCACTCTCTCTTGTTTTTCTTTTCTGTTTTCTTTAAGAATGTTCTCCAAAAAATCATCTCAATGGGGTTTTCACTTCTGTCTGAGTTTGACATTCGGAATCACGAAAATCTAAAAATGTCAGCGCTGCTACTGTGCTGGAAATTGATATAATGCATGCTAATGAAGATTTCAAAGGAGGAAGAGGTTTTCATTGTTTTAGTTTAAAAATGACAGAGCAGATCTCTTTTCTCAAGTTAACCTAGAAAGCACGTTTGAGATGGATCCACTCGCTGAGAAGACAACAGTAAATATCCATTTGCAAGCTAAGCCTGACTGTTCCTGCTCGTCTTCTTTCTGCGAGCGTTTGAACCCCAGCAATTTTGGCTGGCTATCTTTTGGATCAGACTCCAGCTCCCGATGTTCGGTAGTTTCAGTATTCAGCTCCAAACTGCCTCGCGTTCCTCTTCACCTTTCCCAGAGCTCGGATTGAGGCTGCTGGCTTTGTAAACAAAGTTTGAGCCCCATGTAAAATGTAAATATGAACTTTTAAGCTTAGGCAACAATGTACTAAAAGCTCTAACAAAGTGAGTAGAGAAAAATCCCTGTTACAGACAGTTCCTGCCTCAGAATTATGGATGTGATGTTTGAGGAACTGTAGATATATCCAATTTCTCTATATTCCCCTGAAATCTGTCATCCCTTTGCTTGCTTATTTGAGAGAGTTCTCTTTTTTACTATATTTTATCACCATAGCTGGTTTTGATATTGCTACTTTTTCTGATTTTTTTACCTACTAGCCACACAGATCTGCAGAGTGATTTCTCTGTGGGCGGATGGAAGTATGCTGGCATGACGTTGCTATGGAAAAGAATAGGAGTGGCGCATACAGGCTAGATTGCAGACCCAGTAAGAGAGAGTGCATAGCTGTGCTGCCCGAGAAACAAGGCAGGGACCAAAATATGGCAGTCCCTAGTTCAGTGGTTCTCAATCTGCGGCCCAATCAGCACAGAGCTGTGGTCCATGTGACATTCTCAGGGCCATCCTGGTAGCATCGAATGCGGCCCACATAACACGTTGTGGGCTGCATATGTGTAAATCATGGTAAATAGGTTGAGAACCAACTGCCCTAGTTGGACTCTTGATCCATGAGGGAGGCAAGCCCTTCTCCTTGTTCTGCTTACCTTGCCCTCCATGCCAGCCAGTGCCCCCAAGGCTCCGTCTACTCCCCATGTCCACACGCAACCTGATGGCAGCTGCTTTCTCCAGGCACAGGGTCTGGCAGTGAGAGTAGCCCACACAGTGAACTGAAGGAGCGTCTGGCACCCCGCTGTGTCCTTGCAGCTGGGCTCATGACTGAGCGGATCGGTGTCGTTGTGTTACCATCTCCCAAGCAGCGTCATATGGCTGTGTCCATTTATCACTTACAGCCAGGTGGGAGTTTAAATGAATTTTGTATCATTGTTCCCCATAGTACTGGGCCTTTTTTCTTCCTAGATACTGCACCTGCCGGATTGGCTCTTTTCTGCTGTTTTGTCATGTTCTGCTAATCCAGGATCTCTGTTGCAGGATTCTTTCAGCAGCCTGCGTTGCTCTCGCTACCTTGTAGGTGACAGAAACTGGAAGCGATAGGCTTGAACCCCCAGAAAGCTTGGAATTCAGAGCTGCTCAACTGTAGCCTATGACTATTTTATTACGAGACTTACGGTAGCACCCAGGGGCCCCAACCAGGAAGAACACCCCAGTGTGCCAGGCACTATACAGCCATATAGTGAGAAACCCTGCTCTGAAGTCCCTAACATCTAAACAGAGATAGACAGACAGACATGAGAAATAGAGGCAGTGGCTTGCTCAAGGCCACATAACAGGAATAGACCGCAGGTCTCCTGACTTGTAGTCTGGTTCCCTACCCATTGGGCCATGCTGCCCGTATAGCAGAGTATGCATTCCTTGACTGTGTATAAAAGGTGCCACGTAGCTTATGATCTGTTACATGCTTGGCATAACTAATACCTTTAGAATCTCTCACTTGCCTGTGAATGTGACAAATGTGCTTCCACTATTTGGCAGAACCAATTCCCTGAGTCTTCCGGTTTTTAAATGTATAAAGTGATGATTGCCCTCATTTTTATATGGTGCTTTTAATCCATAGATCTCAAAGTGCTTTACAAAGGAGGCCTGTATCGTTAACCCCTTTTACAGGGATAGGGAAACTGAAGCACAGGAAGGGAAGTGACTTGCCCAAGCAAGCCAGTGACAGTCAGGAATAGACCCCAGGTCTCCTGTGTTCCAGTCCAGTGTTCTGTCCACTAGGTCACACTGCCTCTCATGTCAAAACCAATAGTGGGAGCTTCTGCTGGGAAGAGGCACCCAAAGCTAAAAGAGGATGATAGATCATGAGGGATCTGAGAAGTAATGTATAAATATAGAAGTCTTTTCCTCTGAAAATTACTGTGGCATACAAGTCTAAACAGACTAGGGCATCATTTCATATCAAATGCGTGTCAAAACTTCAAATAGAATTTTTATCTCCATACCGTATCTTGCAGTATTTATAGTTATTGTGCCAGGAAATGTAGCTAACAATTCTCAGAAATCAAAGGCTTAAGAATAAGAGAAATCTGAATGAATGAGTAATTACAGATTCTCTCAGTGCATCCGCTAAAACGAGGGTGTCAAACTGAGTCTGTAGCAAGGGCTGACTGATATTTCCTGTTGGGCTCCCAAGGTTGGAGGTAGAAAGGGGGGGATAGGTGAAAGGGCAGAGTCTCGTTGACATCAGCAGGCGCTCGGTGTGCGGATTAACCCCAATGTGCCTCTGCACTTAGTCAAGTTAGCTATTGCTTTCAGCTCGAGACACTTCGAACCAGATCCTCAAAGGTATTGAGGTGCCTAATTCCCATTGTAATTAGTGCACCTCCCACTCACTGCATCAGACAGTGCTTGGCAGCCGATCTTGTAATGGTTTAGCAAAGATATGTACTGGAGAGCAGGTGGCAGCCTTGCAGATTTCCAACCCAAAAGCAGCTGCCTTGTTGGCCTACACCCAAGTCCTTTTCTGAGTGAATTTGGTAGCTCTTGCAACACCCTGATCAGTTCCTCTAGTTGTGTGCACACAATTACTTTGGAAACTGCATGGCTGTTCATAGGGCATTCATAAAAGGTGAATATATTTTCCAAGGCTCCGGAGTCAGATATCCTTTTAGCACGCTGTAGTTTGGGAACTGTGGTGGGGTGTATGAACCCCACAGAGGCCCACAAAAGGTTAAAGGCAGCCTGAGGGCTCTATTAACCTCAACTAGCACACCAGGGGTGGTCAGGCTGAGGGAAGAACTCCAAAGAAAGAGTGTAGGGCAGTCAAAGGAGAAGACCAGGCATGGGTGGAAGTCTTTTCCTGGGAGGAGCGGATGAATAAGGAAAAGGGGACAAGAAGTATATCTGCAGGAGCCAGGACTAGCCCTGTAGCTGGCTCTGTGAAGGGGAAGGACTTGAAGGAAGCGGCTCTCCGAGTCACTGTCCTGAGGGAGGTGGAGTGAAGAGGAGAGGTTGAAACCTCTAACTCAGCAGTGGTACTGTATTTATGATTTGCACTCTGTTTTTGTTGGTGAGGCAGTCTGAAGGGAAGGCCCAGAGAGGGAAGACCTTTAAGGGTATGCTTTAAAGTTGGCAGAGGACATTATTTGGGATTCGAAGGATGCTTTTGTCTTGCAAGGGACAGGCCTTCAGGAGAATCTGTTGGGAGGGCCAGGTCCTGAGCACAGGAGACTATCAGAGAAGGCCACAAGGGAGCACTCAGGGTGGGTCAGGCTGTTACAGGAACACTCTCCTTTTGACAACTAGAAAGTATATTCTGCTTTCCTTGATACCCCGGAGAATAGGTCATTAGGTTGTAAGCAATTTTGGGGAGGGGCCCCCTCCCCTTTATATTTTTACAGCACCTGGCATAATGGAGCCCTGATCTTAACTAGGGCGGTGGGGCACTCCCATTGTACAAATACCAATAGTCCAGGTCCTGGGTATGCCACAACAAACTGGCCCTTAAAACTTGAGGGAAGGCCTCTGCATCCTACAGCCTTGGGTGGAAATTCTGCAATAGATTCAGGTGCACTGAAAAACTGACTCCAGTGAGTGTGGGTGTTTTAAACCTTTGGTCTGCACAGGCAGCATAATCCGCCTTTCACTGCATGGCTGCCAAGCTGGGTTGTGGGGAGACTTTGTGGTGACAATAGGCAGAAGGAGCTCTGTTAGTCAGCAGGGGCACCAGGTAGACAGTAAATACTGTAGAGTCTGCTTCCAGCAGCCTCATTAAAGCATCACCTTTATGTTCATTGGGGCTGAGTCCTGTCCTTTCTCTAACACAAATAATAATGCAGTGTCCACATACAAGTATGTAGTTCATATGGCTTTTGCAAAGGAAAGTAGGAATGCCAGAGCTAGGGGTGCTGAGTGTGCTGTAACACCCCCTGGCACCAAGTAACAAGAGCAACCGAATGCATGGACATGAACAGCGTTCACAGTTTTGTCCAATGGCTTTCACACCCCCACTCTAAAAATTACTCCAGCACGCTGTGACCAGATGTACAAACCTCACACTGATGAGGAAAGGGTTAAGGAGCAGCTCTGGGCCCAGAAAGACTTTGTGCGGGAACAATGCGAGAACCAGACTCTGAGCTATGCTTGGGAGCAGGTAGCCATCCTCGAGGGTGAAACCCAATGGGCAAAGCAGTGGCCCTACTTTGATCTCTGCTACGAATGACTTTACCAAGTGACGAGAGACTCCCCCAAACCCAGGAAACATGGTTCCAACTGCTAGTACCTAAAAAGTTTGTTGGACGCTACTGCACCTAGCCCATTTGGTGCCATGTGACGAGCCCTTGGGGAGAGAAAAGACACTGGAGAGGTGGCCCTTAGGTTCTTCTGGCCAGGTGTCCACCAAGAAGTGGGTAATTTCTATGCCTCATGTCCTAAATGCAAGCCTTCACAGGGTTCTCCTCTTTTGAGCTCCTGTACCGTAGATAGTCTAGAGGGATTTGGGGCCTCCTTCAGGAGGCCTGGGAAGAACAAGAGTCATGGGCTCAGTGACATACGTGCTCCAGCTGTGAGAACGACTAAAAACACGATGGGGATTCGCTAAAGAAAACCTTCTGAAAGCCTAGCAGACATAGGAACGCACCTACAACCAAGAAGCCCAGCTTCAAACATTTGAACTGGATGACAGCGTGTTGCTGCTCCTGACCTCTGAGTCAAAACTATTAACCCGGTGGTAGGGCCTATTTGAGGTGGTCAGGAGAGTAGGACCAGTAGACTACAAGATCCCACAGCCCAGGAGGCGGAAGGAGATGCAAATCTATCAAGTCAACCTCTTGAAGGCCTGGAAGGCTCAGAAGAGCTTTCTGATAGCCCTGTGCCCCCTGGAACCAGAACTGGGCTTCAAGTGTTGACAGCCCTGTACCTGACTCCCATGCTGATGGGGTCTGAGCTTACCTTGAGACAACAGACCCAAGTAATACATCTGACTATGGCCTTCCTCGTGGTGTTCTCTGTTCTCCTGGGGAGGACGCATCTAACCCACCATCACATCACTATGATGACCGGCAGAAAATATGAGAGAATCATTGACTCCTGCCAAGCAAAATGTGGGAGGTGATCCGTAAGGAGCTCCAGGCTATGCTGGCCCTGGGAGTCGCCAATGACTTACATAGTGAGTGAAGGAGCCCTATTGTACTGGTGCCAAAGCCTGACTGATCAACAAGATTTTGTATACATTTTAGAAAAGTCAACACGATATCGTGCTTTGACGCCTATCCAATGCCCTAGGTGGATAAGTTATACTCAGCCCTTCCAAGTCTCTCTAATATCTCCATGTTGGACCTGACCAACCTCTGACAAGGGTATCCCAGGAGAAGATTGCCTTTCTGACTCCCTTTGGCCTCTACCAATTTTTGACCATGACCTTTGGCCTATATGGAGCAGTTGCCACCTTTCAGCAGCTGATGAACCAATTGCTGTGCCCCATGACCAGTACACGGCTGTCTACATTGATGCCATAGTCATATATAGTAACAGCTGGGAGGACCCCTTATATCATGTCACCGTGGTTGTTCAAGCACTCAAAGGCCGGGCTTATTGTGAACTTGGCCAAATGCCGACTGGGACAGAGAGAAATAACATAGCTCAGGTACTCCATGGGGTGGGGCCGACTACACCCGGTGGTGGATAAAGTCCAGGCATTGACCAGATACCTGGCCCCTTCAACCAAGAGACAGTATGACTGTTCCTCAACCTGGCTGGCAATTACAGGGAGCTTGTGCTTGGTTTCGCCACAATAGCCATCCCTGTCCAACGTACTCCCACAGGCAAGGCTCCATCTTGTGAAGAGCTGAGAACCTACAGCAAGGATTCTGAAGCCTGATCGAGATCCCATTGCTTTGGTGCCTTCAACTTCCATTGAGGTCAATGGCAGCTGAAGTCAATGAACATATCACAGAGGTGCTAAGCAAGATTTTTCAAAACTGACTAGCAATTTTAGGTGCTCAAAGTGAGAGGCCTTAAAGGAGCCTGATTTCCAAAAAGTGGGTGCTCAGCACTTTGGGAAAATCTGGCATTTTTCAAGTGTCTCAAACTGGGCATCCAAAAATGGAGCTAGCCCACGTCCAGGGGAGTTTTCCTATTGCCTTGAAAGGGAATAAGCTAGGTCCCTTAATCCCCCCCCCCCCCCCCCAACCATATTGGTCTATCACCAGAGCTTCGTTTACGTATTTTCAGGTTTTGATAATACTTTAACCAACATGATTATTTTACTAGCAACTGCAAAACTGAACCAATCTCTGCCACTGTTCAATACTGCATGATTTAGTGTGTCATCAAAAACTGCATAAACTACCTATTAGAAATGTATTAAAGTTTCAACAGGAAAAATTGACTGTTCATAGCTTCTTGTAGTGAGAAAACATACATAATTGATGCAGTCATGACCAAATTGTCTAAACAGATTTAATTGTACAACAAAGCATTATGGATAATGATGAGGTTCTAAGGAGAAAGTGTGGCTAACATTTTTCAGAATATGGGGTTGAGCTGCCATAAGAAAATAATAGGAAAATGCCCAGAATGGTATTCCATGGACACTCTTAACTATTCAGAATCGCAATTCCACTGACGTTATGTGGTAACGTCAGTACATGATTGCATGAGGAATCCTGTTGACTTCAATGAGCTGAATTTTGACAACTCAACATGAAGTGAAGGTAACTGAATCTGGCCCTTAGTTACTTACTTTCATGCCAGATTTATGACAGGAAAACAGAGTTCAAATTATTTAAAAAAAAAAAAAAAAGTTAAACAGATCTGAAAGAACCTTTGAATTATGAGGTAGTAATATGTCTCTTGACAGTGTTGCAATCTGCTTTATTTATGGAATATATATTACAGTTGATTAATAGTTGTAAATAATGGTGGGGAAAATCTCTATTGCATAATCAACACACTGCTATAATACTGTCAACTTACTGTGATGTTTTAATATGAAAATACTCTACTGGAAGCCATTTGTAAGGCCACTTTAAAATGTCATATACCATTATGTATATAGGAGAATGTGAAATATAAGGTAAAATAGTGAGAGAATGTCCCCTTGGCCATTAGAATAGGAAAATCATTTCAAACAGCTATTGAGGGGGGGAAAAAGCCCTTTTATCTGACAGGTTCTCAGGAACACTTTTTTACGTGATTTATAGATTTGATTGCCAGAAGGGACCATTGTGATCCTCTAGTCTGATCTCCAGTATAACACAGGCCAGAGAAACTGACCGAGTAACTTCTGCCTGACCTAGAGCATCTCTTTCAGCAAGACATTGACAATGTCGGCTTCATTGTTCTGAAATGGTAGCAAGCCTGAGAACTAGAGGATAAGAAACATGTTTATGATGAGAGGAGAGTACTAAAATGTAAGCATAAAAACCCCACAATGAAATCAGTCCTTAGCAGAGGACAAAGTTGCACAAACAAGAAAACCTTTACTTAAGACTCTCAGAGCATCCTTAAAAGAAAATGCAACCCACTTTACTTAGCTAGCTTGTGTAAAAGCACAATCTGCTCTATTTAAGGGGTAGTTTATAGCTGCACTGCCCCAGGAGTGTCCCAAGGAAGAAATTAAGATTGTGAACTCTTTGGGGCAGGGACTGTCTTCTTGTTGTGTGTCTACACAGCACCTAACACAATGGAGTCCTGCTCCGTGACTCTGGCTCCTAGATGCAATGGGAAGAATAATAATAATGTCTCAAAGAGGCACAATTCCTTCCCTTCTTTCTCCTTACCCACAGGGGAAGTAATCTGCTAACTAGACCATAGAACCACTTCTGTGTTGTCTCAGCTATGCTGAAGCTTCTGCTTCATACCCTTGCCCAGTCATTCAGCAGGAGAGTAAAGGGGGTAGTGGTGGGGTCTCTCTCCCCATTAAAGCTCTGCACAGCCATTCAACTCAGGCTGCACTTAAGCCTTTAGACTGATAACCAATCGAAAAGAGCCCAGCAGTCTTGAAGGTGAAAATGAAAGCACTGTGAATACAGTGTGAAATACATTTAAAAATGGTTGCAAGCTGGGATACCTCAGTCCCCTGCTGCTGTCGGCCATCTTGCCAGAAAGCTAGCTCATGTGTGGCACTGACTGTGTGAAAGCCTAATGTATGCCACTATAAACTTCATCCCCTCTCAGCACTGTTTGGGCTTAAGAGATAGCAGAAGTTTAACTTTTAAACAAGTTGAAATATTAAACAGAGTTGTCCCCACTGATTGTCAACGCAGTATCAAAGGCGGGTTAGAAACTGCTTTGTAATCTCTTACATAATGCTGTCACACTGTTTGTGTCACACATGCCATCCATCCCAATGGCTGCTGCCAGCAGGAGCCTCAGAAACGCCGATTCTAACCATTCTCAAATGCATCATGAAATAAATCTCTCCGTTTATTCCTGGGGAGAAGTGCTTTGTTCCTTCTGAATTTTCAGATTGCTGGATGGAAACAACCAGATGGAATTTTCCTTTCAATCATGTCTTTACACTGCATCAACTCCAGTTCTCCCACCATGCACTGGGTAATCCTTTAAAATATCTGCTGTTTGTTGTGGCAGTACAATGAGGCTAGAGCACAAACTATTTCAGGCTATCCCTTCCTACATATATCAAGGCTATGGGCTCCATCCTGTGAAGCATTCAGCAGCATCCTCCATAAAAGTAGGGTTCAATGGGTGATGGGAGCATGTAGAGAAAAGTTCTTAGCACCATGCAAGTTGGGCCCAAAGGCCCCGATTAAGAAAAGCACTGAAACATGTGCTTAACTTCAGTGGGACATAAGTACATGCTTCAATGCTTTCCTGAATTGGACCCCAAGTCAAACATAAAGTTCCTGTGGGTATGTAGTACTACTTGGGGTCATTGTGGCCAAGGCCAGGTATGAATTCCTCACCGACAATAACAGGAGAACCTTTTGTGGTACAGGGATGGAGGAAAAAACCTGTGGGAAAGAATCCTGGCTATGGATTTTATAGATCTACCAGAAAAACCCCAAAAGCTCTCAGGGCCAGATCCTCAGAGGTATTTAGGCCCCTAACTCCCATTGTCCTAGCAGCAGCAGCCTCTTTAGGACAATGCCCCCTTTCTTTGTGCTTCTTGAAAATCAGCTCCTTCCCTTCAGCACTTGAGGAAGCTGCTCAGGATCCTGACTCCCCACCTGCTAGGGGATATTGCCTCCCCTTATTAGGGAAGCTGGACTATGTGGGTACCATCACTGCAAGGGTTTCAGAAAGTCGGTACTGCCTGGCACAGTTATGAAACTTGTAGCTAGAGGAGCCTGTACAGTGTGCTGTAGGCACAAGGGACTGGATCAAACTCTATACAAATTGATTTGAAATATTGATGGACTACCCTAAGATGGGAAAGATTCCAGTTTGGGACATCCTGGAATTTTTCCATATGTTGAATAGAAACTGGTATGGGTTAGTGGTCTGAACACACAGGACTGGGAACCAGTTGTTACGGTACTGATGAGCAAGTCTGGTTTCAAGATAAACCTGTTATTAAGGACAGAAACTATGTACAGAAATAATGCACCAAAGCTTCCTACTGTTCTCTAGCTGTAGCCTATAAGTGCCCTGTCTTGGGCTCCTTTTGTTTCTTCTCCTACCCAGAATGCATCGCCTCATGGGAAAACCAAATGACTGCATAAAGAGTGTCCAGGAAGTGTGGCATCTCTACACTTCTTGAAGGACTCGCTTTATAGCTCATCTTCCCTCTTTTAACCCCCCTTTTAAATTCCCTGATTGAACTGAAACACTAATAAATGGAACTAGCAAACTATAACAAATACAATAACAGACTTAACAACCCTTCAGGGTGCTTTAGCATAACGTTACCATGTCTCCATTAGTCTCTTAGCAAGTTTCAGCAATCTCCTCAGGCTGCCATATTGCAAACCCCGTTAGGCAAGTCCTTGTCTTGGACAGACTGTTTAGTCTCAGGGTCAATAACCAGGTCAGTTTGTAAATGGTTTTGAACTTGTATGTCTGCTCTCACTTCACTTGTCTCCGTCACGTTCTCACGTATCTTGAGTAGATGCTTACGATTCCGTCATAAGATTTTTGCCTTCATCTGTTATCGCTGAGTATGAGTGAGGTGATTCTTCTTTGGTTGCTGTAGCATTGGCTGGTCAGTGCCCAGCTTACCAGTTTATCACCAAGTATGTTTTTAACTGAGGAAGAGGCCTTTGTTGTACATTGTGTCTGCTTATACTTTCCTAATCTTTTCCCCAATATCATAGACTCTGGGGTCATCCTGTTTTTCTCCCATATTTGGCAATTGAGTGTTTATGCGTCAGTTGTAGAGGAGTTCAGCAGGTGACATTCCATGCTGCAGTGATGTAGCTTTATAGATGAGTAGTGCTAAATAAAGACCACCTCTGGCAGCCATTGCTTTTTGGAGCATGCTGGTTGCCACATCACTGGCATTGTTTCCTGCTTTCCATGTTTCTGTCCTTGGCCAATTTTTCATTTCTCTATCCTTTCAGCTTGCGGGTTAAACTATTGTACTCAGTGATATGCCTCTTCATAGGGCTTTAATTTGTGTTTCTGATTTTTGTATTGCTGCTTGGCATATGCATATTGCCTTTTCTAGTGTCCCTTAGTAACCGTTCATGGGCTTTTTTCATTATTACACACCAAGGTAATCTGGTGTCTGAGAGTCTTTTAATACTGCATATTTGGAGGACCGACTTTTTAGTTTTAAGTCTGTGACAGGCTCTTGTTGTTTCTTCTGTATCAATATGTTAGAATTATCAATAATGCACAAACAGAAGAGATATTTAATACATGTTTCTGTTCTGTACCTGGGTGATGATAACACTCTTTCCATTCCACTTCTATCTCCGGAGGATGTTAAAGAGAAGCTACAAAAGTTAGACAGTTTTAAATCAGCAGCTCCACGTAACTAGCATCCAAGAGTTTTAAAAGAGCTGGCAGAGGAGCTTGATGGACTGATAATGTTGATTTTTCAATAGGTCTTGGAGAAGACTGGAAGAAAGCTAATGTCCCAATTTTTAACAAGGGTAAATAGGATGTTCTGTGTTAATAATAGGCTTGTCAGTTTGACATAGGCAAGATAAAGGAATGGCTGATACTAGAATCAATGATTAATGAACTACAAGTGGGTAATGTGATTAATGCAGATCAACATGGGTTTATGGAAAATAGATCCCGTCAAGCTAACTTGATATCTTTTTGTTGCTTATAGATTTGGTTGATAAAGATAATAGTGTTGACAAAATATACGTAGACCTCTGCTAGGCATTTGACTTGGCGCCACACGATATTCTGATTAAAAAACTAGAACAATATAAACTGAACATAGCCTGTTTTAATCCATTTAATGTGTGCCAACTGCTAGGTATCAAAATGTAACTGTAAATGGCGAATCGGCATTGAGCAGGCCTGTTTCCAGTGGACTAATACAGGGATCAGTTCTTGGCCCTACGCTATTTAACATCTTTATCGGTGACCTGGAAGAAAACATGAAATCACGGCTGATAAAGTTTGCAGATGACTTAAAAATTATGGGAGTGGTAAATAATGAAAAGGACAGTTCACTGGTACAGGGTGAGCTAGAACTGTGTTTTAATATGGCTAAATGTATCCATCTAGGAACAAAGAATGCAAGCGCACTTACAGATTGGGGGACTCTATCATGGGAAGTGGTGAGATTTAGGGTTTGTGGTGGATAATCAGCTGAACATGAGCTCCCAGTGTGACACTGGCCAAGAACTAATGCGATCCTGGGTTGCATCAACAGGAGAACCTCAAGTAGGAGTAGAGAGGTTATTTTACCTCTGTATTTGGCACTGCTATGACCGCTGCTGGGACATTGTATCCAGTTCTGGTGCCCACATTTGAGAAAGGATGTTGAACAATTGGAGAAGGTTCAGAGAAAGGCCCCAAGAATGACGGAAGGACTAGAAAACATGCTTATTGTCATAGACTCAAAGCTATCAATCTACTTAGTTTAACAAAGAGAAGATTAAAAGATGACTTAATCACAGTCTATAAGTACCTACCGGGGGAACAAATATTTAATAATAGGCTCTTCAGTCTATCAGAGAAACATCTAACTTGATCCAGTGGCTGGAAGTTGAAGCTAGACACATTCA
This sequence comes from Platysternon megacephalum, assembly GCA_003942145.1. NCBI lineage: Eukaryota > Metazoa > Chordata > Testudines > Platysternidae > Platysternon > Platysternon megacephalum. The sequence continues at coordinate 1,183,289 of QXTE01000256.1, forward strand.
GACTGGAAATAAGGCATGCATTTTTAAGTGAGTAATTAACCATTGGAACAATTTACCAAGGGTCATGGTGGATTCTCCATCGCTGACAATTTTAAAATCAAGATTGGATGTATTTTCTAAAAGATCTGCTTTAGGTCTTATTTGAGGAAGTTCTCTGGCCTGGGTTATACAGGAGGCCAGACTAAATGACCATAGTGGTCCCTTCTGGCCTTGGAATCTATGAATTAGTAAGATGCTACATGATACCAGAGGTGGAAGAAATGAAGTTCTGAAAAACCCAGTGAGAGAGGTCATGTTGAAATACTACTTTCTTTGCATAACAGTTAGGAGGAAAAAATTCAGGGTCTCTTAAACTACTGTACAGTGTTTTAGGAAACACTAAAAAGATTATTCCAGATGTCACTACAGGTTAGGGCTTGATTTGCTTTATACAATTGCAGTCAAGGTTCCACTGTTGCATATGGAAGAGGCTTATTTGTCTAGGCCCAGAGTGTGCTTCAGATGCAGAGACTGAATATTACCGGAATAAGGTCCTAGTCTGATTGAAGTAAATGTGTGTCATTGCTCACCAATGCAAGCAATGAATTCGCAATCTGCCCCTGTCTAGGCACATACCCCGCCCACACAAAAACGCAAACTTCTCAACATAATCTTGCCATTGCCTAGAAACCTATCTGAGAAGGATCTCTCCCCTCCAGAGATAATGGTGATTAATTATCCTGCCTGACTTTCCTGTCACAAACAGTAAGTGGTGCCCATATTCCATTGCTAAATGTGATTATAGGAAAACGTACCTGACACAGTGCAGGTGACTTCAGTAAGGTCCTTCATGCAATGCAGGTCGCTCACTTACCACCAGGCAACAGAACCTCTTTGATAATGTCCACTGTAAAACATGGGCTATGCAGATTTTGGGGCGTATTGGAAACTTCATTTGCATTACTGAAGATCCCAAAATTAAATGTATACCGCATCAAACTGGGCATGTAGCAGAGGTCTGAGAGGATGTATTTTATGGTGTGTGATCCATTACAAAATGTGCTATATTGTTTATTCTGAGCTGCTACTACATGCTCTACGGTCAAGCCTTGTGGTTTACGCAGCTAAGTTATGTTGCCCCAGATGTATAAGGCAGGAGTCTTTTCCCCCTAGCTTCCACCTTGCTGCTGCAATTGCTCCCTGCTTCACACCCCTTTAACACCCACCTGCAAACTCACTTCTCTGAAAGCATAATTTGCAGGCCTGGGTTTATTATTAATCACTGCGGTGTTTAATTAGCTCACACTGATGTCCTGGGTGTCTGAACACACACTGCAGGGGATAGCAACCACACCCCTTCTGCTGTGAATGTAGAAGCTCTGCCAGCATGCACAGGATCCTCCTGGGTCAGAGATTACCTGTGTGACCTTGGGAGAGTGACTGAGGCCCAGATGGGGGGCAGCTTCTCCAACTAGGGGCCGTGCTCCTCTTGACCTGCTGCTTATAAACAGGGAATAATTGGTAGGGGAAGTAGAAGTGGGTGGCAACCTGGGCAGCAGTGACCATAAGATGGTCGAGTTCAGGATCCTGACAAAAGGAAGAAAAGAGAGCAGCAAAATATGGACCCTGGACTTCAGAAAAGCAAACTTAGACTCCCTTAGGGAACTGATGGGCAGGATCCCCTGGGAGGCTAATATGAGGGGGAAAGGAGTCCATGAGAGCTGGCTGTATTTTAAAGAAGCCTTATTGAGGGGGCAGGAACAAACCATCCCAATGTGCAGAAAGAATAGCAAATATGGCAGGCGACCAGCTTGGCTTAACAGTGAAATCTTTGGTGAGCTTAAACTCAAAAAGGAAGCTTACAAGAAGTGGAAATTTGGACAGATGACTAGGGAGGAGTATAAAAATATTGCTAGAGCATGCAGGGGTGTAATCAGGAAAGCCAAGGCACAATTGGAGTTGCAGCGAGCAAGGGATATGAAGGGTAACGAGAAGGGTTTCTACAGGTATGTTAGCAACAAGAAGAAGGTCAGGGAAAGTGTGGGACCCTTACTGAATGGGGGAGGCAACCTAGTGACACATGATGTGGAAAAAGCAGAATTACTCAATGCTTTTTTTGCCTTGGTCTTCACAGAAAAGGTCAGCTCCCAGACTGCTGCACTGGGCAGCACAGTATGGGGAGGAGGTGAGCAGCCCTCTGTGGAGAAAGAAGTGGTTCGGGACTATTTAGAAAAGCTGGACATGCACAAGTCCATGGGTCCAGATCTAATGCATCCAAAGGTGCTGAGGGAGTTGGCTGATGTGATTACAGAGCCATTGGCCATTATCTTTGAAAATTCGTGGCGATCAGGGGAGGTCCCGGATGATTGGAAAAAGGCAAATATAGTGCCCAGATTTTAAAAAGGGAAGAAAGAGAACCTGGGGAACTACAGACCGGTCAGGCTCACTTCAGTTCCCGGAAAAAGCATGGAGCAGGTCCTCAAGGAATCCATTTTGAATCACTTGGAGAAGAAGGTGATCAGGAACAGTCAACATGGATTCACCAAGGGCAAGTCATGCCAGACCAACCTGATAACTGGCTCTGTGGATATGGGGAAAGTGGTGGATGTGATATATCTTGACTTTAGCAAAGCTTTTGATACGGTCTCTCACAGTATTCTTGCCAGCAAGTTAAAGAAGTATGGATTGGATGAATGGACTATAAGGTGGAGAGAAAGCTGGCTAGATTGTCGGCTCAACGGGTAGTGATCAATGGCTCGATGTTTAGTTGGCAGCTGGTATCAAGCAGAGTGCCCCAAGGGTCGGTCCTGGGGCTGGTTTTGTTCAACATCTTTATTAATGATCTGGATTAATTGCACCCTCAGCAAGTTTGCAGATGACAGTAAACTGGGGGGAGAGGTAGATACGCTGGAGGGTAGGGATAGGGTCCAGAGTGACCTAGACAATTTGGAGTATTGGGCCAAAAGAAATCTGATGAGGTTCAACAAGGACAAGTGCAGAGTCCTGCACTTAGGACGGAAGAATCCCATGCACTGCTACAGGCTGGGGACCGACTGGCTAAGCAGCAGTTCTGCAGAAAAGGACCTGGGGATTACAGTGGACGAGAAGCTGGATATGAGTCAGCAGTGTGCCCTTGTTGCCAAGAAGGTCAACGGCATATTGGGCTGTATTAGTAGGAGCATTGCCAGCAGATCGAGGGAAGTGATTATTCCCCTCTATTCGGCACTGGTGAGGCCACACCTGGAGTATTGCGTCCAGTTTTGGGCCCCACACTACAAGAACGATGTGGAAAAATTGGAAAGAGTCCAGCAGAGGGCAACGAAAATGATTAGGGGGCTCGGGCGCATGACTTACGAGGAGAGGCTGAGGGAACTGGGGTTATTGAGTCTGCAGAAGAGAAGAGTGAGGGGGGATTTGATAGCGGCCTTCAACTACTTGAAGGGGAGTTCCAAAGAGGACGGAGCTAGGCTGTTCTCAGTGGTGGCATTTGACAGAACAAGAAGCAATGATCTCAATTTGCAGTGGAGGAGGTTTAGGTTGGATATTAGGAAACAGTATTTCACTAGGAGGGTGGTGAAGCACTGGAATGGGTTACCTAGGGAGGTGGTGGAATCTCCATCCTTAGAGGTTTTTAAGGTCAGGCTTGACAAAGCCCTGGCTGGCATGATTTAGCTCGGGATTGGTCCTGCTTTGAGCAGGGGGTTGGACTAGATGACCTCCTGAGGTCCCTTCCAACCCTGATATTCTATGATTCTATGAGTTTCCCAGAGGTCAGACTAGATGGTGAAAATGGTCCTGTCTGCACATGGAAACTATAAGAACATCCAGGTGCTCTAGGAAAAGGTGACAGTGATTCAACAGAAGACACCGGTCAGCACAAAGCCAAAGCCCCGACATGGTGTTCGAGGGTTCTGTGCTCTTGTTGTTCAGTGTAGATGTAAAGGCAAAGCCCTAAAGAGGCATTACAAAGAACGACCTGTTTGTGAGAGCAGGGGTGTTAGCCCTGATGCTCTGACTAATATCCGGCTCAGGTCGTTACACTCTGAGGGTAAGTCTACACTGCAGTTATAAACCAACAGCTGGCCTGTGCCAGCTGACTTGGGGTAGGGGGCTGTGTCATTGCAATGTAGACATTCAGGCTGCAACCCAAGCTCTGGGACCCTCCCACCTTGCAGGGTCTCAGAGCCTGGGGTCCAGCCTGCGCCCGAATGTCTACATTGCAATGGGGGCTGGGGTTAGAGGGTCAGGCTGGTGGGAAGATGCTGCAGTTTACGACCACACCACTGGACCAGAGTCCTGTTAGGGTAGGTGCTGTGCAATCTTGGTGCCAGCCCCAAAGGCCTCACATAGATGGACAAAGGGCAGGAGGAAAACCAAGGCAAAGAGAGGGAAGGGACTTGCCCAGCGTCACACAGCGGGTTGGTGGCAAGGTTGGGATTAAACCCCAGGACTCCTGCCTCCCAGTCCAATACCCTGTTTACTGGGCCCCACTGCAAACTGCTGGCCCCCCTGTCTGGAAAGCATAGGGTTAAAGAGAACAGCTGTCTATTGGCAAGAGCGTAAATCTGTTTCCTCCATTGTAACAGGGGTTTTGCGAGATGTAACTCTTTAAGGCGGTATGTTCTGCTGCCAAAATGTTTCTTGTTTTACTGTTGAAGATGGCTGGAAAATTTGTTTCCACTGCTTTACCAAGGTGAGGCACTCCATTCTAGCTAGACGTAGAATCTTCTCAGCGTAATGTGTGTACGTGTTTGTTAAAGCATTGCACTGCTTCAGATCCGGCCCTGTTGTAAGTGGGTGGGGTGGTTGTTTGGATCGCTTTGTCCTCAGTGTGAGTGTCACTGGCAAAAACCTATTCACACTCTGCTCAACTAATGTCACATGCTGAGAGTCATTAAAAACCGAGAGGGGGTCAGATCTGGCTGTCGCTGAAGCCAATAAGAGGCTGGCCAGTGTGGGAGCAGAATCCAGCCCCAAATGGCTGCACGTGCCAAAACAAGAAAGATAAATTCAGTTCCAGTTCAGAGGCAGCGCTGCTGCTTCAGGTGCCTCCAGGAGGGACTTTGGTGGTTTAATTGACAGGCGTGCACAGCAGGACTTCCTCAGAGACTGCAGGGAAGTTAAGGGTATGGCATCTTGCTTCTCTGTTGCAAAGACATATGCTCCCTTTGACGGCCCAGCGTGCAGCTCAGTCAGCAAGGACGTGCGATGCGAACAAAGACGGAAGGCTTTTATTTATTATTCACCAGTCTACAGGGTTTCAGTGCCACTTGGACACAGCACACGTCCCATATGAAACATTTAAGGAGCGAGGAATACATGCAATTTAGGGAATCCAGGCACGAGTATACATGCTGGCACCAAGTGGCTACTGCATGCACGAGCTTGAGGTTGTGGGAGAGCCTGTTATTGCTAGAATAGGGGACTGTTACAAGGGCCAGAAACTAACTCTCTTCTGTTCCTGTTCGCATGCTAAAGCTCAGGAGGCGGTGTGATCGAGTAGGACGGGCACGGCACTAGAATACAGGGGAGCTGTGTGAGCTGGGGGACGAGCACTTGAATTCAGCTCCCAGGAGAAGTAGCCAGTTAAGTAGCCAGGAAAGAAGCTGCTTTCCTTCAGCTAAGACTTCATAATTGTTGAATCACTATTCTGCTTTTGCTGCCACAGAAGTGTTGTGCCATGTTTGCAGGAGAGAGACGTTAAAGGTACAGCCTCTACAGGTCTGTCTACGCTGCTTTCTAAAAACTGCTGCAGCAAGTCTCCGATCCCAGGGTCTCCAGACTCAGGCGCATGCTACAGCACTGAAAACGGCTGTGTAGATGTTTGGGGTCAAGCTCTGAAACCCACTCTGCGTTTCAGAGGCCAAACTCCAGCCTGAGCCGCAGCGTCTACACTGCTGTTCTCAGCACTGCAGCCCTAGCCTGGCAAGCCTGTGGGACCTGGGCTCAATCTAGAGCGCTATTGAGACTCTGGAGACCAGGGCTGCTATTGGCAATGGCCTTCTGGGTGAGGTTGGGAAAGGCACATCGCCGCTCTGCGCCTCAGTTTCCCCACCTGTAAAATGGGGGATGATGATCTCGACCTTCTTTGGAAAGCCCTTTGAGAGCAACTGATACTATTTTATTAACCATTGCATCTCACGGTGGAAGATCAAATTGTCAGAATCCAGAGAGCATTAATAGTCAAAAGACTGCTGAGGTGGGGCCTGATCCAGTCTTTTGACTGACATCATTGGATCAGCCCCACTGATTCTGCCTGGTGATGGGGGAAACAGACTATCAGCTGCCAGAGGAAAAGGTCATAAGAAGGATGTCTCCGAGCACAGGAATCTAGTTCAGGTCATAAAGCTGTGTTTAGGATTGATCAAATAACTTTGCTAAAGAGTTGTTTCCATGCTAGGTTCTAGTATAGGGATCGGCAACCTTTGGCACGTGGCCCATCAGGGAAATCCGCTGGCAGGCCGGGACGGTTTGTTTACCTGCAGTGCCCTCAGGTTCGGCCGATCGCAGCTTCCACGGGCCGCGGTTTGGCATTCCAGGCCAATGGGGGAAGCGGTGGCCAGCACATCCCTCGGCCCACGCCACTTCCTGCAGCCCCCATTGGCCGGGAATGGTGAACCGTGGCCAGTGGGAGCCACGATCGGCCGAACCTGCGGACACTGCAGGTAAACAAACCGTCCTGGCCCGCCGGCGGATTTCCCTGACGGGCCATGTGCCAAAGGTTGCCGATCCCTGATCTAGTAAGTACTTTGGAAAGCCCGATTTGTTATTCCCTCCCCCATCACACACTTACTTTATGCCTACGGATATTGAGCCCACAATTTTGATAGGCTTGTAAATAAATACCCACGTGTGTGTTCTTCCCCTAGCTGGTGCAGACCTGTAGCTGGCCCAGTAGAAGAGGGGAGATGGCGAGTAGGGGACACTACACATTCTAATGGGTCTGGGCCTGTTACTGCTGCTCCTGTCAATTGTTTGCCTCTGGTTACTGTGTATACCGCTCCTACTGCTACCTGTGGCTCCATTGCTACAGGTATTATTCTTGTGCCCCTTAGAGGAAGAGGCCAGAGGAAGAAGTGCTGGGATCAAACTGAACATCCCTTCTCCACTAGAAACTGTAAACCTCCAGCCTCTGGTGAAGATCAACGGTAAACGGGAAGTAACAGGGGCAGCTCTGTCCATCGACTTAGCATTTCAAGGGAGGGGAAGCAGAAAAGGATGCGAATAAGGGAGAAGAACCAGTTGCAATTACAGTACTGCTCCCACTACCATCACCCCTGAAATAATTGAACCAGTCCATGCTGTACCTCCTTTGTGGTGCTCCACTGACAAGGACTGGGTCATGGGGGAACAAAACTCACCAGTAGTATAAGCCACAAGGAACCGATAGCAAAGACACAACAGAAGCATCAAGCAGAGCAAAGCCAAGAATTTGCCTGCGCTATTCTGCCCCTGCTCTGGGCGTATTCCCTGAGACGTGGTTAAACCAGATGTGTGGCCCCTTTGTGGTGGCTGAGCTGCTGTAGAAGGGCGGGGACAGATCTGGGCCCACCATTGTAGAGCACAGTGTGTGTGTCTCCTCTGACAGTCTTCACTGAGCAATCAGAACAAAATGGCTGCTTAGTTCTGCACACAGATGTAGCCACTCTTCTCAGGGTTCTTCTGTGTTGGAAAGAGCTTGTCTGGAGCTCCTGTTCAGAGTGCCCCATCTTAAAAGAACAATAAAAGGAAAATAAAGAAAAACCCAGCAGGGAAAGAGTCCGAGAGAGAGACTCAGCAATAGAGGAGACAGCCTGGGCCCTCCTACACGGCTCTCAGCGAAAGGGCTGAGCGAGGGCTAGCTGGGAAGGTTCTCTCTAAGAAGAGTTTGTCTGAAAGAGAATCTCTGCAGTAGAGGAGACTCCATCAAGAGACACATGAAATGGGAGAGTGCTTCAAAGTGTGCCTAAAGACTTGTGTAGTAGTGAAATATTTCAATGGCCTTAGCCTCATGAGTGACTTTTTGGGGTGGTTGAGCCAGTTCAGATAAAATAAGAACTGACCTTTCCTATGAAGCTACTTCTAAACCCTCTGAAGTCCAGGGCATGTTTTCTGTTTAGGATTAATGGTCACACTGCGCTCTCTGCATGTTGTGGCTTGGGGTAGAAGCAGATATACCAAAAAGGCTGTTTATGTGGATTTATCAACCTGGGACTGGTACAAACCTGAGAAGAAAGCTTGTTCCTGTGAGCATTCCAACTCTGCTTCCAGACCACTGATGTTCAAGGCAAGCATCCTAGAAAGGTTTTACCAGAACCTTTGAAGTTTCTGCATCTCTCGTGATACTACCTGCTCTCCATGGGTGATCAGTCAAAATGATAAGGGTCTCCTGAATCTCCCATGAAAAGCAGAGAGGGTTTGTAGGGCTGGGGTATTGCTTTTGGGAGTACTGATGAGTAATTCAAGAGACATGATTTCATGCCCAATGAAGCATCATCACCTTTCATTGGACCTGCCTTTCCATTGCAATAGCTAGGCATGATAAGGTGAATTACTATTATTTATTTTTTGTATATTGCGGTAGCCTCTAGAAGGCCCATGGCCCATTCTGTTTGGCACGGTACAAACATATAATATACAGATAGTCCCTCAAAGCGTTACATTCTAAGTAGACAATGAAAGACTATCTGTTGAAATGCTTCCAGCGACGTTAGAAGAAGTTTGAGAAAACGTTGTCTTTTTAAAAAAACAAACAGGATCTTTCATTGGGATCAGACTGGCTCATAAAATCATGAAACCCTTCTAGATCTTTGTGTGAATCCTTTTGAGTAGGACACTGTTGGATTTTTTTTTTTTTTTTTTGTCCAGAGAAGTATTTTCTCTTTATCATACCACTTCTCTAGAGTTGCTCTTATTTCACCAGCAGTCTGTTGGGTTTGTGCTAGAAGAGTCGGCTAGTTTTGCTTGGAGACACTACTCTGAGCTGAAAGATAGCGTCAGCGCTTCATCTTGACACTGGGCTGATTCTCATGCACACAGTAAGGCAATGTGTTTAACACCCCGTTTTTACATTAGCCATTGAAGGAGTGTTGAGTTGCACTGGTGCGTGGTTAAGCCACTTGTAGCGTTTGTGACAGCGCCAAATGCATTGTAAATGATATGCTCCGGTACCATGAGTGCCAAACAGTGTCTTATTTAAGCAGCCTTAGTGCTAGTTTGTTAGAAGAATTGGGGTATGGATAATGGTGGTCAGTGCCCCGTTTTGGAAATGTGAACACAGTAGGTGTCTAAGGGGGTCTCTGGCCTATAGGGCCCAGCAGTTCGGGGGCAGAGTTAAGGTTGATGTTAGCCAATATAGTATATTTCTGAGGCTGTTCTGTATTCATGCTAAGTTGTAGAACTACAAACTGTATTTCCCAGCATGCTGTGTACTCATGCTAAGCATTATTGTGGAAATTTATTAGCAGGTGAACTATCTATAACCTCTGTTGTTTGCGTATGCAGAACCTGTTGGAAGCAATGCCAAATAACCAACGGTGCCTAGCACACTTTTTTATATCTTCCAGGGACCAATGGGATAATTGGTACAGATGTATTTCTAATCTTACAAATATGTAGATAACTATATAAGAAAAGGGATGAATGGTTTGTGGTAATGTAGTAAAATCTGTACAATCTTCTACCTGTTCTAAACAAGTGCGATATGAGAATGGCCATACTGGATCAGCCCAGTGATCATCTGGCTCAGTATCCTGTCTTTCAACAGTGGCTGGTGCCAGATGCTTCAAAAGGAATGAGTAGAACAGGACAATTATTGAGCAAGCTATCCACTGTTGTCCAGTCCCTGCTTCTGGCAGTCATAGACTGATGGACATCCAGGGGTTGTGTCCCTGACTATCTTGGCTAATAGCCATTGATGGACCTATCCTCCATGAACATCTCTAATTATTTTTTGAACCAAGTTATACTATTGGCCTTCCCAACATCCCCTGGCAATGAGTTCCACAGGTTGACACTTTGCTGTGTGACGAAATACTTCCTTATGTTTGTTTTAAACCTGCTGCCTATTAATTTCATTAGGTGACCCCTGATTCTCTTGTTATATGAAGGGGTAAATAAACACTACCCTATTCACTTTCTCCACACCATTCATGATTTTATAAACCTGTATCATGTCCTGCCTTAGTCATCTCTTTTCTAAACTGAACAGTCTGTTTTGTTAATCTCTCTTCCATATAAGCTGTTCCATACCCCTAATAATTTTTGTTGCCCTTCTTTATACTTTTCCCATTTCTTGGATGTTTTCAAAGACCTATCCACAATGACTCCAAGATCTCTTTCTTGAGTGGTAACAGCTCATTTAAACCCTATAGTTTTGTATGTATAGTTGGGATTATGTTTTTCAATGTGCATTACTTTGCTTTTATCAGTGTGTAATTTCATCTGCCATTTTGTTACCCAGTCACCCCGTTTTGTGAGATCCCTTTGTAACTTTTCGCAATCTGCTTTGGACTTCACTATCTTGAATAATTTTGTATATTCTGCAAACTTTGCCACCTCACTGTTTCCCCCTTTTCCCCCAGATCATGTATGAATATGTTGAAGAGCCGAGGTCCCAGTACAGACCCCAGGGGACATCACTAGTTACCTCTGTTCATTGTGAAAACTGACCATTTAGTTCTACCCTTTATTTCCTATCTTTTAACCAGTTACTGATCCACGAGATAACCTTCCCTCTTATCCCATGACTGCTTAATTTCGTTAGAGGCCTTGATCAGAGACCTTGTCAAAGGCTTTCTGAGAATCCAAGCACACTACATCCACTGGATCACTGTTGTACATGTTTGTTTGAACCCCTTGAAGAATTCTAATAGTTTGGTAAGGCATGATTTGCCTTTACAAAAGCCACCTTGTCTCCTCTGCAACAAATCGTGTTCATCTATATGTCTGATAATTCTGCTCTTTACTATACTTTACTAGTGAGCAAAACAGAAAGGAGCATAAAAGCTGGCAAGTCAAGTGTAAAGGTATAATTAAGCAGGCCACAAAAGAATTTGAAGAGCAACCGTTTTATAAGTAATCAACAAGGGGGAAGCCTGCCAAGCTAGACTAGACTAGATGACCTCTTGGGGTCCCTTCCAGTCCTACGAGTCTATAATTTTATGATAGTTTCAATAAACTTGCCAGGTACTGAAATTAGGCTTACCAGCCTGTAATTACCAGGAAAATTGGCATTATATTAGCTGTCCTGCAGTCATCTGGTCCAGAGGCTGATTTAAGCAACCGGTTACATTCCACCGTTAGTAGTTCTGTAATTTCATATCTGAGTTCCTTCAGAACTCTTGAGTGAATGCCATCGGGTCCTGATGACTTATTACTGTTTAATTTATCAATGTGGTCTAAAGTCTCCTCTATTGAAACCCCAGTCTGCAACAGTTCCTCAGATTTGTCATCTAAAAAGGATGGATCAGGTGTGGGAATATCCATCTCATTCTCTTCAGGAAATACCAATGCAAAGAATTCATTTAGCTTCTCTACAACAGCTTTGTCATATTTTAGTGCTCCCTTAGCACCTCGGTTGTCCTGGGGCCCCATTGATTGCTTGGCAGGCTTCCTCCTTGTTGATATACTTATAAAATTTTGCTGTTTAGTTTTTGTGTCTTTTGCTAGTTGCTCTTCAAATTATTTTTGGCCTGCTTAATTATGCCTTTACACTTGACTTTGCTAGCTTTTATGCCGCTTTCTGTTTTCCTCACTAGGATTTGACTTTCAATTTTGAAAGGATGCCTTTTTGTCTCTAACTACCTCTTTTACTCTGCTGTTTAGCCACGGTGACATTTTTTGATCCTTTTATTTCTTTTCTTTTTTATAATTTGGGGTATACATTTTGTTTTAGCCTCTATTATGCTGTTTTTAAAAAGTTTCCAGGCAGCTTGGAGGCATTTGAGTTTTGTGACTGTTCCTTTCGATTTTCATTTAACTCGTTTCCTCATTTTTGTGTAGTTCCCCTTTTTGAAGTTAAATGCTACGGTGGTAGGTTTCTTTGATATTCCCTCCCCCCACAATGATGTTGAATTTAATTACGTTATGCTTGCTATTACTGCCCTTTATATAAATATGATCAAAATTACACTCACTCTTTGGAGTTGGAACAATGAAGCTGTGCACAGCAAACCTGTTCTCCAGGTTGGGTAAATGATGAACCCTTTCTGTATTGTGTGTATTTATCTATTCTTAATAAACTCATAGATCCGAGTTATTTGATGTCTTATCAATAAAGACTCAATCCCACTGGTATCAATGAAATTAAGTGTGAATTTGCAGTTCCCCAGCATTTTAAAACAATGATAGTGTGGGATTTCCAGCAGCACTCAGAATTGGTCTAACTCTGCTCTGACATGAAGCCAGTGGGAGTTGTATCCTTGATTTCCGGAGGAGCAGAGTTAGGCTGACACTGAGAGCTTTTGAAAATCTCCCTCAGAATATTTTGTTAAGGTTCTATTAAAGAGCCACATTTTCAGCCTTTACTGTCCTTTAATAAGAGATAGTGGGGAATTTTCTGTCAGAATGATTTTTTTCAACAGAAAATTCACTTTATGCAAATCAAAATTTTCCACAGGAAAATCTCACAGTTGCTGAAAAACTTGTGATTTGTCATTGGAAAATGTGACTCTCCTCCCCTTCCCCCCATCCCGCCAGGTGGACATTCCTGTAGTTGGGGCCTCCAGGGCCACCATGCTCCTTAGGTGCCGGACTCCTTGACTTTAATATGACCAGATGTCCTAATTTTATAGGGACAGTCCTGATTTTGGGGTATTTTTCTTATATAGGTTCCTATTACCCCCACCCCCTGTCCTGATTTTTCACATTTGCTGTCTGGTCACCCTACTTGACTTTGTCTAAACAATTTTTTTGCAATTCCCATACTGTGGGAAATGTTTGACCTTTTTCTTTTTCTCATTCCCAGGGAATGGGAATTCCAGTTTCTGGCCAGCTCTAGTTTTAATGATGGTTAGGCTGAGAAATGAAACTAATTATTTATTCTCCATTTCCATGTCACTGTTTGCTTTATTTTGCTTTAACGTTGCATGAATTCCATCTCTTACATAACATTGATTTTTTTTCATAACAGGTCTACTTTTACTACATCATTTCCCCATTGAAGTGCTCCTATTGAGTGAATAGCAGTTGTCCCATGTTATTTCAGTCGTTGTATGGGACTTTTCCTCCTCTGATTTCATCAGGACTTATCCAAAGCCTGTCAAAATCAATGGGATCAGGCCCATAGAGTGTGTTCGGTTTTTATTTATGGTTTTTAAAAATCGTACACAAGGAGGCGTATGTGAGAAATAGCCAAGTGCTGCACCCTCCCTCGTCTATAAAACAGAAGTGCATAGCCCATGGCGGACACATGTCCCTGCTGTGATGCTTATCCTTGATCTGAGTGACCTGGATGCTTGGATCAGTTCAGAACATTGCTTGCTAGGAACTGTAGACATCTCCCTCGGCCTTAGCTCACTCTTGGACATGGAGTGCATGGCAATCTGTTCCAGTTAATGAATATTAGGCACAGCCCTCTCACTGCTAACAAGGTGTCAATGCGGCCTCTAGTCAAGTACACTGGGAAGTGTGAGTTATGTATAGATAGGGTGGGTTTTGTTTTGTTTGTGCAGTGCATTATGTGGAATCTTTTTGAAGAGCGCGAGCGAGTGGGAAAACAGTCTAGAAGTAACAACCTTTAAACCATCAGTTCTGGCATAAAAGTTCCCTCTGAGAAATACTGGTGACAGGTTGAGTGAATAATTTTCTGTGTGCAAGATTTCCATGAAGCTGCTGCGAGTGGTGAAAGCGGAACTGGCAAGTACGAAATTGGGCACCATAAGACAATTAGTATCTGTAATAAGAACCTTTAGGTTCAAAGAGATCAATAGGCCCATTCATCTTCTAGGCAAACTAATGGCCTGGACTCACATGTACCCAGTTTCTGTTATAATGAAGCTTCCTGCAGTGGCTTTAACAAGCACAAACTCACTTATAAGTTTGAGGACAGACATTCAAGCTTCAACGCAAAAAGTACCTTTATTTGGGGACTAGAATAAAAAGGTTTTAGCAATAGTTTACCAGTCTTATTTTGCTGCCACTGATATCTGGATGGCATTTCTAAGTTGTAAAAAAAACCCCTCAGCTATGCTTTTAAGAGTCTCTTTAATCCAGAGGGGGGGAAACTACGGCCTGTGGGCCACATCCGGCCTGCAGGACCCTTCCCTCTGGCCCCCGAGCTCCTGGGGGAGCGGGACCAGGACAGGCTTGCGGAGGAGCCAGCCCAACTCCCCCAGCAGCGAGGTGAGCGGGGCGGAGGCTTGCCCCTGGCCCCTCCCCTTCTGCTTCGCAGTCACAGTTCCCCCAGCGCCTGGGCAGCTCCGCCAGACCTGGTGCTCCAGAGGGGTGTGGTCAGGGGGCGGGGAGCAGGGGGAGTTCCAGGGGGTGGGGAGCAGGGGGTCAGTCAAGGGGCCTGGGCCCTGCTGCCGGGGACAGGGGCAGAACAAGCCAGGGCCCCCCTCAACCCCCAGCGTGCTTGGCCCCTGTCCCCAGCAGCCAAGCCCAGACAGGGAGCAAGCCCTGCCCAACTGCCAGGGAGAGCAGCCAAATGAGCAGGGGAAACGCACAGGCAAAGGACTGAGCCCCCCTTTCCCCCACCCCACAGGTAACGTGGGGAGAGCAGGGAGGGTTGGATAGGGGGTGGGGGGCCCCAGGGGGACAGTCAGGGGGTGGGGAGAAGGGGAGATTGGATAGGGCTGGCCGGGGGTTCTGGGGGTGGTCTGGGGAGGGGAGCAGGGGGGATTGGATAGGGGATGGGCATCCAGGGGGATGGTCAGGGGGCAGAGAGCAGGGGTGTTTGGATAGGATGCGGGAGTCCTGGAGGGCAGTCAGGGGAGAGGAGCGGGGGGTTGGATGCGGGGTTCTGGGGGGCTGAGTAGGGGGTGGGGGCCATGCCATGCCTCACTGTCTGGGGAGGCATAGCCTCCCCCAGCCTTCCCTACCCAGCCCTCCATGCAATTTCTGTACCCGATGTGGCCCTAGGGCCAAAAAGTTTGCCCACCCCTGCTTTAATCACCCATTCCCTATTCCCACCTCCTCCTCCTTAGCAGGCCCAAATACACCCGCAGAGCAGGCCCCTACTCACACCCCTTACAACTTACAGTCATGTTCCGTTTTAAAGGGTCGTGAGTCTAGAGTCTTTGTCCCGCCTCTTTTGTATTTTATGGGAGGGGTGAGAAGTGAGGTTGTGCTACAGTCAGGGATAGGCATTACTTTGGCTTCTTAGTGTTTTATACCTTTTATTAAATCCCCTCTTGCCCCTTCCGACTGGTTGCTTGACCTTGCCTTAAGAGAAGAGCCAGGCAGCCTTCCAGTGTATGCTCATATATTATACTTTCACCATGCCCTGTGACACCTTAACTGTATTCCTTATTTTTTTTATTGTACTAAGAGCCCCATCTGGTTGTAAAAAATGCAACACACAGTGTCTTTGTTTATTGTTTTTTACACATATTAATATAAAATATAAAAGTTTTAAAAATTTAAACCCAAAGTTCTATCTCAGGCTAACAAACAAGCCTATATCCTACCAGTAGTATTAGTATCTCCACATTGCAGATGGGGAACTGAAACACAGAGATGAAGTGACTTGCCTGAGGACACATAGCAAGTCGGTGGCAGAGCTAAGAACTGAGTTCCAGCCCTCTACGTTAGCCACAAAGCCATCCTTCCTCTCTCTCTTGCTGTCTGCAAGAGCTCAGTTTTTTTTAAACAGGGCCATGTTTTCTACAGTGTTCCAGTAATACATATTCTGAAACTGAAGCGAGCCCTACGCCAGCTTTTCCTGCCTTGGCGCTGTGACATCATAACCCCTGCATACCCTGTCACTAAAACAAATGTCTGAGATATTCCACCTCTTCTCTTTAATTGGAACTAGCTTGTTTCAAGAAGCTGAAGAGGCAAACTGTTCAGAGGTTAGTGTGCAGAAATATATCATTGTCTTCCAGGATGCTCTAACTAGGTCTCTTGGGTATCAAGGTCAGAGTTTATTTTGCAGCAAGTTCTACTGGTATGAATCATCAATAGAGTTTCTTACACAATTTATCAATGCCTGACAATTACACATCTCTCTGTTTCTCTAAACAAATCCTAGAGACGGTGCTGGGGAATTTTGACACTTTTCAGTTCAAAACTTAATTCTTCCGAGTTTCTTCACCATGCAGACCCCGCCTGGGCTGATTTGCAGAATTGCTGAGCACCTGCAACTAGAGCCAATGGAAGTTTTTTGCAATGAAAATGTTTTGCGTTGAAAAATGGTATTTCTTTAAAGACAGTTTTTTGTGATGAGAATTTGTTTCTAATTAAAATATGTTGGTTTCCATCAAAATTAACATTTTTGGTTTAAAACCCCAACATTTTCAGTTTATAACCAATATGGTTTTGACGTTTAAGTTTTTAGTGAAAACCCCAACAAAACTTGGGGCGGGGGTAATTTCCTAACTAGTTCTACCTACAATATCCAGGGAGTTCCAGGGGGAGGGATAGCTCAGTGGTTTGAGCATTGGCCTGCTAAACCCAGGGTTCAATCCTTGAGGGGGCTACTTAGGATTTAGGGCAAAAATCTGTCTGGGGATTGGTCCTGCTTTGAGCAGCGGGTTGGACTAGATGATCTCCTGAGGTCCCTTCCAACCCTGGTATTCTATGATTCCAGGGGAACTGGGAGAGCTCAGTAATGTTGAAAAATCAGGCCCTTATTTGTATGGTGAGCTAATTTGGAATAATTAGGCCCTGTTAGCTCTCAAGGTAGCAGTGGTGTGGCCGAAGTAGTCTAAACAGGTCTGAAAATCCTCGCTGCTGCCAGCACTATCTCCAGCAATGAGCAAAAGCAGTAAATCTGAAGATGCACCCAAACATGAAGGGGCAATAGCTTGTGAACTCCAGCTCACAGAACAATCACCAGGTTTTGTCATTATAGGAAGGCTGAAAAGCAGAGAGAGAAAGAGTATTACAAGCAACATATTTGTGAAGGGGAATTGTACACCTGAATCCCCCCACCCTCCCAATGAATCAAATGTATGTCATTGATCCAAACTCAACTATCCTTCTGCTTAACAAGTTGTGATGTGATGGATTTATTAGGTCCGTGACTGGGTGTTATGATCCAAATAATAATTATGAAAGGTTTCCAAAATAATAACACATCAATAAGGGTGAGACTTTCAAAAAGGTCTTAAGGGAGTTGGACACATGTAGCCCCATGACTTTATCCTAGCACAATGGGGTCCTGGTCCATGTGTCAGTCCCCTGGGTGATACTGCAATAGAAAGGGTAACAAGAAAAAATTCCACAAATACATTGGAAGCAAGAGGAAGACCAAGGACAGGGTAGGCCCATTACTCAAGAGGAGCCAGGGGAGGATAACAGAAAATGTGGAAATGGCAGAGGTGCCTAATGACTTCTTTGTTTTGGTTTTCACCAAGAAGGTTGATGGCGATTGGACGTCTAATATAGTGAATGCCAGTGAAAATGAGGTAGGATCAGAGGCTAAAATAGGGAAAGAACAAGTTAAACATTACTTATACAAGTTAGATGTCTTCAAGTCATCAGGGCCTGATGAAATGCTTCCTAGAATACTCAAGGAGCTGACTGAGGAGATATCTGAGCCATTAGCAATTATCGTTGAAAGTCATGAAAGATGGGAAAGATTCCAGAAGACTGGAAAAGGGCAAACATATTGCCAATCTATAAAAAGGGAAATAAGGACAACCAGGGGAATTACAGACCAGTCAGCTTAACTTCTGCACCCGGAAAGATAATGGAACAAATAATTAAGCAATCAATTTGCAAACATCTAGAAGATAATAAGGTGATAAGTAACAGCATGGATTTGTCAAGAACAAACCATGTCAAACCGACCTGATAGCTTTCTTTGACAGGATAACAAGCCTTGTGGATAGGGGGTAAGCGGTAGACGTGGTATATCTTGACTTTAGTAAAGCTTTTGATACCGTCTCACATGACTTTCCCATAAACAAACTAGGGAAATGCCACTTAGCCTCTGATCCTACCTCATTTTCACTGGCATGCCGTATGTTAGACGTCCAATCACCACCAACCTTCTTGGTGAAAACCAAAACAAAGAAGTCATTAAGCACCTCTGCCATTTCCACTATAAGGTGGGTGGATAACTGGTTGGAAAACCATTCCCAGAGAGTAGTTATCAATGGTTTACAGTCATGCTGGAAGGGCATTATAGTGGGGTCCTGCAGCGATCAGTTCTGGGTCCGGTTCTGTTCAATATCTTCATCAATGATTTATACAATGGCATGGAGAGGACACTTATAAAGTTTGCGGATGATACCAAGCTGGGAGGGGTTGCAAGTGCTTTGGAGGGTAGGATTATAATTCAAAATGATCTGGACAAACTGGAGAAATGGTCTGAAGAAAATACGATGAAATTCAATAAGGACAAATGCAAAGTTCTCCACTTAGGAAGGAACAATCAGTTGCACACATACAACATGGACAATGACTGCCTAGGAAGGAGTACTGCGGAAAGGGATCTGGGGGTCATAGTGGACCACAAGCTAAGTATGAGTCAACAGTGTAACACTGTTGCAAAAAGAAAGTGAATATCGTTCTGGGATGCATTAACAGGAGTGTTGTAAACAAGACACAAGTTCTCCTCTGTTCTATGCACCTCTTCTTAGATGTCTCTGATCTTGCTCCCATACATGCCCAGCCATGGCAGGAATGACCAGATCCTTAATTTGTAATTCATATTAACGGGGCAATGATGATCATTAGGAATAAAATGTTCCTTAATTTTAATTAGCCCATGTTCTTGCCATCTTTACAGTTTGGCCTGCACAAGGATTGTACAACTGGGCTCTAAGATGCTGTTTCTGAGAGCTGACCCCCACAGGCAGCAATCCGTGCTTGTGTGGAGCCCAGTTATCTGTGTGAGAATCACCCAATTCTTGGTTTGTAATTCCAGAAGGTCTTTCTGATGCAACGTTCCTGTGGTGTCTTGGAATTGTAATCACTGGGGGATGTGTTTTTCTGCTGCTATGTGAAACCTCCTGTCATTTCAGCGTTTCAGGACCATCAAAACTCAAAACCTTGAATTATGTTGAGTTTTCATGAAAAAAATTCTTTGGAGAGATCTTTAACCAAAATCACCATTAAAGGTGACAAAAAAGTAAGCATCTGACCATCTAAACATCTTTAGAGCTGCCTCCTCCTCCTCTTCATTTGCTTGGACAAAATCACATTGGCCCATCGGAGGCTCTGGGTGACAACCCATCATCCATACCTATATAAGACTAGCTCTTGTGCAGACGTGGCCATGAAGGGGCAGATTTGTACCTGGTGCAAACTCCCATAGCTCCATGGGAGGGAGCCCAGGGGCAGGGATGACCTGGGGGGATAACCCATAGTGGTATTGGAGTGGAGGAATAGGTGAGGACTATGGGCGCTAGACCTCTGAGCCTTTGTGCACCCATCTGCATCGTTACCATGAACATTCCCATCTGCACTTCCCTGTATAACCACCTGTTGCATCTTTTCACACTCCTAGAAAATGATTCATTAGACTTGTTTATACAGTGCCTAGTACTATGAGGTCCTGATCTATGCTTGGGGACCCTGAGGGCTAGATACTCAAGTTCTGAGCTACCCCAGTCTGGGTCGGGTTTTCCAAAAGATCTCAGCTTCCGTTTAGGCACTAAAAAAGAGCTACATATTCAAGACCGTTCGGTACCCAGCAGCTTCCCCTGCATCACTTATGGATAGTTCTTCCGAAGAAATCAGCACCTGATGTGCTGAGGCCTTTTAAAAACAAGGCCCTGATTGTGGGTGCTGAGCACTTCTGAAAATCCCCCCTAAGTGCTACTGCAATATAAAAATGACTCCATAAGATGAATTGGCTTAT
Organism: Platysternon megacephalum; assembly: GCA_003942145.1. Classification (NCBI taxonomy): domain Eukaryota; kingdom Metazoa; phylum Chordata; order Testudines; family Platysternidae; genus Platysternon; species Platysternon megacephalum. Next base: position 1,203,219 of record QXTE01000256.1, read on the forward strand.
TGTGCTCAATGCCTACAAATAGTCACATTAAAAAAAAATGTGTTGAAGATATTGCTGTTGTTGTACAATACTGTGGAACACCTTACCTTGCATTCCTTGCCTGCTTTTCCTATGCCAAGTCCATTTACTTTTGTAAGTTTAGAGGCAAATCCTGTGGGAACTTATTTTGTGTTAGCTTTTCTCACTGGAGAAAAAGTCCAAGGTGAGTGTGAGGTTACCATTGCAGCATTTCATTACTTTCTTTGGGGGATCAGGAAAGAAACATGTTCAGTTTCAAAGCTCCTAGGTGAGCACAGACACAGCAGTGCTGAGTTCACTTCTTGAATGAAAGGTCTAGAAAAGGTTAAGTTCCTTATGATGGAGTTTGCCTTGTATCTCAGTGTTGCATTCAGTCCCTCTCTGCACCACCTTTCTGTGCCCTGCTTGCTGTACAGCTCAGAAACTGAAGTCTGCAATGTATTTATGAAGTCTGTGCACTGGATCGCACAGATGTGGTTTCATTTTTTTCATATGGTCCAAGCTAACGCACCTGGTATATGTGGCTACTAGAGCTGATCAGGAATTTTCTGCCCAAAAATCATTTAGATAGAAAAGATGCAGTTTCCTCAACATTGAAATTTTCTACGAGAAAATTTTGATTTAAAAAATGTTTTTGCATTGGGGGAAATAAAAACAAAATATTTCATTTTGAATCATTTCAACATGAAACTGCATCTCCCTCTGGTGCCTCATTGCATCATGGGAAGTGTAGTTCAGCTGCTTCATAGAATCATAGAATCATAGAATCTCAGGGTTGGAAGGGACCTCAGGAGGTCATCTAGTCCAACCCCCTGCTCAAAGCAGGACCAAACCCAACTAAATCAGCCCAGCCAGGGCTTTGTCAAGCCTGACCTTAAAAACCTCTAAGGAAGGAGATTCCACTACCTCCCTAGGTAACCCATTCCAGTTCTTCACCACCCTACTAGTGAAAAAGTTTTTCCTAATGTCCAACCTAAACCTCCCCCTCTGCAACTTGAGACCATTACTCCTTGTTCTGTCATCTTCTATCACTGAGAACAGTCTAGATCCATCCTCTTTGGAACCCCCTTTCAGGTAGTTGAAAGCAGCTATCAAATCGCCCCTCATTCTTCTCTTCTGCAGACTAAACAATCCCAGTTCCCTCAGCCTCTCCTCGTAAGTCATGTGCTCCAGCCCCCTAATCATTTTTGTTGCCCTCCGCTGGACTCTCTCCAATTTATCCACATCCTTCTTGTAGTGTGGGGCCCAAAACTGGACACAGTACTCCAAATGAGGCCTCACCAGTGCTGAGTAGAGGGGAATGATCACATCCCTCGATCTGCTGGAAATGCCCCTACTTATACAACCCAAAATGCCATTAGCCTTCTTGGCAACAAGGGCACACTGTTGACTCATATTCAGCTTTTCGTCCACCGTAACCCCTAGGTCCTTTTCTGCAGAACTGCTTCATGCCCCCCCTTCTCTGCTATGGGCCAAGCTCCTTGGCCAGGCAACAATTCCCATGATGCATGATGGTCTCACCTCTGACCGAGCCATGTGGTGTAACATGGGAATCATATCACTACAGTTCATCATGGGAGATCGGAGATTTCCAAATCTGAAGTTTTTCATTTTGCCAAAAAATATTGATATTGTCACTTTTTTGAGCCTATTTGGGGCATGGAGGGGAAAGGGGGATTTTTGCTCAGCTCTAGTGAATAATTAATATTGTTTTGGTCTCCTTTAGAGGGCCATTAATCTTCTGCCTTCACACAAATGTGTGCTGTTACAGACACTAAGTGCACCTGCAAAAGTGATTCACATTTTTGGCTGAAACTTATTAAAAATCAAGGTGGCGTGTTGACTGAAATTTAAACTTTGGTGGAAAATGTGATTTTGTTGCATTTATTTGAATTTCCCGTAAGTATCTCCATTCCCCTCCCCCAGTGAAAAAAGACAAAAAGGTGACGGGAGAGACTAGAAAATTGTTCTTTATGTTGTGACAAAAAGTTCCAGGAAATTTTGAACAAAATATCAACTATTCACTTCTCTCTGTTTTTCACAGAAAATATTTGCATTTTTTAACCAGTCCAGTTACATGACATATTTAACACAGTTGCCGGGGGGAAGGGGAGGGAATTGCTTGCTAATTATTATGTCTTTTCTTAACTGATGGTTCTCTAGACTGTTTAAACACCTTCCCCTACCCCCACCCTGGAAATCCAGTTGCCTTTTTGGCAGCACTACTTTTCAACTCAATTTCTAAGGGCTGGTCCACACTAGGGGCAGGGATCGAACTAAGATACGCGACTTCAGCTACGCGAATAGCGTAGGTGAAGTTGAAGTATCTTAGTTCGAATTTGGCGCGCTTACCTCGCGTCCGCGCGGCGCGCGATCGACGTTCGCGGCTCCCACGTCGACTCCGGTACCTCCGATCGCCCTGCAGGAGTAGCGGAGTTCGAAGTAGCGCGTTCGGGGACCGATTTATCGCGTCCAGACAAGACGCGATAATTCGATCCCCGATAGTTCGATGGCTACCCGCCGATTTCGGCGGGTAGTGTAGACGTAGCCTAATATAAAACAGTAAGGGCACAAGCCATTGATCACTGAAATCAGAGAGTCTGTCCATTGACTTCAATGGGCTTTGGATCAGGTCCTGAATCTGGAAAACTGAACTGTTCCCTATTTAGGGTCATAATATAATAATAATATATGGAGATATACCTATCTCATAGAGCTGGAAGGGACCCCCAAGGGTCATTGAGTCCAGCCCCCTGCCTTCACTAGCAGGACCAATTTTACCCCAGATCCCTAAGTGGCCCCCTCAAGGATTAAACTCACAACCCTGGGTTTAGCAGGTCAATGCTCAAACCACTGAGCTATCCCTCCTCCCCTCAACAGTGAGTTGAATTCATTTAATAGTGGAGTCCATTTTAGGAAAGGAGCAATTTGGTTTTAGAAAAGGAAAAGAGACAACAGATGGTATGGTCATTGCTAGACAGTCAGTACATGACTAGCCTAGATGAAAAGCTGAATTGCTGAACAGGCTCTCTTACTGTGAGCTAGTTTAGATAATAATTCCAGGGCAAGCACACACGGAGTCAACTCTGTGGTACCTAGAGTCCAGACAGTTGGAAACTTGCCTAGGTAGAGCACACCATTCATAACAGAATGCCACGTCCACCAGTTGTTTAGGAACATAGTGTAACTCTTTGGTTTGTATGATCTGAAGGGTCTGGAGGTTATTGGGACAGTCTGGGATGGATGGGGAGAAGGAGGAGCCAGACACCCTGGATGTTTAAAGGTTGGTGGGCTTGTCTGACTTTTGGATGGGGTTGGGAGAGGGGATGAGGAGTATTTCTTTACACACACACACACACACACACACACACACATACACACTTTTGGGCAGAAGGAGGGAGAGCTGGAGGAGTTGAGGGGCTTCTCTTCATCCCTCAGAAACAGTTGGGAGGGGAAGCCATACGATAGGAGGGAACAAAGCAGTATAGAAGACGGGGACAAATAGGGCCTCACTATCAGTGATAGACTGGAATCGGATTGAGATATGGGGCTTCCCTGACATTTTGGATCTGCACTCTCAGGGAAGCGTTCCCTCTAGGATCACGAAGCTCAGCTACCTCTAAAATTAAAGGCATAGGGGAATTCTCAGATATGAGGTTCTAGTCTGAGTACGTCTCCTCATATGATTTTAAAAACATTAACCAAAAATGACTCTAGAATGGGATATTCAGATTTGGTTTAAGGAAGAGGCTGCTTATTTCCCCCATGGAACAACCAATCCATGATCTCTTGTATGGCCTAATATGAAAGCAGTCCCTTTGCCATGTAACTGTCCTCAGACACGCATGACACACAACATACTATCTATACCTAGGAAACACACACGTCCTTTCCATGTGTCTTATCCAAACACACTTACCCATACCTACCTTTTAGTGTTAATCGGATTTGCGTGACTTTGCATAGAGCTTTCACATTGGAATTTTTCTTTTAGAGTCTTTTCAAAGGCATCAGTTGTTGAAAAAAAATTAAGGAGTCATTAAGTGCTTCATTAGAGTGTTTTCTTCTTAGAGAGTTTGATTTGATTAGAACTCAATTGTGGCTATTTTTATTACTTTTTTTCCCCGTCCTCTGCCTAAGTGCACTTCGGTTGGTCTGTTTTTTGAGGTTTAAATTCAGTTCAACTGAATGCTCTTGAGTTCCTGAATTAATTCATTCATTTTCTTTTAATGACCATGAAGAGTTGTGTTAAACTAGAGAGCCATTCCTGGAGCACTGCAGTGTTTGGAGCCTGGCAGTCCTAGGGGGAAAGCCTATGGATATGGAATAAAGATTTGAAATGTAACACAACGTGGGAAGGGGTTCATCTGGTGTGAATCCAGTGATAATTGCCTAGAGATTACTTGCCTCAAAACGGTCTAAAACAGGCACTTTACCAAGGCAGAAAGTGCTAACGCATTCAGATTCCATTTTTAGATACTATGGGGTCTGCACTTCATTACTAATCTGGGGTCAAATCCTGCTCACTTGTAAAGCACTCCAGGGCTTGACCCATCCTCTGTAATGTCAAAAAATGCTGCAAACAAAATGCTCTTTGTCCAATGAATGTGGTGAATGCGGTTTTATAGTCCCTGGGAATCGGCTGAACACAGCTCACACAGCCGTGCTAGCTTTATGCACTGTGATTATAAGGCCAAATTCTCTTCTAAGGGTGTGTCTACACTGCAGCTGGAAGCATGCTTCCGAGTGCAGGTAGCCAGACCCATGCTAGCTCTGCTCGGGCTTGGGCTAGCCTGCCCACTGGGTACACATTTGGCCAGCTAGCCTGTGCTGCTATGACCACACTGCTATTTTGAGCACTAGCTTGAGGAGAAGTGTTCTGTCTACCCAGCTGCAGTGTAGACATACCCTAAGTTACACTAGTGCAGTTTTAAAGTCAATGGCTTGCACTGGTGTAACTGATTTGAGAGGAGAATTTACCCATCCCATGCAAGAATGCTGAATGGTGGGAATAGGAGACGAGTGGAAATAAGTCAGAACCTTTCATGTTTCAACCTTATCTTGATATGTATAAGTGCCTGGTATGTTTCTAAACTCCCAGATTAAGGGTGGGCTTTTCAAAAGCACTCAGCCATGGCTTCACTCTGCTCCCATTGATGTCACTGGGATTGACACAGTCAGGCTAATGCTGAGTGCTTCTGAAAAGCCCATCACATGTGTCATCTTAAAGTAGAACAGCTTCCATTTAGGCCTCATGTACACTGCAAAAAAAGTGTGTTCTTCACTTGAATGAACTAACTCCAGTTCAAATCCTAGAGACCGCAAGGAAGTTTTTAATTTTCAGGGATAGCTCAGTGGTTTGAGCATTGGCCTGCTAAACTGAGGGTTGTGAGTTCAATCCTTGAGGGGGCCACTTAGGGATCTGGGGCAAAATCAGTACTTGGTCCTGCTAGTGAAGGCAGGGGCTGGACTCAATGACCTTTTAAGGGGGGGAGGGATAGCTCAGTGGTTTGAGCATTGGCCTGCTAAACCCAGGGTTGTGAGTTCAATCCTTGAGGGGGCCACTTAGGGATCTGGGGCAAAATTGGTCCTGCTAGTGAAGGCATGGGGCTGGACTCAATGACCCTTCGGGGTCCCTTCCAGCTCTATGAGATAGGTATATCTCCATATATTATGTAAGTTCGCAGGTTGAGTTAAAGAATCTAGGGGAATCTAAGGTTTACTGTGACTTACTAACTCATGTGAAAACTACAAACTGTCTTGTCTTTACTAAGACTCAAGAACACTTTTTTTAATTATTATTATTTCTGGTAGTGAAGACAAGGCCTTTGGCACCTAAATTAAGTGACCACAGTAGGAGCTACTGGGCACTGAACACTTAACTGTAGTCCTTTGTCAAGACATGGGTCATAAAATGAGGTGTGAAGCTCATGATTTCAGAGTCAGACTGACCGTTCACACTGAGGATCTACCCCTATTGAAAGCCAATCCAAATGTTTTCCTAATAAAACTTTCTTGTGCTCTGCCGATGGAAAGAGCGACCTTGCTGGGTTGTAGTTATTAGCACTCCCCTACAAGCTTAAAAAATAAGGCATTACATCCCTCTTCCTCCAGTGCTCACATGTCCTTCCTGTGCTGCGAGTGACACATCTCTCTTATTAAAATACAGCATAAGAGAGCCACTTCAGCAAAACACGTTTGCTTTGAATGAGTCACTGGGCTCTTAACAGATATGCATCAGCTGCCGTTAAGAGCTCTAAGGGTAACAAGAGTAGCTGTGAGCTGGACAGTTTTTAGATCATTGCGGCTTGTTCCTAAAGAATGAGCAGACAGAGCTCACAATGAATGCTAAACTTGGAAAGCAAAGTCAGCAGTGGTTTAGTATCATCACATAGTGTGCAAGTAACCTCTGTGAGCAAGCAAATGCCCTGTGAAGTCAATCGGAATCTGTCCACTACCTCCAATGGGTGCAGAATCAAGCCCCAATTCCTCATGAGCAGTGAAGAGGCCATGGGATCTGATGGACATAGCAATGCAGGGGGGGGCCCTCCCCTGATCCATGTGGGTTTGGGGAAGAAAGGAAGAGCGAGGGGGAGAGGAGGAGGGCCGGAGAAACTCAAGTGGTCAGGAGCAAATGCAAGGGGCTGCCTCAGCAAGTTCTGCAAAGACAATGGAATCAGGCTGCTCGATACAGTGTTCACTCTGGGCATTCCTCCCGTGCTGATTGGCCGTTGAGTCCGACCCCTTCTTCCTCACCCATCTTCACTTAGGCATCACTCGACCTGCCCCACGTGCTCCCTTCCTCCCTTCCCTTCAGTGCCCCCTCTCCTTGTCTCTGTCTAGCTAATTCCTTTCCAGCCACACCCACACAGACAATCTCTCCAACAGGTGAGTCTGAGTGAGCTCCACCCCAGAACACCAATAGTCTAGGCTGGGGATGTGGGAGACCTGGCTGTGAGTCCCTGCTCCAAGGCAGGCAAAGCAGGGACTTGAATGGGGCTCTCCTGTATCCCAGGTGAGTGCCATAACTGCTGGGCTATTGACTGTCCAGGGGTGGGTCCCCAGGTCTGTTTTTTCACACACAAATTCAAAAGGGCTTGGTTTCATCCCCAGGTAGAACAGGATATCTTTTTTAAAAATCCTGAGTTTTTGCTGGCTGTGGGAACCACTTCCCCCGCAGCTCTTCTTGAGCAACTGTAGCAGCTGGCAAGGTCTCCATGGGTAGTGTTGGGAGAAGATCTGGTAAAATGTCAATAGGAGGTGATAGCTCAGCAGTGAAACTCTATTTGGGGGCACTTCCAGGGTCACCTGGAAAAGCTCCCTCATTAATTACAAACAGAGTTTGCTCAGAAAAAGAAATGGCTCTAAATCCAATGCAAGCCTCGACAAGGGTTTGTGTAGGAGACCTTTGCTGATAGACCTCAGGCTGGGCACTGATCTGTTTATAATATCCACATGTGAGCTGTTCTCTTTGCTCNCTTGAATGGGGCTCTCCTGTATCCCAGGTGAGTGCCATAACTGCTGGGCTATTGACTGTCCGGGGGGGCAGCTCTGTTTTTTCACACACAAATTCAAAAGGGCTTGGTTTCATCCCCAGGTAGAACAGGATATCTTTTTTATAAATCCTGAGGTTTTGCTGGCTGTGGGAACCACTTCCCCCGCAGCTCTTCTTGAGCAACTGTAGCAGCTGGCAAGGTCTCCATGGGTAGTGTTGGGAGAAGATCTGGTAAAATGTCAATAGGAGGTGATAGCTCAGCAGTGAAACTCTATTTGGGGGCACTTCCAGGGTCACCTGGAAAAGCTCCCTCATTAATTACAAACAGAGTTTGCTCAGAAAAAGAAATGGCTCTAAATCCAATGCAAGCCTCGACAAGTGTTTGTGTAGGAGACCTTTGCTGATAGACCTCAGGCTGGGCACTGATCCATTTATAATATCCACATGTGAGCTGTTCTCTTTGCTCTTCTCAGGAACATATCTGGCCTGAGAAAAGCAGAGAAATAATGTTGGCTGAACTTGAGCAAACAGTCCCAGAGACATTCGCTCTCCAGTCAATATTATTCCTCCATGCTTCATGGGAGATGAAATGGCCTCCATTTCAGTACTGAAAGGATGGAAGGAGGTCAGTCTCTGAGATTTCTAAGACATGGCCCTAGTCCGATATCATAGTCTCTCTTAACACTGCTAGGCGTAAGCAAAATATTTACTTAATAAATAAAGACATTAGCCAGAGCAAAATGGTCAGAGTCCATTTTTGCCTATGTCCCAAGGTATGCCTCTTATTAACACCAGGGATAAAGGGAAACTAGCCCTTAATTTTTCAAAGTGCAGCCCAGAGCTTTAGCTGCATGACTCATCACTGGGAATTCATGGCTAAAACTTGGTGCCAGGCTTTGAAAATAGAGCTGGTTGTCATATTTTAGGTAGTATATAAACTGGGCAAAAGCAATGTTGAGGACTCTCTGATTCAGGCTGAGTCTCAGATGGAGCTCTGAGTTGGCTTCACTGCAGCTGGAGCCAAGGTCCATGCAGTGTAAGTGGAATTCAGCTTTCACAGGAGGCACCCAATAGCTCTCATGAGAGGAGCTGCTTGAGAGAGAGGAGGGCAAGGTGCCTTGGGCTCCATATCCCATCAAGCACAGCGCTGTAGTGTGGCCACTGTGCCAGCCCAGCCGAAGTGAGAATTTTTTCTTGTTGCGACTGATATTCTCTGAACACCCTGATGAATTAAAGCCTTCAGGAGGAAGATGGGGGGCCTAATAGACTGGCTGATGCTTTGATTGTTCCATGTGCTGAATCACTCAGGCTGTTTAGTGGCAGAACAATTTCCAAATAAATAGATTGTGTCAGGATCCCATCATGGGCTGCCAGGACCAAGAGTCAGAGTCGGGGCAAAGCTGAGGCTGGGAGTAGAAGAGGAGTTCATAGTCCAGGCCAGGGTCAATACCAAGGGTCAGAGTCTGAGTCAGGATGCAAAGTCTATGTCAAGCTGAGGTCAAAACCAGGAATTCAGGAGCAAGGAGCGGGAACAGTCATGGCAGCTCCAGGAGATCCACACTGCTGCCTGGACACTTGCTGGAATGCCCCTTGGGTTTATATATGGTAGGAGCCATGAGGCTGCTGTCTGGCAAACCCTTGAGGTGCAGCATCCCATGGTCTGTGTCTGCAGCAGGTCATGGGAAGTGGAGCACAAGCTGGCTACAGCTGCGCAGCCTGGAGCTGTCAGCTGCTGGGAAGCTTTGCAGGCCAGGGTTCTGGACCCCCAGGGCCTTCTAGAGTGTTTCACAGAATATCCCAGGAGGCAAGGGTGCCTATTTCCTGGAGGTGAACACAGGTGAGAGAGACACTTCTCATTGCTGTCTTTGGAAGCATCTGAAATACAATTTCAGAAGCTAGTTAGAAAGAGATTCTGGTTTTGTCAAAGCTGAAAGGTTCAATGGGTTAAGACCTTTAATACACATTTAGCTGTGGTGTCCTTGGGAAAGGCCACTCCACTCCCAACTTTATACCTTAATGGCAGAGAAATGGGCTGGATAAACTATTTCCTAGCTTCTATCATTCTGCATGAGAAATCATGTAGCTAGTAAAACACCTCATTCAACTCATTACATCACTGGAACAAATTCTCCTTGGCCGTCTTTCCCAGAGGACATAACGTGAATTCTAGTAGTTTGTGGAAGCTGCAAGCATTTACAAAATTAACCCTTTGTGGGTGTCCCGTATGCCACACTCACTTTACTTCCCTCCTTGTTAGGGAGAGCAGCAAGAGGATGGAACCAAGATAGCAAGACAGGGGCCGTTCTCCTTTTCACCCCCTCCCCCGTCTACCACATCATCCTCAACCATGAGCTGTCAGAGGCTGAAAATAACAATCTCAGTGGTGCTTTTCCATGCTCTGAAGAGTGCCTGCAGCGTGGCTTAACCTTTGGACTCAGCAGGATCTGGGAAGCCAATAATCTGAAAGTGCACTTCTGAAATAAAGTGATATTTGGCTCTGGTTCCACTCATTCACATTCGAGGGGCCAGATCCTCAGCTGGTGTAAATCAGCCTAGCTCGACTGCATCCAACAGAACCACATCAGTTCATGTCAGCTGAAGATTTGGCCTACCATGTTCAAACCGCTTCAGTCTTGGAAATGAACTTTTCACCCAGATTGATTTTATATTCGAAACAGAGAATTAGGGATTAAATATTTTATCTAGTTATGGCTGAGAGTCAGAAAATTGACTTGGATTTTCTGACCTAGGTTTTGCCCTTATGGATAATCGTGATGCATAAAATTAGAACCATGAAGGTTGTGTTTGTCTTACAATATGGACATACTCATTTCAACCGATTTGTCAATGGTTAGGCAGCTGCTGTGCTGAGACCACTGCCTATCATGCTGCTTAGCCTCATTGTTTCTGTGTCCCATGGTCTGTATCCACCTGTTGTCTCTTGTGTTATGCTTAGATTGAAAGGTCTTTGGGGCAGCGATGGGCTTTTTGTTCTATAGAGTGCCTAGCACGATGAGTTCCCTTGCTACGACTAGGGCTCCTAAACTCTAAGGCAATACAAATCATCATAGATGTGAAATCATTTCCCCACTCTTTTGACTATGAGTTCTAAGCCTTCCCTTTGAAACTCATTAAATAGAAATGGAGCATCCCATTTTATTGTTGCCATGGTACACATAGAATTATAACAGTTCAGTCCACACTTCTGAAATCTCATCTTGAACTCAAACCAAACCCAAGAAAGACCATCTTTGTGGTGTGAAAAAGTTTGTTTCCTCCACTATCACTATCATTATTTTTGTCTAGCTCTATGCTACAAAGGTTCCTTTTAGGAGCGTAAGTACTGAAATACCACAAGAGCGAGTAATATTGGTGCATCTATTTCCTAATCAGAAGCAGGATGTATTAATACTCTTACGAGACAGCTTCTTCTCTAAAGATGCCATCTGGACAGGTTTCTCAGTTCCCTTTTTTAAGGCAAATGGACCACACGCTCCCCAAGGTCTTACAGTTTTTTGGTCCCTAGGGGCAGCGGTAGAGAGCCATGGCACGAGGATGGCTCCTGAACTAGATGAAGAGTAGATCAGTGTATCTGCAACCCTTTGCTGTTAGTGGGGTGGGGCTTTAAGACTTTTGAACCAATCCGCTCGCATTAAGACCACCCCTGAGGTGTGGTACATGAATGCGGTTCTGACAAAGCTGGTACAAACTGCCTTTGAGCCAATCAATACCTGTCACCTCATGTTGGTTTCCAGAGCAGGTCATTTCCCTGGTAGTGGTGATTTCACTTCATTCATGCATATCAAGTTTTACAAGGGTAGGATGGCAATGGGGATGCTGCTGAGATTCCTCTGCAAGTGGGTGATGAGATTCCACCTTCTTTAGCCTGCCAATGCCTGCTTACCCATCCTGGTAAGGCTCTGCGGTACATGCTCAGCATTGCAATGGTATTGCAGTTCTACTGGGAGAGGGCCAAAGTGTTTAGAAAGTCCATCCAATGCTTTGTTTCCTTTGGCACTGATGCCATGGACAATACTGACTCCAAGAAGGCCATGTTGAAAGGGCCACCTGACTATTTCATTTTGCATGGGTAGGATCTGGCTGTCTTGATATAGCAAGGCTGTGACAAGGTTCATTCAGTCAGGGGCAGAGTAGTATCAGGTATGCTGACATCTCAAATATACTGGAGGCAGCTACATGTTCTGCATATGTTTACGAATCACTATTCTAGCAAGGCATCCCAATTCAGTGAAATTCAGTCCCGCAATACCTGCTTCTGAAGTAAGGAAGCCAACCAGCACTCTCCTACCCTTTAGAGTTTTTGCTGATTTTGGGATGTACCTTGTTTGAGTTGTCTAAATTCTTTGGAAAGTTTGCTTTATGGGCACATCCTGTGGGCTAGCAGAGAGCTAAGCCTGATGTTCTTTTTTGGAGGTATCAAGGGTGGGTGATTACATTCTGGGGTAGTTAAGTTCTGGGTTATCACACAACCACAAGTGTGTGGGAGAGGGGGGCAGGGGAGGCAGTGTGCTGATAGTTTTACTCATTACCATTGCCCCTACGGACCAAAAAGTGTAGGGAGATACACTAGGTAGCCGAGAGACAGGAGTGATCATCCTACTAGAGTGATCTTCTCAGAACATTACCAAGAAGGTCATATTCCTTTCCCAGATTTCCAAATCTAAAGGTTTGGCAGTGTTTTAGAAAAGCAGATGAACCTTTGTGTACCAAATGACTCTCTGGATGTACACATGCATCTGACGAAGTGGGTATTCACCCACGAAAGCTTATGCTCCAATACGTCTATTAGTCTATAAGGTGTCACAGGACTCTTTGTTGCTTTTTACAGATCCAGACTAACACGGCTACCCCTCTGATACTCTGGTTCTATTGCGATTCATTCATCGCTACTTACCACCTCACTTGTCTTAGCTGCCTAAACATACTCTAGTAGTAACAGTATCAGAACTGGGACAAATTGTGTTCTGTGGGTTTGGGAGGCCCTTTCTCAACACTGCAGCTCCTAATGAACAGCAGGGGGTTGCAAAACGTTGGCTCGTTGAATGATGCTTTTGCAAACGTTTGTTTTGATATTTCTAATTAGAATTAGCATATCACTGGCAATCAAGCTTGTGTAACATTTGGAGCCTGAGTATATCAGTTCCCTTTGGGGTTTTAATAGGCCCCATTGATGGGAGGCTTGCCAGAAGAAGAAACCAAAACTAGGTTGAGTCACAATATTTAATGCTCGTCATTTTGTTAGTTGAACCTGAGATCTTTCTCTAAGCAACTTCTCATGAGAAGACCCATTCAGTGTTGTTTTTTAAACTGAGTGTGATGCAATCCAGGCTGTTCTACAGAGTGGTAGAGACAAATACAACTTATATCCTCTACAGACAATAGCGCCTGGATTCTAAAGTGATGGGCAGACACCCTATATAAACACCTAATCCACTGCATGAATTTTAGTGCTTCCATGAAAATCCTCAAGAGCTTTACTGTGAAATGTGGCACTATCTTATAATAGCATTTTGTCCTACTAGGTAAAATAAATGTACGGTGAGACTGGGGGAGATCTTGCCAGGTCCCATAATAACTTGGAAATCACCATGTTACTGCTTTATTGCAATCTTAGAAATAGAAGATGGTCAGCAAGAAGCACAATATATCAGTGGCTGAGCAGATTTAAAAGTTGTGATTTAAATCAACATTATGCATTAATATAGGACTGTTTGTAAATTACCTACCCTAGTTGAGTGATTGGTGAATAAATCTACAAAACACCTGGGTTATATTTTGGGCTTTTAGGCCACAGTTCCCACACAGCCTCTCTACCACTTAAACCCGTAGGCCTTGCGCTGACCACCTGTAGAAAGGTGAATTTCATTGTGTATGGGGACAGCAGGCAGGGAAGCCCAAGCAGGAATCGTTGGGGACCTTCTGGGTGACTTTTCCCTTCCTCTGTCTTCCTTTTGAAATTTAATAATAGATCAAGCACTCAAAAGTCAGGAAATCCCAAAAGGTAAGGAGAGTGAAGCCAACTTAGCTTGGATGCTTTGCACCTATTTTCACAAGAGACTAAGAGAGGTTGGATTACTCACTCCTTTGGGACCGTTGCATACCCCAGCCTTATTCCATGAATTATGTTAGATGAGCAGCAAGTGTGAGTTAACCTTCTCAGAGCATCCTCAGTTACCATTTCTTCTTCTCTCATGCTTCCCAACCACAACACTGAACACACAAGACCCTTACTGGTAACCACCTGCTCTCCAAGTCCTACTAACCAACTCAAAATGCAAATTCCCTGTCTCAGTGATCTTACTTTTAAAAAGTACATCATAATCTTAGAGGTAGGAATGTGCATTAGGGGCACACCCAGATCCTGGCCTGAGAAATCAGGCTTGGGGCTGGAGAGAGAGTGGTTGGAGGGGATATGGAGAGGACAAGATAACATCTACTCCAAGCCACTGAAGAGCGTTAGTGCAACTCTGCTGAGTCTGTTTGACTACAGCAGCTAATAAAGAGCCTTTACATGTATCCGAGTTTCCTGTGGATCTTCTCACCTTTTGTGATGGAATACACCCCTGTATTCACACCCTACATACTGTTGTAATAATCTTTGTGCAAAGTATGCCTTGTAAGGTATCAGTTGAAAACTCATAATTTGGTGGTTGGTATTGTCCTGGGAAAATAAGTGTGGCAACATTGTATGTGAAATTATAAGATTCCTCTGCATGATGTTCTTAACACATGTTCCAAACCACAGCCCTGCCCAAACAGCAGTTGGCAAACAGGTCTGTCCTAAACAATGGAATGTGTGCTTTGCTTAATTTGCATTTAAGCAGCAAACCGATTAATCAAGTAGGAAGGGAAGACAAAGGAAGTTTAAACGTGAAAAAAACAGCAGGGAACATCCTTTTACACAGACACTTTGGCTCCTGGTTCTCAGCTGGAAATGTTTTTCATGAGAGGGCTGACAAACATCCCTAAGGACCTCTCTCTTGACCCCTGCCCGGCCATCACACCCACTGCATCTGCAGATACAAATGAAATAGCTGCTGGACTCTGGGGGAAGGAGCGTAACCTAAACCGTTTGGTCAGTAAGACTGCTGAAAGCACGGGGTGAGAAAAGTTTGTTTGAATCTAATGTAGTTTGTTGTCAGGCATCAGTAAGCATTTTATCTTTATCTTTCTCGTAACCATTTCTGACTTTTATGCCTCATTACTTGTACTCACTTAAAATCTCTCTCTTTGCAGGGAATAACAGTGTTTTATTGTTTTATCTAATCCATTGTGCTCAAGATGAAGTGTCTGGTAACTCCATGTGGGGTAACAAGTTGTATGCATATTATTCCCTTAAAGAAATAACACACTCAGTGTATTTGCACTGTCCAGGAGAGGGCTGGGCAGTACAGGACATGCGTCTCTGGGGGGACACATGGGACTGAGAGTGTGCTGGGGTCACCCTGTGGTAATCTGTAAGGCTGGTGAGAGCCAAGGTGTGGCTGGCTGGCTGCAGCACACACAGACATAGCTGGGAGTGCTGTTTGTGAGCAGCAAGACATTGTAAAGGGCCCCCCACAGGCTACAGGGTAGGGAGGAGGGATAGCTCAGTGGTTTGAGCATTGGCCTGCTAAACCCAGGCTTGTGAGTTCAGTCCTTGAGGGGGCCATTTAGGGATCTGGGGCAAAAATCTGCCAGGGATGGTATTTAGTTGGGGATTGGTCCTGCTTTGAGCAGGGGGTTAGACTAGATACCTCCTGAGGTCCCTTCCAACCTTGATATTTGATGACAGAGCTACTCAGTAGGCTTGACTGTGCCCTAGTATGTCACCCCTTCTCTGACCCACAGGTTGCAAACCCTATGTCCATAAGGTTCATGTGAACTACCACACTCCAACACCCTATCTGGTAGCCTGATGGTAATAGGTCACCTGGGGTGCCCAGCCCCAGTGTGAGGCTCTGCCCCTGAGGTCTGATTGGCCCTACTTAAGCCCACAGTGGGAACAGGAAGCTATCTGAACACCTGGGTCCATTTTACTCTGGACTATGGGACTTGTGCACCCTGCTCTGGCTCCCCTGGCTTGATTTCTTGGCATCCTGGCCCAGATTGATTCCTACCATCTGACTTGTGTTCTTGACCTCCAGTTTGTCTCTTGCATCTGACCCTGTGCTATCCTGACCTGGCCTGCCTCTAATTCCTGCCTCGTGGTCCTGATCTCCAGTTTATCTCCTGCTTCTGACTTTCCTGTCTCCTGACTCTTGACTCCTGTCTTGTGATGGCATGATCCTGCTGCACAAGACATGGCCATGACATCATGATACATAGCTGAAAAGCACCAGCTGTGCTGCACGGGGCCCTCTGCAGTTGTGGAGGAAAGGGCTGTGTTAGCTCCTAATTCTGAATCCCCAATTTCCAACACCTTACTGCATCAGGTACTTGCTCTTGTTAGAGATGGCTTTTCAGGGCTCTTCGCATGCCCTGTGAAAAGCCGTTGTGTGAAATATGGGCTATTTAAAGACTTCAGCTATCACTTATAGTACAGTTTGCTTATGGATTACTGTGCAGTTAGCAATGAGCATCAGCACTGACTCCCCAACACTCCAGAGTGATGTCAAGATATACAGGTTATCCTTTGGTGCTGATCCAGTAGCTTTCTCTAAAGCCCTGCATTCAGTAATTAAAACATTTCATGTTACATTTTGGAAGTCAGGCAACACAGAATTCCAGGATACATTCTGTCCTATTGTCCTGTGAGTCTACTGAATTCATTATTAGTGATGTTAATTGACTGCCAATGCTGCTCTGAGCCCCTGTAGAAGAAGACGGAGCAGGATTTCCAGAGCCTCAGAAAAGCTGTGCTTCCCAGTCCTGGCATAAGCGGACCTCTCCAATTATAACTCAGTAATGAGTTTATTAAAAAAGATGGATGAGTTCAGTAAGTGGTGAGATCACAATTGTTTTTCATAACTGACCTTACTAAATTTAATTTGAATAGACATGCGTAATGTTAACTCAGAGGATTTAATTTTGGTTGAGATAATCATGGTTTGAACATTGCATGCTGCCTTAATTCAAGACATTAATATATTCAGGGCTCTCTTAAGGGCCTTGGACATATAGTTTTGTCAACAGATGTGCAGCAGATTGAGTTGGGAATAATTTAAGGGTGGTAGAAAGTCCCTTTTTTATTGCAATTTATAATAGGCAGATAGTTTTTAATTTAAAAAAATATATTAGGCTGAATGGATGCCTTCAAATATTTGCAATTCTCAGGCACTTAACACCAGTTTCCATTAATGGTAAATGATGATGATTTACATTATGCTAATATGTATTCATTATTTAAATCCTTAATTACGTGTGCAGCCATGTGGCACAGTGAAATAATAAAGGGTAATAAATGCAGAAAGCAATGGTTCTTTCAAGCACATTGGAAGTCAGGTGGCTACTACATTTCAAGGGAAGACGTCGGGGGGAATCATGTTTGTGTCACAGCATATGGTCCTTTGCATGATTGTTGTTGGAAACGGGAGGCAGTTTGGTCTACTGGAGTGGAACTTGGGAGACCTGGCTCTGATATTGACCTGATGTGTGATCTCAGACAGTCATTTCCCCTCTCTGCCTCTGTTTCCCTCCCCACCCTTTGTCTATCTAGCCTGTAAGCATTTTGAGGCAGCTTGCCCCTCTCACAGACCCTTCCCTGTTGGATTTGCTTCTCTGGTGAGCTCCTTATTAAATGTATGGGTTTTCTTGATCTGTGGTGCCTTTTTCGGTGCTCCAGATCACCTTAAGCCTGTCCATTGCTGGTGTGCTGTGACCCTTTGTGTTCACTGCCTTGGAGCTTCATTGGGTCCCAGTCAGAGTCTGGCAGCTTTTCATGGACCCCTTTCCAGTTCAGTGTCTCAACGCTTTGGTGCTTTGTATCAGTATTCCAGCCCTCAGCAGTTGAGTGTGTTGCCTGGGCTTTGGCAGGTATTCTGAATGCCCAGGCTTGCGGGGCGCAGAGTTCCATGTCAGGGCGCTGGTGAATTGTCCTTTCCCATTCCTCAGGCCTTCTGCCCAACCTCTCAAGTGTTTCTGGAGCCTCGTCCCATTCCTTCTGAGGCCAATCTCCTTCCCAAATAATGATCAGACAGGCACACAGTCAATTTCCAGTTTCCTCTTCTGTTTTTATTTCCATGCAGCGAGTGATTTGGTCCTAAGACAAGTGCATGATGCCCTGTACTTTTGTGGTCTCCATCACCTTAACTTGTTCCGCTGCTGTGTTTAGATACTGCAGAGGATAATCATAATTCTTTTGACTAACACTAGGCAAAGCTGAGGGGTAGGTTTTTCCCAGGAGCAGATAGTCCTTAACGCTGGACTAAAGCTGATTTGGGATTTTGCAATGGAATATGGGTTTTGTTGTCATTGTTGAAAAATGCCAATTCATTGAAACTGAAACTTTCCATGGGAACATACCAGTTCTGTTGGGAAGATTTCTCAGGTCCATAATGGAATTACACACACACACTAGCTTCATGGTTAGGACCATCACCTGAGATGTTGGAGTCCTGCACTGCCTGATTCAGACTAGGGATTCTTTCTCTCTGGTTTTTCGTGAAAACTTCTCAATACCTTGGTTTCATTAAAAAAAGAACTAGATAAATGCATGGCGGATAGGTCCATTAATGGCTATAAGCCAGGATGGGCAGGGATGATGCCAGATTCTGGGAATGGGTGACAGGGGATGGATCACTTGAGGATTACCTGTTCTGTTCATTCCCTCTGGGGCACCTGGTATTGGCCCCTGTTGGAAGACAGGATACTGGGCTAGATGGAACTTTGGTCTGACCCAGTACGGCCAATCTTATGTTGTTATGTTCATTCCTAATGCAGAATAGGGAATCTTTGTGTGATAGGAAAACCATTTCCTGCCCAGCTCTACTCACGAGGTTAAACTAAGCAGAAAGCGCTCTTCAATTGCTAGATATGCATCATGCAAATCAAACATTGCAGTGTCCACTCAGTGCTCAGAGAAATTCACACAGGGCCCAATTCCCCAAAATCCCTTCAATATCAATGGGAACTTTGCTTCAGTGAGGTCTTCATGGGTGGACCCAGAGGTTAATGATACTACAACCACACAAGACCTCTTTGTCACTGCTGTGAATTGCTATGATAGCAACACATACCGACTCTGTTAACTGGCAAGTTTTCCACATATAGTCAAAACTTGTGAAAAAAGAATCCCCACATTATTTAATTACCCTATCAGCACCTGCTAGGTCAAGTTAATACTTCTTAGTAACTAATAAGGCATGGCAGATTAATGCATGCTTAGAATAACCCTCCCAGAGATTTGTAGACACATGATTACTGGTGGTTGCCTTAATTCTTTCCCATAACTGCGAGCTTTTGTAAAGCACAGTTTTTGTATCGAGTCCAATATTAGGTACACTTTACACAAACTGAATACGTGTGATCATACTTGGCAGCCGACAGGCAAGAATGGGTCCGGGAATGATTACCAAAACAGTGATGTCATGTTAGATTAGCCCAATGCCTCAGTTGTGTTGGGCCAGCATTCAGAAATACTAGGCAGGATGTAAAAATTGCATGGACGAAAGCAACTCTGTTTGGCAGTGGACCAGATTTCTCAGGGGTTGCCTGTCAATTTTCAATGTTTCCTTTTCCCTCCAAACAAAACAGCCAATCTAGAGCTGTCAAAAATTAATGACCAAGGGCCTATCCTCAGCCTGAAACCTCCTATTGCAATTAACAAGATGAATGGCTTCCGTTTTGGCAGGGAACCCAAAAGGAGTGTGGACATGGTGTTGCTTATAAAATCTAAGGGCTCCATCCAACTCCCTTCGAAGCCAAGGGGTTGACTCCCATCATCTTTATGGGGGCTGGATCAGGCCCCTAATCTCTTGTTTATATGGTTGGGGTAGCCGGTGTCTAGCCCCTGTGTGTGTCTGCTAGGTGGGAGAGGGTGCAGGGCAACTACCTTCCACTAGGGTCAGTCAAACTCACAATCCATTGTCCCAAAGTGAATGGGGCCATAGCTCTCCTTGAGATTCCCCCAGGGTGAGGGAGCCTACCTTGCTCCCAACCCAGGACTGCGCCTTAATGATGCAGTCTATTCCTAAATGCCTTCCGTATAAGGACCAGCAGTCCCTCCTGGTCCCAGCGATCTCCTGGACATTCTGCCCCTGCCTTCAGTTATAGCCAACCAAGGGCAGAGTGTGTGGTACCTACAGGCCTTTGCAGGGAGCGGTGCACAGCTGCACTGAACCACAGGGAGTCCTGGGAGGGTTGGGTCCCCAGGGTGAATAATTCCTCCAGGCGTCCTAGCACACAGCAGGACTGACAGTGCCCTCTGCAGGATTTATGGAGAGGGGAAGGTCCATTATCCATGTCCTCTTTTCACTGGTTCCTGCCGCTTTAGGACATCATGCACCCCCTGCCAGGGCACACTCACAGTTCACCAATCCCTGCCATGCAGGAGCCATGCCAGCCGTGGGAGCCTCCTTGCACGCTATCCCTGCCACAACCTCAGAAGGGGTAGCAGTAACAGCATTATAACACCACTTGTAACCGTACCTCCCAGTGTTACAGGTGGCTAAAGCAGAAGGCAGTGCCACTCAGATTTGGCCCATCTGCCCTTGCGTAGATGGGGACAGATAGGCCAAACCTCTGGGAGGCCCTGAATGCGGGAAACATCGTGTTTCAACTGAAACGGGGTGGTTGGGTGTCAGTGTGAGACTGTCCCTGGTACTGCTGGGAGGTCTGAGGTGTAGCCCTTTAATGAAGGTACCTCGGTGCCTTCTGCCGAGCGAATTCTATTTTAGAATGGTATCTAGATAATGTAAAGGGAGCCAACTATTGGCCAACAAGATCACCAATGCTACTACGTAAGTCCGTAGCTTCTGTAAAGTTGGTGAAAGTTTCCTCGAGGCAGCTCTGGTGTCAGAAGCAAATATTTCTCTCTCTTTGCTGCAGCTAACCAGATGCACCACGTCACTTCAGCCGTGGCCGCGAACAACCTTTGCACTCCGTGCAGGTAGGCAAATAAGCACGTTGGGGCAGAGGTGGCCTTTTTGTTCTGTGTTTGTGCAACGCCTAGCACAATGTGGCCCTGCTCCATGACTGGATAAATCCAGGATAGGAGTTAGAATGGGGGGAGAGATAGCTCAGTGGTTTGAGCATTGGCCTGCTAAACCCAGGCTTGTGAGTTCAATCCTTGAGGCAGAGGAATTTGGGGATTGGTCCTGCTTTTAGCAGGGAGTTGGACTAGATGACCTTCTGAGGTCCCTTCCAACCCTGATATTCTATGATAAACCCTGCAGTGAGTAGTGCTATCTATCTGCCAGTTTCTAGAGCTGGGGAGGTGTTGGGAATCCCAGTAGAACCCATTAACATCCTTCAATTGGTCTATGTCAATATTTGTTGGCCCCTCCTAGTTTTATCGGGTGGATCAGCAGCCGCAGATGAGTGGACTCCATTGTGCTGTTTCAAATCCCAGTAGCCAGCTAGATCCAGGAGAAGGCAACTGAAAATGTTCAACTGGAATTTCCCCTAAGGGTGGGAGTCTGCAATCTTGCCTGTTATGTGCTGGGTTTTGGAGGGGAGAAGGGTAACAAAAGAATGGCTCCTCCCGCTCCCAGCAGCATGCCCTTGAGCTGCCTGGTAGAGATTTAAAGAAACAGAACATATATCCCCACCAATCTTCTTGGAGATGATTCCTGTGTATTCTATACTTTGATGCAGCAATGTTCCTTACCTTTCCAAAACTCCTGCAGCTTCATTCCCCCTATCCCTTCCCTGTTTTATTATGGTTGCTCTGGCCGCCAGGAATCTTGAGAGCAGATATTTTACAAATGATATCTGTGTTTGATTCAAGCATTTAATTTCAAACATGTTCCAATCTGTCTTTGAGCCACTGATTAAGATTCATGCACCGCGGGATGACACAGCGAGAAAGAGGAGTTCAGTAAATGTCAGCTTTCATAGGCATGAAATAGACATTTTAAAGGGCCAGCCCTTCAGCTGTCCCATAGAATATACATAACAGATCTTTTCAAAAAGACCTAAGTCCCATTTTAAAAAGTAATTTAGGCACCAAAGGTAGGATTCACGAAGGCATTTAGGTGCCTAACTCTTGTTGATTTCAGTGGGAGCTGGGTGCCTAAATACTTTCTGGGTCTAGGTGTCTGCACCACCTTTGAAAATGGGATAGAGGCCCCTAAATCACTTAGGTCTTTTTGAAATTATTACCCATTAACTGTACCTAAGACCACTTCCATTAACAGCTTAAGTTAACTCTGCTTGTTCCTTTCATCTAAACTGCATAATCTATGCAACTCAGCTAAAAGATCATTTTTGGGGTTCTTTTTAAACACGAGGCTCACACTTGGGAGGCGGTTAACTTCCTGACTGGCTTATTCTGTCTCTGGCTGTTTGTACTTTGCCATGGCTGAGAGAGCAGCCCTAGCTGCAGGACGACACTCACAGTAATACTTAACTCTCATAGATCGGTTTTCAGCCTCCAGTCTCCAAGGGAGGCTGAATATCACTCCCTGCCTGTGGTGCGCCACAATAGTGATCCTCTAACAAAGCACAGCCGGTTTGTCAGAGCGCTCTACTTCTCCTCCGGAGGCTTTTCCCAGCTCAACTCTTACTTCTCTCCACCTGTTCCCCCACCCACCTCCAGCCCTGCACATTCCCTGTTTCCCCTACAGTTCTATTCCCCACAATCTCCCATCCTGACCCCTGGATCCCAACATCGCTCCCCGACATACTGCCCCATGCAAACCCACCTCTTCACTGGTCAGCATGCTCACATCCCTGGTCCCCACGATGCCAACTGCTAACCTTCATTCCCCAGCCAGCTCCCCCTCCCCTACCCCATGGCACTCTGGTCACCCTTCCACATCCACTTCTAAAGGTCAATCCCATGCCTTCTCAACCTTGCTCCGGTCTCACTCCTGACCGTTCAGAACCAGGGAGAGCCACCACAGCACAGCAAGATTTTGGAGGCCCTCTTTTGGCCTGCACTCTCCCCTGTGTAGAGATGAGGCTCTCTTACATTTCATTAATATGAACTAGTGACCTTTAAGTTTGTGCCTGCAGCATCCACACAGGGGTGTGACAATGCAGCATTTTGGTGCTCACTGCTGTTCGCATCCCCTTAGTCTGTACTGCTGGGCAGTGTAAATACGCCCTTCAATTCTCAATGAATGTGTTCACACTGGCGTTGAATGTGGTTTAACTAATCCACTTCAAATTCACACCTCTAGTTAATTTGAATTAACCTTCTTAGATGTCCCTGTGTAGAGTGGGAAAAGCCACTAAGAACAACCCCATGATTTCATATTTTTACAGCCTTTTATTACTGTAGTGCAGAGGATGAGAGAGGACTCATTTAATGGAATATCTCTTTGCGTCTGTGCGCTCGGGCTATGAAATAATACACTGAGCTTCCCTAATCCAGTGAGGTCAATGTAAGATTTTAACTGCCTCCGCGAATATTTTGATCATGTCTCTTCCCTGGGCTCTGAGGCCTGTGCCATTAAGCGTCAGAGAGCCCGCCACCCCCTCTCAGATTTGCCCGTCATGTATGCTTGATGCAGAAAAGAGACAAAGGTGCCCTGACGTAACACTTTGCTCTCTGGCTTTGGGGCTGCAGCAAGGGGAACGCCAGAGGCCAGATTGTGAATGTCCCATGCGGGAGGGTGTGGGGCACAAGGATCTTCCTCCTTTTGTGTGTCCCTAAGCCCAGGCCACTTGCAATTGCTATCCTTGCCCTGCAGGGAGTTCAGCCACTCCTACTGAGGTAGCACACACCATCCGCCAGAGTCCCATTCCCTCCTCCTTCGTCCCTCAGGCTCCCTCTTGCCATTCAGCATCAGAGACCTTGTTCTCCCCGGGTGCAGCGTTTTTCACAGAGTGCTGCTAAACGGCACTATCCGCTTTATATTCCCACATCCTGGCAAATCTCTCTGCGGCACAGACTCCTGCTCCACTGGGCAGTGCAGGCTCAGGCTGCGACAGGCTCACCTGCCTAGCCCACCAGCAGCTGGACGGATTTATTTGCGTTCAGAAAGAATCAAACGGGAGAAGCAGAGGTGGGAGCCTGATACAGAGCAGGAGGGAGCCTGGTCGACACGCGGCCTGGGAGAGCCTGGCTGCAGTGCAAAAGTCAATGGGAGTTTTTCTGTTCAGCCCAACGGAAGCAGGTTTGGGGCCAGAATGTAGCCTTGTTAAATAATGATACTGGAACGTTTCCACACTTACTTATTTTATCCACAAACACAGGTTCTTTTTCTCAAGTAGGCTACATAGAAGTTTCTCTCCGAAACGCCTCTCTCATTAAGGGATTGACATAATTTACGACAGAGAGGTATAGATTCAATTACACCTTTATAAAGAAACCAAATAATTATATTACCTAAAATTACTAACCAGCATAAGCCTATCCTTCTGAACAACCCGTGTACCCAGAGCAGCAGAGAGAACTGCATTCCATACATACATTGGAAAAGATGAGACAATATAGGGATGAAGAATCATTAAGTGGAGCACCACACAGACGGCCTTGGAGCAGCTGATACTGATTAAAGAGCCCCAAGGGACTGGATAATAGGCAAGCAAACAGAGTATTCATACCCCACTTCTATGTAACCTGTCAGATACATAACCATATTTGACCACCTTCTGTGACCATAATAAGATTGCTACCTGTCTGTTAGCCGTATGTGGCCTTCTGGGTGTCTGTAGCCATGTCCCCAATTATTAATAGTAGTCAACTGCATCACTTAATAATTCCTATACATAGATGTGGTTTAACTGTCTAGTTACTGTTTCGTAACCTTAATGCCCAAACTCCCCTCTTGCAGAATTATGTGGTATACTGTACTTGTTTGTGATCACTTGTTGGTCTCTCAGAATGAAAATGCAGCATTTATGACCTTAGGCCTATGCTATTTTAGCTAAAATCCAGCCATTAGCATAACTACTTCCATAAGCCTTTAATACCCCGGTCACTTATGTTCACCTACTTGCCCCCAGGTATGTTCCAAACTAGTAAGCACTACACAACTCAATATATACCACTACAATATCATTCTACTTATAATAAGCTTAAAATCCGTTATGAAACATGAGACAAGGTCATAGGTCAACAAGTGTGAAGAATCCACGGGCTGTGCTGTCTTAGCCAAGCCATAGAAAGCAAATTTAGCTGGTAAATGTGAATATGATTTGCCTTTGCTTAAATGATCACTGCTATAGCGAAGCTCCTTTTTTGTGTCACAAACATCCTGATAGCTCAGTGGTTTGAGCATTGGTCTGCTAAACCCAGAGGTGTGAGTTCAGTCCTTGAGGGGGCCATTTAAGGATCTAGAGCAAAAATCTGTTTGGGGATTTGTCCTGCTTTGAGCAGGGGGTTGGACTAGATGACCTCCTGAGGACCCTTCCGACCCTGATATTCTATGATCATTTGGCTTGTACTTTCTCAAGATGTGTTTAAAAATCAGAGAGAACTGAACATACACAACTGGAAACAGAAGCACTTCTGCCAAGAGCAAAATCCCAGGTGATATTTTTGGATGCTTCATGTGCTTGAAACTGGCAAATCTCCTCAGGAATTGAACTTTGATTTGAAGCATGGCCTCATGATCTCACCTTTTTACAATGTCTCACGGTGCATATTTAATGGCCACACTTATAATGCTAAATGTTCCATGTGCTAATTTGAGCTTCTGTGATACTTGTGCTGAAAACATCTGTCTGGTGCTTATGACTGGAATGACCCCCATGACTGGAATATCACAGCACTTCCCAAACTTTAATGTATTTATCCTCATAACATAGCTGTAAGGTAGGGAACTGCATTATACAAATGGGGACCTGAGGTACAGAGAAGCTAAACGACTCAGGTCCCACAGGAAGTCTGTGAGGGGAGACCTAGGCTCAGTGCCTTGCTCTAAGTCCTGGCCTAGTGCCCTAACCACTGGTCTATCCTTTCTGACTGGGTATGATTGAGAAAACAAACATGTAAAGAGTAGCTGAATACACCTGATACCATCCAGCTTTCTTGAGAAGTGTCTACCACCCTGTAGCACGCAGCATTGTTTGTAGTGGTGTTGGTCCCAGCATATTACACAGACAAGGCGGTTGAGGTAATATCTTTTATTGGACCAACTTCTTACACATCTTACAGTTGGGCCAGTAAAAGATATTGCCTCACCCACCTAGTCTCTCTACCAGCTTGTATGCATTTCTGGCTCCAGTGTATAGGTTCATAGATTCCAATGTCAGAAGGGACCATTGTGATCATCTAGTCTGACCTGATGTATAACGCAGGCCTCAAAATAATTCCTAGAGCAGATCTTTTAGAAAGACATCCAATCTTGATTTAAAAATTGTCAGCGATGAAGAATCCATGAGAACCTTTGGTCAGCTGTTCCAATGGTTAGTTATTCTCACTGTACACCTTATTTGTCTAGCTTCAACTTCCAGCCACTGGATCACATTATACCCTTCTCTGCTAGATTGAAGAGCCCACTATTAAATAGTTGTTTCCCATGTAGGTACTTAGAGACTGCAATCAAGTCACTACGTAACCTTCTTTTTGTTAAGCTAAATAGATTGAGCTTCTTGAGTCTATCACTAGAAGCCATATTTTTTAATCTTTTAACTCATTCTCATGGCTCTTCTCTGAATCCTCTCCCATTTGTCAACATCCTTCTTGAATGTTGGATACCTGAACTGGACACGGTATCCCAGCAGTGGATTGCATCAGTGCAATGTTTACATTTACATTTGGAGACCTATCAGTTAGCCAGCTTTTAAGCCATTTAATGTGTGCCATGTTAATTTTATATTGTTTAAGGTTTTTAATCAAAATGTCATTTGGTACCAAGTCAAATGCCTTAATGAAGTCTAAGTATGTTACATCAACACGATTAGCGTTATTAGCTACATTTGTAATCTCATCAAAAAAAGATATCAAGTTTGACAGGATCTCTTTGCCATACACCTAGATTAATTGGCCTTAATTATATTCCCCTCCTTTCATTCTTTATTAATTGAGTCCCATATCAGCCATTCAAGTATCTTGCCTGGGACTGATGTCAGACTGACAGGTTTATAATTACCTGGGTCATCCCATTTACCCTTTTTAAATATGGGTGAATGCAAGTTAAAACATAACACTGACTAGAAAAGAGACGTGTTTTCTCTTCAAAAGTCTCTCTGGAAAAAATGTTTATTCAAAGTTACTCATCGTAATATACCCCCACTCTTTGCTCAGTCATGCTCTTGCATGTGATCAGGGTTGGAATTCCCCAGGTTAAAAGTTTTAAACGGGAGGGCTCTTTGTATCATTTAGTGCTCCAACTATTTGTTCCATTGTGACTCAGATCAGTAAAGAGGAGCACTTGGGATCACTGTGGCTGGATTTCCCAGGCTGCATGTCTGCTTAGCACACTTCAAAACCTCAGATGCTCCCTTTTCTTACCCACCATGGGAGCATCCTTTCACCAACCTCTGGAATAAGGGTTAGATCAGTTTTTGCAGACACAGGCTGTTGAATCAGACCAAAGCCACATGTGTCTAGAATATGATGCAATGTGGTATTGGAGCTTCCCGCACCTCCATGTGTATATCTCAAAGCACTTACAAAGGGGTTATGTATTGTTATTGCCATTTTACAGATGGGGAAACTGTTGAGAAGTACCGTCTGGAATGTAATGGGATTTGGGTGGCCATGAGCTATTTTGAACACCCCCCCCCCAACTCTACCCATTAGGTTAGTAACAGAACCAGAGGTAGAACCCTGGTATCCTTACTCCCAGCATGACACGCTCTTCACTGGACCATGTGACACAGAAAGCGCATTCTTCTCTGATCGTTCAAAGGTTTGGCACTAGAGAATATAGTCTAGAGCAATTTCACAACCAAGAGATCCTAGTTATTTTCTGTAGACGTTTGCTTCTCTCCTTCCCACATGCCTATTACTCTCACATTAGCCAATGACATGACAACAACACATCTGTCCAGCATGGCTGTCCCTTCCCTGTGGAATTAACATTCTATTTCCCAAAGCCAAATTCAACCAATGCACCATTGTAGTCAAGGGAAAACAATAGTATAACTGCAGTTTTCAACATCAAACTGCTGACACCTTAAATGATTGTTGAAATAGCTAGTGTGAGAGCACACAAGAGGATTCACAGAATTTAAGGTCAGAAGGGACCATTAGATCATCTAGTCTGACCGCCCGTGTAACGTAGTCCAGAAAAATTCATCCAGTTACTCTTGTGTTGAGTCCAACACTTGTGCTGGACTAAAGCACGCCTTCCGAAAAGGCATGATTTGAAGGTCAGGCTACTCTCAATTTCGTGCTAAGGAACTCAAAGGAGCTGGTTCAGGGAGGAACTATAATTGAGCATCTAAGTAATAGTGGCTGCAAGATGATTAAGCTCAGCATTCGTGGGAGAGGCTTCACACCAGAAACTAGCACAGTGACACTAAATTTTAGAAAAGGGGATTTTAGAAAAGCGAGGAGACCAGTTAAAAAAAACCACAACAACCCTCCAAAGACAAAATCTGAAAAAGGAAGTGAGCAGTGATGTGGCAAAAGGTTTGTGTGAGACAATTATTTAGGATAGTCAGGGCTAGAGAAGACTATGAGTAAGTCTGGAGGAACCTTAACAAAGGGAGATGATGGGGCAGTATACTGGCATTTGAAATTCAGTGTTGACTAATACAATGCAATATACCTGCGGGATGGGGAAATGCAATGTAGTACACAGGTTGAAATGGATCATTCCAATGACATGCAGTTCTAGGTTCTAAAATAATTATATTTGAAAATAGTCCTTCCTCCACATTTTATAAAACAGGAGCCTAAAGTTAAGTTCTTCAGTCCATATTTAGGCACCTAACTGCATCACCTGATTTTCAAAAGAGCAAACCACCCAATGGCTCCCATTGAATTCAGAGGGACTTAAGTGCATGCCTAAGTACTTTCTTGAATAAGGGCCTTTCTGAGTGTCAAAAGTATCCCAATTACAGTGATTATTTCAGATCATTTGTTAAGTTAGTAGCCTATGTGTTATGTAGTTTGTTGGCTGAAAAAACTGTAACCTAATCACTTCCACTTTCATTAGACATTCTCAGGAACACACTCCTTATGTTCATCTTCAGCATAACATCAGATATCCTTAAGAGCGTTGAGAAAGTTATTGTTAGAATACCTCGGCCAGTGGCCTGGTTGAAATTAAATGAGAAAAAGCAGGGTAAAATATTCAATTGTTTTCTATGAAAAGTTGTATTTTCTCCATTTTCTGACTCGCTCTAATATCCTTCTGATGGGAAATTTCAGTTAATTGTCTTAAAATCTATGAAGCTTTCGGAACTCATAGGCAATGGTGTGCTGTCTATGCATTGCCTGCCTTCCTGATCAGCTGTGCTGGCAGGACAATTCTGTCCAGCTGCCAATCACACATGGAGGATGCCATTTGGCATCCTGTCTACCGCGTGACCATGCATGCACCATATGTGCATGGTCATGACTTGCAGCAAGTGTAGAATCGCATGCTTTCCTAAATGTGTCATGGCATGGCGCTGTTCATGAACATTTTCAGGAATGCTTGGCAGCTGCCCAAGGGCTGGTGAATAGCAAATAGTTTGACCCTGCAAATCAGAACAAATTGAACTGGCATTGGGGAAAATAATTGCAAATCAGTTCTCTTAGCTATTGGATCTGTTCTGTCAGCAACTCTTTCTAGAACCCATACATTTTGATCCAGCAATTTCCCTAAGTTTTACTTCACTGGCATCCCATGCCAGTCAAACCCATTGGCCCGTGTTAACATTGGTATATCAAAATCATTGCTTCTTTGTCTTTTTCCTCTTATTCTTGTATTAGAGCCATGTGTGCCCAGCCTGCCTCTGGGCTGTCCTTCCTTATGGAGAGCTCAGGTAAATCATATAGAGCTTCCTACCACTTAAGGAAATTGGGAAGAGTCAAACAGGGACATAAGGTTTTCACCTATCCTTTCTCTCGGTATGTATTTTCCCTATATATTTGCCTATCCTCCTAAATGTTTTCATTCATGCTTCATGTAAATGTTGCCTGTAGTTCTTGACATGCTGCATGATATGTGAAAGATGAGGTAGTCCAGTCCCCAGCACTCCTGGCAGGACTCAGTATTATCTAGATCATCCCTGACAGGTGTTTGTCTAACCTGCTCTTAAAAATCTCCAATGATGGAGATTCCACCACCTCCCTAGGATCACATTCACCTAACTCTAAGCTATAGTACAGAATGTGGAGGCTCTTAATTGTCGGTGTCAGACTTGTGCCAATTGTACATGGCAAAGAATTATTGTTTTACATCTAGTCCTTTCTAGACCATTAGTAGTCAGAATGCCAAGGTAGCTCCTTAATCTGGGTTTCTCATTTGCTGCTGCATTGTCATGACTTATATCCAATATTATCAGAGAATAATCTTCTTTAAGTACAGCAGATATGGGCTGATCTCCACAAGGCAGCAAAAACCTGATTTTATGGACGTCAGGTGTATGTGGTGAGCCATAAATGCTGTATTGGCGTACAATACAGACCCTCTTTCAATGCATCCACCCAGAGTACGTATTCAGCACTATTCTGCATCCAACTGCATCCAATCTTCTCTATAAGTGTGATCAATACTTTTTTTAATATATGCCAATGTTTCAGTGCACTCCTTCTTTGTGCCACAGGTTCAATAAAGCATATCCCATGTTAATAAATAAAACATGGATCAAGCTGGGGGAAAGATTTGGTAAATAGTATATTTCAGATCTTACCGTGGCCAGAATGTCTGCAAGGGCAGAAGTTAACAAAGATAAACAGTATATACATCAAAAGGAATAGCTGCAACATTCTACAGGGGGTCAAGACCTTCTCTGGGGGGAAGCCAGTAAAGAGATGATAAATTATCTAACGTACAGAGCAATGGAACTAAAGCAGGAGAGCTTTTGATCAATACCCCCAGCCTAATCTGGGATTCCAATGAGAATTCAAGCAACATGGCTTCTGCGCTGGTGAGCCAACACCCATTGCAAGGTGTTGATCTGAGATGAAAAGTTCAGAATTTTGTATTCTGACACAATAAATAAAAGCAGATTAATTCTATTTCTTTTTATAATACATGAAACACCTTTTTTTCCCTCTGCCTCTTCCTAATGAGCCTGCTGTATTTGTTTTCATGTTCTGAATCCCTTTTGTCTTCCTTCACTTTAGAAAAGATGGCCCAAAGGGAAACCATTTATTAGGGTTATCACACAAGAAAGGACCTTTCAGCCCTCTACATGTTCCTGTTAGTCCTAGTAGCACCATGAAATACTGTATTTTTAAAACACCGCATCTCTCTTTTAACTTACATATCTTTCTGGAAGCGTAATATTCAGCTATCCCTTCCGTCACTGTAGTAAGTGTCTATATTACAGCGGCACAGCTGCAGCCCATGATCACACAGGGGGCTGGTGGGAAAGCTGGGAATTGAATCCACACCTCCAGAGTCTCAGTCAGATGACTAGCTACAAGACTGTCCTTTCAGGAAACATGCAGCCTTCATTTAAGTTCCTCAACATAATCGCTTGACAGCCCTAGTATATTTTATGGTTTTGACTACTTTGATGGGCATGATGAGATGATGGGTACCAAGGAGTCTTCTTTTTATACGTGCATCAACGAGTCATTCTCCTGGATTGACAAGGAACAAGCAGCCTTTTTGTTCTGGCTGAGTGTTGCGCCAAGCAGGATTGTTGCTGACCCAAACGATGAAACTTGCAATGCCAGCAACATCAAGCATGTCGAAGAAAAGAACCATTGGCCTTTGTTTTGGGGTGCCTACCCCACACAAGGCCTGAATGAAAGGCCCAGTTAACCCTGTGGCAGGCTGCACCGGGAGGAGAGTCAGGGCCGACCAGTTTTAATTGATAATGAAGCCCAGCTGGACAAGGGGGCAGGCTAAGCTGCTGTAAAACCAGGAACTAGAGAGTAAGAAGTGGGGCTGCAGTGAGAGCAAAATGACATAAGGGGGCGTTGGACCTGAACAGAGCTAATCCCCAGAGCAGCCACAAGGGGGCGACCCAGTGCTGAATAGAGTACGCCTTGAAAGCCAGCTATTTATCTTGTGCCGGCAGTAATCCATTCTTGGAAGACGGTCCATGTTATCAACACTACTTTTAATGCCATCATAGTGGGGAGTTATGTGGTGTTTCTTTTTGTATCTTTCTACAGCCTTGTCATGGTGCATCATTGATAGCATTGTAACTGACTTGCCCTTCTTTGGAACATAGGAAGCCAGGGTGAATGGCCCAGCTACACTGAACACCAATGACAGTATTTGTATTGCTGCAATGTAACTGCATCTAACTAGGGTTTATCTGGCTTGTTTGGTCAGATTCTTCCTACGCAAATCAAATTTTAATTGAGTAGATCTTCAGGAAGCTGGATACTGGTGAAAAAAGTGTCCCCAACTACATTTCTTTGTGTCTTATACCAGGGCTGAACACAAGCTGCTCAGTGGCTGAAGAGGAACAAGCAATGGAAATGTGCTTGTCCTTCTCAAAGCAGCTCTCAGTACTGTCTGGCACAAACCCATTCTCGTCTATTGTATATTGTCCTCACACAATGACTTGCTTCCAGAGTTGCAAATCATTTGTATTAAGGACAGATGGAGAAGCAGAGTATCGTGCCTGTTTGTTCACCATATTGAATTGTGCAACAGAAAAACTCCCCTCAAGTGTCCCCTGAGTCTGCAGTGGTTGGAGCCCAACAGCTAGACAGAACATCCCCTCACGAGATCACACATCAGTCCACTCGGTGTTGAGGATACCTAACAGGCCTGGATTGAAGGGACCAACCTCTCTTAGGATGGCAGTCAGCAGCAGCCACTGTCACTGCAATGCATTAGCCATTAACATATGCTAATTATTACAATACAAGAACCACTAAAACAGTGGTGCCCAAACTTTTCCTATCGCGCCACTCCTTAACAGTAATAAAATCTGTGGGCCTCCTCCCCCTCATTACTGCTCAGCCAAAGCTTCCTCAGCAGAGGAGCTTGGGCTGAAGGTGGAGCTGGGGGCAGAACTGGAGATGGGGGAGGAGCTGGGGCCAGAGGTGGAGCTGGCATTGGGTCAGAGAGGGAATGAGGGCAGAGCTGGGCTGGGGGTGGAGCTGGGGGCAGAGCAGAGCTGTGGCTGGGTTCAGAACTGAGCTGGGGGCAAAGAAGGGGGTGGAGTGGAGCTGCAGGTGGGGGTGGGGCTGGACTGGGGCAGAGTGGGGCTGGGTGGCGCTCCCTCTCTGCCCCCCCCCCGTGGGGGCTGGCCTGGACCGTGCCACTGCGCACCCCTCTGAATGGTCCTCTGCTCCCCCCAGGGGGGCACACCCCACAGTTTGGGAACCACTGCACTAAAACTATGGACTTACACTGCAAAAAAAATTGGAGTGCATTTGTACCCCACATATCTTTTTGATATAGAAAAAATGTTTTTCATGCAAAGTTAAATTTTTTTAAAGCTGAATTGTGTACATGTGCCTCGGTGGCAATGGCCTAAATCAGCATAGTTGGAGGGCCACTAGTCCATCAGTTATCGCAACGGATATGCTTGTAGGTACAACAGTACCCCAGAATGTGGATGAGGGTTAAATACAACTTTCACCACTCTCTAAAACTGGGCTGTTCCCCAGTATTTGCAGGGCTGAAGGTTAGGCGGAAAATATTTTTACTTGTAACCTACAGAATTTTTATATAGTTGCAATCAACAAACATGGAACCGTACACCACAAAGAAATTTTTATAGGGCCAGATGCTTAGCTAGTGTGAATCATAGAACCATAGGACTGGAAGAGACCTTGAGAGGTCACCTAGTCCAGTCCCTTGCACTCATGGCAGGACTAAGTATTATCTTGATCAGTGGTGGGCAACCTGCGGCCCGCAGGCCACACACAGCCTGTCAGAGCAATCCACTGGCAGGCTGAGAGACAGTTTGTTTACATTGACTGTCCACAGGCATGGCCGCCCGCAGCTCCCAGTGCCCGTGGTTTGCCATTCCCAGCCAATGGGAGCTGCGGAGACCGGCGGCCAGCACGTCCCTCCTAATGTCCAACCTAAACCCCCCTTGCTGTAATTTAAGCCCAATCCTTCTGATCCTATCCTCAGAGGTTAAGAAAAACAATTTTTGTCCCTCCTCCTTGTAACAACCTTTTACGTACTTGAAAACTGTTATAATGACCCCCCCCTCAGTCTTCTCTTTCCCAGACTAAACAAACCCAATTTTTTCAATCTTCCCTCACAGGTCACGTTTTCTAGGCATTTAATCATTTTTGTTGCTCTTCTCTGGACTCTCTCCAACTTGTCCACGTCCTTCCTGAAATGTGGTGCCCAAACTGGACACAATACTCCAGTTGAGGCCGAATCAGCACAGAGTAGAGCGGAAGAATTACTTCTCGTGTCTTGCTTACAATACTCCTGCTAATACATCCCAGAATGATGTTTGCTTTTTTTGCAACAGTGTTACACTGTTGTCTCATATTTAGCTTGTGGTCCACTATGACCCCCAGATCCCTTTCTGCATTACTCCTTCCTAGGCAGTCATTTCCCATTTCATATGTGTGCAACTGATTGTTCCTTCCTAAGTGGAGAACTTTGCATTTGTCCTTATTGAATTTCATTCTGTTTACTTCAGACCATTTCTCCAGTTTGTCCAGATCATTTTGAATTTTAATCCTATTCTCCAAAGCACTTGCAACCCCTCCCATCTTGGTATCATCCGCAAACTTTATAAATTTACTCTCTATGCCATTATCTAAATCATTGATGAAGATATTGAACAGAACCAGACCCAGAATTGATCCTTGCGGGACCCCACTTATTATGACCTTCCAGCATGACTGTGAACCACTGATAACTGCTCTCTGGGAATGGTTTTCTAAACAGGTTTGCACCCACCTCTAGATTGCATTTACCGAGTTTGTTTATGAAAAGGTCATGCGAGACAGTATCAAAAGCTTTACTAAAATCAAGATATACAACGTCTACTGCTTACCCCTTATCCATTAGGCTTGTTATCCCGTCAAAAAAAGCTATCAGGTTGGTTTGACATTATTTGTTCTTGACAAATCCATGCTGTTACTTATCATCTTATCTTCTAGATGTTTGCAAAATTGATTACTTAATTATTTGCTCCATTATGTTTCCGGGTACAGAAGTTAAGCTGACTGGTCTGTAATTCCCCGGGTTGTCCTTATTTCCCTTTTTATAGATGGGCACTATATTTGCCCTTTTCCAATCTTCTGTAATCTCTCCCGTCTTCCATGACTTTTCAAAGATAATCGCTAGTGGCTCAGATATCTCCTCAGTCAGCTCCTTGAGTATTCTAGGATGCATTTCATCAGGCCTTGGGGACTTGAAGACATCTAACTTGTCTAAGTAATTTTTGACTTGTTCTTTCCCTATTTTAGCCTCCGATCCTACCTCATTTTCACTGGTATTCACTATGTTAGACGTCCAATCATCACCAGCCTTCTTGGTGAAAACCAAAACAAAGAAGTCATTGAGCACCTCTGCCATTTCCACATTTTCTGTTATTGTTCCTACCCCCCTCCCCATTGAGTAACGGGCCTTCCCTATCCTTGGTCTTCCTCTTGCTTCTAATGTATTTATAGAATGTTTTCTTGTTACCCTTTATATCTCTAGTTAGTTTGATGTAGTTTTGTGCCTTGGCCTTTCTAATTTTGTCCTTACATACTTGTGTTAGTTTGTTTATATTCACCCTTTGTCATTTGACCTAGTTTCCACTTTTTGTAGGACTCTTTTTTGAGTTTTAGATCATTGAAGATTTCCTGGTTAAGCCAGGGTGGTCTCTTGCCATACTTCCTGTCAAGGCTGATTCCCCACTCTGTCACTTTGAGTGCAGAAGGTGAGGGCATGCAAGGATTCTAAAAATTACAGCTTTTCTCTGACCTTGTCTTGGTAAACGCTGCCACCACGCAAATGCAAAAAAAACCCCTTTGAACCTAGGAAAGGAGCACTTGGGAATTCCTCCCTGTGGGGTACTCTCAAGCCCTTTCACACACACCCATCCCGGGGAAGAGCTGAGAAAGAAAACAAGGGAAATGAGCTGTGCTACCAGCTAATTAAACAACATGCACAAAACTCTTAGGACACACAGATCCAATTCTGTTCTTAAAAAAGGTAAAATGTATTAAAAACAAAAAGGAAGAAAATACTTTTTGGAACTTAGGCTTTTTGCTAGATTTTAAAAGAAACAATTACAAAAATTAAGCACCCAAACTAGCTTTCTTGGGGGTTCAGCTTAAAGGTTACAAGCAAACAAAAGCATCTGGGGTTAGCACAGAGGAGATCCACGAACCAAAATAAAAAAAGAAATAAACCTAATCGTGTCTAATTAAACATGCCCTGTCCAATAATTTCTTCTAGGTATGGAAGATGAATTTTTATACCTGGTTCAAGCCTTACACAGCATTCCTGCTTCCCTCTGTTCCCCTCTTTCCTGGAGAGACACAACACACAAACGAAGGGAATCCCCCCCCCATTTTAAAAAGTTCTAGCCCTCCTATTGGCTCTTTTGGTCAGGTGCCCACTCCCTTTCCTTTACCTGGGGACCTTTGTTAACCCTTTACAGGTAAAACAAGTAGAGAACAGCCACCAAGAGGGACTTTATAGCTAACTGGCCATCTGGGTGTCCATAAAAGGAAGCTACCTCCCCACTTCATTTATCACACTTCCTATCTTTCCTATGCACAATAGTTTGCTCTTGTGTCCTTAATAATGTCTCACTGAAAAATTGCCAATTGTCTTCAATTGTTTTTTTCCCTTAGACTTGCTTCCCATGGGATCTTACCTACCAACTACCTGAGTTTGCTAAAGTCTGCCTTCTTTAAATCTGTTATCTTTATTTTGCTGTTCTCCCTCCTACCATTCCTTAGAATCATGAACTCTACCATTTCATGATCACTGTCACCCAAGCTGCCTTCCACTGTCAAATTCTCATAGTTCATCATAGCTTCTATTATGTCAGTGGAACTATGGCAATCTATACCAGCTCATGATCTGGCCCATAGAGTCCTTTTTCAGATTAGAATTGGCCTTTTTACTAAATATCTCCTTAATATAAGATCCTGCAGAGAACTTTTAATAGTGAGCTTGCTTTTTTGCCAAGTGTCCATTCTTGGCAGATCTGCCTCTGCCAGAATTAGATTCCTTCACTTAAAGTGGCACCTGAAGCATGTGTTTTAAAATTAAGTATTGTACAAGCTTGCATGTCTGGTCTGAAGGGCTAGATTCTCCACTGGTTTAAATGGGTGCAACTTCATTGAAGTCACTGGGTTGGATCGGTTTACACCAGCTGAGCATCAGACCCATGACTTATAAATACACTGTTGGATGATTTCAGCTTGTATGTACGATAGTCTGCAATGTGAAACAAGTTCCCAAAGACTGTTCTGTAGTAAACAGACCCTTTTCATTATTATGAGAGAACTGCTTCCTTTGGTATTTGCATTAAAATAACCTTGTGCGCTATCATACAAATGTAACAAGAACTTCACAAGTGAAATGAAACCTCTGGAGGTCTGGTTATTATTTGGAAATAAAACCCTCATTTTGAATTAAAAAAAGGGAATTTGAAGTCGTTTTATAAAGAAGAAAAGCAGCTTGGGTTTATTCCCACTAAAATTACTCCTGAGTTTTTATTTCCCCCCCTTCTTTGATTAAGATAGTTCCTGGGTACATTTTGGAAAGGAGTTTAAAGAAAGTTTTCTTGGAGGCTGTTGACTTTTTTTTGAAGGTTAGCTCAAGGAGGCAAGAGGACATTTAGTTTATCCCTTGACAATACCCAGTTGCCTGCAGCCCCGTCTTTCTCATTCTCATCCTGCTGTGAAAGGCTTCACATTGTGGTTTTGGTTGTTTGTATGAGTCTCCTTTTCTCTGAAGACGTTTGAACTGCTTTCCTATCAAAGTTTGTCAACGTGTCTTGAGAGACGTACTCTCTGGAACTGCAATCTTGTTGTATTCATTTAAAAGAAGGCGAGTCAAAAAGAAAGCACTCAGAATTAGTTTTGTAACAAGTTTTCAAAGGGGACTAAAGAAGTTAACCACCCAACTTCCTTAGCTCTCGTCCCCTAATGCCCCTACTCTACTTGCGCTACATTGATGACATCTTCATCATCTGGACCCATGGAAAAAAAGCCCTTGAGGAATTCCACCATGATTTCAACAATTTCCATCCCACCATCAACCTCAGCCTAGACTAGTCCACACAAGCGGTCCATTTCCTAGACACTACTGTGCTAATAAGCGATGGTCACATAAACACCACCCTATACCGGAAACCTACTGACCGCTATACTTACCTACATGCCTCCAGCTTCCATCCAGGACACACCACACGATCCATTGTCTACAGCCAAGCTCTAAGATACAACCGCATTTGCTCCAATCCCTCAGACAGAGACAAACACCTACAAGAGCTCTATCAAGCATTCTTAAAACTACAATACCCACCTGCTGAAGTGAAAAAACAGATTGACAGAGCCAGAAGAGTACCCAGAAGTCACCTACTACAGGACAGGCCCAACAAAGAAAATAACAGAACGCCACTAGCCGTCACCTTTAGCCCCCAACTAAAACCTCTCCAGCGCATCATCAAAGATCTACAACCTATCCTGAAAGATGATCCCTCACTCTCACAGATCTTGGGAGACAGACCTGTCCTCGCTTACAGACAGCCCCCCAACCTGAAGCAAATACTCACCAGCAACCACACACCATACAACAAAAACACTAACCCAGGAACCTACCCTTGCAACAAACCCCGCTGCCAACTCTGTCCACATATCTATTCAAGTGACACCATCACAGGACCTAATCATATCAGCCATGCCATCAGGGGCTCGTTCACCTGCACATCTACCAATGTGATATATGCCATCATGTGCCAGCAATGCCCCTCTGCCATGTACATTGGCCAAACCGGACAGTCTCTTCGCAAAAGAA
Source organism: Platysternon megacephalum (assembly GCA_003942145.1). NCBI lineage: Eukaryota > Metazoa > Chordata > Testudines > Platysternidae > Platysternon > Platysternon megacephalum. The sequence continues at coordinate 1,241,799 of QXTE01000256.1, forward strand.
TAAACGGACACAAATCTGACATCAGGAATCATAACATTCAAAAACCAGTAGGAGAACACTTCAACCTCCCTAATCACTCAGTGACAGACGTTAAGGTGGCAATTTTGCAACAAAAAAGCTTCAAAAACAGACTCCAACGAGAAGCTGCTGAACTTGAATTGATATGCAAACTAGATACAATCAACTTAGGTTTGAACAGAGACTGGGAATGGCTCGGTCATTACACTAATTGAATCTATTTCCCCATGTTGAAGCAGCCTCACACTTTCGTGTCAACTGTCCGAAATGGGCCATCATGATTATCACTTCAAAAGTTTTTCTCCCCTGCTGTTAATAGCTTCTCTTAATTAATTAGCCTCTTACAGTTGGTATGGCTACTTCCACCTTCTCATGTTCTCTGTATGTATAAATATCTTCTTACTGTATGTTCCATTCTATGCATCCGAAGAAGTGGGCTGTAGCCCACGAAAGCTTATGCTCAAATAAATTTGTTAGTCTCTAAGGTGCCACAAGTACTCCTGTTCTTTTTGCCAACTTCTATTGACTTTCAAAAAGAGCCAAGCACCTAGCTCCCTCAAGGCTCTTTGAAAATCCCCCATCTAAAAGCGTTCTTCCAAAGTCCCCATTTGTACTAAGAATTAAGCCAAGCAGCTTTTCAACAGAAACAATCCAATAGGGATCTATGTATTAGGCTTACAGCTGTGTCAAATGCTTTTTTAAAACATATCTGCTTTGTTTCTAGACAGGATGATAATTTATATTTATTTTTAATAATGATCATTTATATTTATATTTTTCACCTGAAGCTTATCGGGGATGGGGGGAGGATATGGATACTTAGCTCTTATATAGCACTTTTCATCCATAGATGTTAAAGCACTTGAACAAAGGATGTAAGCATCACTCTCCCCATTTTACAGATGGGGAAACTGAGGCGCAAGAGGGGACGGTGAAGTGACTCGCCCAGCAGTGCAGTGGAAAAGTTGGGACTAAAACCCAGGTCTCCTAAGTCCCATTCCAGTGCGCCATCCTCTAGGCCAGAGGTGGGTAAACGACAGCCCGCGGGCCACATCCGGCCCGCGGGACCGTCCTGCCCAGCCCCCAAACTCCTGGCCCGGGAGGCTCGCCCCCGGCCCTCCCCTGCTGTCCCCTCTCCCCCGCAGCCTCAGCTCGCTCACTCTGCCACTGGCGCAATGCGAGCTCCTGGGGCGGCGCAGCTGCAGGGCCCGGCCTGACCCGGTGCTCTGTGCTGCATGGTGGCGGTGGCCCGGCTGTAGCATCGCCAGCCACCGGTGCTCCAGGCAGCGCGGTAAGGGGGCAGGGAGCAGGGGGGTTGGATAGAGGGCAGGAGAGTTCGGGGTGGTGGTCAGGGGGCAGGGTGCCAGCGGGGCCATCAGGGAACGGGGGGGGAGGGGGGTTTGGATGGGGCATGACCCCCTCCCCTAACCGGCCCTCTATACAATTTACGAAACCCGATGTGGCCCTCAGGCCAAAAAGTTTGCCCATCCCTGCTCTAGGCCATGCTGCCTCCCTTAGAGAGCTGGCTCTGCTTGTATTAAACACTGTATTGACTCAATAGCAAGTTTGTAAAACTTTACCTTCAGTTTTTTGAACCTGGCTGATTCTGATGATTAGTTATTTGTATTGCTGTAGTTCCTACATAGCCCATGCAGGGATCAAGGCCTCATTGTGCTAGGCACCGTATGAACACACAACCAAAGGGTGTTCCATGCCCTGAAGAGCTCACACAGGGGAAAGAGCTAAGGCAATTGTGCACAGCCCCGATGATGGGTGATTTAAGGGTATCTAAAAACTAAAATACTGCAATATTCTTCTCTTATGTCCCCAGAGAGGAAAGATGGGCGTGAGGTTAAGGCGCTGGACCATGTAGCTAATTACGTATATAGTCATGTAGTCAATGTATGGGTAATAGGTTAGATTTGAATTGTAGGTTTAAGTGGCAAAGCATACGTAGGACCACACCTCTGAAGTGTAGGACTGACAAGGGAGTGAATGTCAGAGTGCATTCGCTGCTGGGGTGCCTCCTGGTGGCCACTTCCGGGAATTAGTTCCACTCTGGTCTGACCCCGTTTCTCACCTTGTGGTCTCTCTCACTCTGGGACTTAGGGTACTCAGTCTTGATTCAGCCCTCCGGCCTGGTCACTATAATCTTCCTTTTCTGGGGTATCAAAGTCCAACTGGATCAGCAGCCCACTTGCTCTTCCAGTCAGCCCTCCAGTCCGAGACCAGGTCCAGCGCCTCTTTTCCTGAGGCTGGTAGGGGAACCTGGGCCCACCCACTACTCTGGGTTCCAGTCCAAGGACCCTACATCTGGCAGCTGTAGTGAGGCTAATCAGCACAGAGTACAGTGGACAAATTTCATCTCCTGTCCTGCTTACAACACTCGTGCTGATGCATCCTAGAATGACGTTTCCTTTTTTTGCACTGTTGTCTCATATTTAGCTTGTGATCCACTATAACCCCCCCAGATCCCTTTCTGCAGTACTCCTTCCTAGGCAGTCATTTCCCATTTTGTGTGTGCGCAATTGATTGTTCCCTCATAAGTGGAGTACTTTGAAGTTATCCTTATTGAATTTTATCCCATTTACTTCAGACCATTTCTCCAGCTTGTCCAGATCATTTTGAATTTTAATCCTGTTCTCCAAAGCACTTGAAACACCTCCCAGCTTGGTATCATCTGCAAACTTTATAAGTGTCCTCTCTACGCCATTGATGAAGGTATTGAACAGAACCGGACCCAGAACTGATCCCTGCAGGTCCCCCCCCCCCCCTTTCAATATACCTTGCTGCTTGACTGTGAACCACTGATGTTTGGGAATGATTTTCCAACCAGTTATGCACCAACCTTATAGTAGCTCCATCTAGACTGTATTTCCCTAGAAATACGTGAGGTATCTGCCCCTCAGTCGCTCTTTGCCTCATTTTTCCACTTGTAAAGTGAGGATAAGACTTTTCTGCCCCTTAGGGTGTTGAAGATAAATCTTTTAGTGATTTTGAAGCACTCAGATATTATTATGACTGGGACCCTGTAGGTGCCTAGACAGATGGTTGTGGGTTTCCATTGCATATTATAAACCTAAACAAAATGTCTTGTTTTTATTCATGAAAAAAATAAATGGAACATTGCAATCATGATGAAACTCTGGAAATTTTTCTTTTGATGGAAAAGCCATTTTAAGCCTAACAAATATTGCAATGAAAAAATGTTGACCAGCCTACCATGCCCGCCTTTGTGTGCATAGATTCCAGAAGGGATCGTTATGTTCATCTGATCTGACCTCCTGCATAACATAAATTATGGAACCTCATACAGACAAGTCGCGGGAGAGTTGGGGAAAAGAACACTGCAAGCCTAGTGCTCTACCCTTTAAGAAATATTGCCTCTTTATTTGGGCTGTGTTTCTACCAGGATTAAGGTGAGTTCTGAGCAAATCATGAGAAACTCTGTCAAAACTTCAGCCATTTGGGTTGAGAATAGAGTAGAAATAAATGACTTGACTGAAACATTTATTTTCAGTGAAAAATGCTGATTTGGGTCAATCAAAATTGTGCAAAATCATCTTGAATTCACTCAAGTTGTTTTGGTTGGAAAAAAACAAGAAATTCTGTAAAATTAAAACTTTTCATTTTAATATTTTCTAAATACATTTTTTTTTCAATTTGAAATGACTTGACATTCCCTTCGATTTAATTTGTTTAAATTAAATAGTAAAAAAGGTTGAAATTAAAAAAAAAACCCTTCATTTTGAGTCTACTGAAACACCTCATTTCACCTGATTACTTTTCTGATTTGCTGAAAATTTTGAAACAAACTTTTTTTTTTTCAAAATTGCAAATGAACCAAAAAATCAATTATTTGCACAGCTGTAGCTGAGATTTTGGGTTCCTTTGAGTCTGAATCTCTAAGCACAGCTCAGGAGATGCAAACATCCTTAGACAGACACAGAAGTTCACACAAACTCGAGAGAGGAAGCCCTGGCAAAGCACTAATTAAAACAGCAAATAGTAAAGTTGCAGGAGCTATTAGGCAATTTTATATGGGAAAAAATGCAATCACACGCACTGCTGGGGAAACAAAATACACTTCAACATGATACTGAGTTATGCTAAACCGTTCGATGCTAAGAGAATGTGTGGGATATAAAAAACATTTTCATATATTTGTTTTTAAAACACATCTGTGTATTTTAAGTGCCCCTAAACATTGGCCTTTTAAAGCTATGGGGATGACCACTGGACATGGTCTAGGTGGGGGGTGGGCAAACTTCGGACTGTGGGCATGTCTGGCCCATCAGACCTGTTAATCTGGCCCTCGAGCTCCCACTGGGGAGCGGGGTTGGGGGCTTGCTGCACTCCAGCCGGGGAGCAGGGTCGGGGGCTTACTCTGCTCTGTGCCTGCCATGGCTCCATGGGGCTCCTGGAAGCAGCTGCATGTCCCCTCTCCAGCTCCTATGCGTAAGCGCAGCCAGCAGTCTCCGCACGCTGCCCACACCCCAAGAGGCGGCTCTGCAGCTCCCATTGGCCGGGAACCGAAACCAATGGGAGTTGCAGTGGCAGTGCCTGTGGACGGGGCGGCAAGCAGAGCCGCCTGGCCGACACCGCACCTCCGTGTAGGAGCCGGAGGGGGGACATGCTGCTGCTTCCGGGAGCTGCTTGAGGTAAGCGCCGCCTGGAGCCTGCACCTCTGACCTCCTCCTGCACCCCAATCCCTTGCCCCAGCCCTGATCCCCCTCCCATCCTATGAACCCCTCGGTCCCAGCCCGGAGCACCCTCCTGCATCCCAAACCCCTCATCCCCAGCCCCACCCCAGAGCCTGCACCTCCAGCCGGAGCCCTCACCCCCTCCTGCACCCCAACCTCCAATTTTGTGAGCATTCATGGCCCGCCATACAATTTCCATACCCAGATGTGGCCCTCGGGCCAAAATGTTTGTCCACCCCGGTCTAGGCTATATAGCAATAAGACAGCTCATCTGATTAAAAAGAGGGGAGAAAACACTTCATGCTTCGCCTACAGCCAGAGCGAGAAGGCGCACGCTTTTACTAACAAACAGCCATTATGAGAAGCATAAAATTAACAGCTTGTTTTACAATCAGATTTTAAAACTTCCTGCAACATGTCAGGAGTGGAGGGTTAGAAAGCGCGTGATGGAAGATGGAAGCCGTGGTTCTGGCCTTTCCAAAAGAACTCTGTGCTGCCTTAAATTTGATATCACTGTAAGGACACGTTGCTATCAGGACCTCAGCAGAGCTGAAGATCTACCAGGATCAGGCCCGGATTATGTGAGTTAAGTAGTGGGTCTCTTAGGTCTGTGCGGAATTATGATGAAAATAGGGCTCTGGACAGGCCGAGGGGTTGGCCCATGTAGAGCAATTGGCAGGATCAGGACTTAGTCCTCTTCCCCTCCCTATTGAGACATTATCAAACATAAATCCCCTAAGGACCACCCTTACCTCTACTGAGTAGCACTGGCACCAGTCAAGAGTCTCTCACTGTGAGTAAGCGGGGAAGAGTCCATGTCCAATAGTCTAGCCACTTATGTATCCAGCCTGGAAGTCTTCATCCTCTAGAGATCTTGAGTTAAGTAGGGTTGGACGTGGCCAGGTTGTCCCCACCTGTGTTAAGAGACATTTGAATGGCTCTGTGAGGAAATTTACCCAAGCATCACCTCATGGAGTTCCCTACACATTCCCCCATCAGCAGGTAGGCATGCCCAGTGGAAATGGGTACCCCTAAAGCTGGGGGATCCCCAGGGGTTTGTGGGTAACTTAGGGGATCAGCAAAGAGCCAAGGGCATTTGCATGGAGGCGCTATGACCTCCCGTGTGGCTCTCTCCATCTCCCGGACAGTGCAGCTCTGTCAGAGCACTGCTAACAAGGACCTAACCCGTTGCTACAGAAGTGCCCAGGGTAAGTTCCATGGGACCAAAGGGAATTCCCCGACCTGAGGCTCACCCCAGAACCATCTGAGCCAACCTTCTGTCTGGAGAAGGGGGAGGTTCTCCATACTCAGCTGCTCCAGCCCTTACAGAGGACACCTGCCGGGAAAGCTCAGGTAATTGAGGAAGTCGCAATAGATGCATTCTTCCCTTTACACCAGCCCATTCCCTGGCCTGTCACAGTGCCACTGGAAGTGGTACCATTTGGATGAGGCATAAAGTCAAGACCTTCATTGCTAATGGGGATTCAGCCGTGGCAATTTTTCACAAGATTAGGAGGTAAATGTTCTTCCCGGATTCTAGCTCACGTAATTACATTCCAGCTACCTACATTGCTCCCTCTACTTTCAGTTGGGATCTTGTTCTTTACTGCAACACCAAAAAATCTTGCTGCTGGGGCAGCATGATGCTGTCACACCCCAGAGGCTGCTGCATTACATTGAAGGGTGAAACATATTTATTTGTTTAGCACAGAGCTATTTCACCCACCAGTGAAATGCAGCAGCCAGACTCAGACGCTCTGGGTTTTAGACCCAACTGTGCCACTGGCCTGTTCAATGACCTTGGGCTAGACACATCACCTCTCTGTGCCTCAGTTTCCCAGCTGCAAAGTGCTTTTAAATCTATGGATGAAAAGTGCTATAGAGGAGCTAAGGATTATTATCATTATCAGACGGAGAGATGCCCTTTTTTGCATTTCCATCCTTCTAATAAATAAAATGAATGAATGATCTATTATTGCACGTTCATTTTTAGAACTAAGTTATTAATTTGTATTGTAGTACCACCTAGGAGTCCCAGTCATGGACCAGGACCCCAGGGTGCTAGACCCTCTGAACCAACAGAACAAAGAGACAGTCCCTGTCCCAAAGCCCTTACAGGCTAAGAAGCGAGGATATTATGCCAGTTAAGGGAGGCCAAAGGGAAGCCAGATGCATTCCCTGGCTATATTTTGCTGCAGTTGCGACACAATATTCAGAACATTCATGGAGACCCTTAATATACTTGGTGTTTTATGAGAAAAAAATGTGTTCCTCTTAAAAATCGTATTTGGAAGTGTCTTTGTGGGGGGCTTTCTTAGATATGGATCTGAATCAGAACCCTGGTTATACACCCTTCTTCATGTGGGGAATGTGGGTTTGGAGTGTCTGTCTCTCTGTGATGGGTGTGCTAGGCCTTCATGGGTCCCTGCTAGAAGCCCCGCTGATCTGCTGCACCATGTCCCAGGAAACAGAAGAAAAGTGCAGCCATTTTGGAAACTAGTGAGATTTGGTCCTCCAGCACCCAGAAGGGCTGGGGACCAAGAACAACCAATCAGGGCCCACCACCCGCCACAATAAAAGGAGCTGGCTGCTGTCAACAAGTCAGTTCCTAGCTGGAGCCAGAAGGGTGAGGAGCAATTCTCTCCAGGCTGCAACCACAGGAGCCACTCTGGGCTAGAGCCTCTTACTGGCCAGAGGCAGTGGCTAGGAAGGAACCCTGCTGCTTTAGCCACAAAGAGGGAATTTAATTCAGAAAGGGTAAGAAGCTGCTTTGTTTATAACTGGCCTGGAGTTTGTCATCCCAGAAGAGGTTTTGAACTGGGACACCCAGCTGGCGGGCTGAGTCAGACGACCCACAGCAGCAGCTGACAACCTGCAGGGGATGCTGGTAGCTGATGAGAATGGTAACACTGCGATGACAAGGGGGGCACTCCCTAGGGGAGTGCAACCCACCATGCTCTCTTTTACTGACTTACGCACACGTGGTACACGTACATTTGTGGCAGCGTGTAGAGTACAGGCACTGCATGCCCAGCTAGCACCACTATAAATAGCAATGTAGGGGGTGATGCACGGCTTTGGGGAGTAGAGTGCCCAACACGCCTGAACCCTAGGGTATGTACCCTCTATGGCTCTCTACGTGCCCAAGCACTGCCTCCCAAATCTGCTCTGCTATTTGTAGCAGTATAGTGTCCTGCTGCTTCCCCATGGCTGGACCCTTTCCATGTTACAGTGAAAGGCTCTGGTGGTAGAGAGGCATCAGGGAAAGGCTCTGGCAGGTCCCGGCTGTTGGAGCCTTTCACTGAGGTGTGTAGTTGGGCGCCTTAGTCACAAGTGTGGATGTAGCCCACTTTCACTGTGTCATATAGCTACACTGTAGTGCCTGTACTCTACACACTGTAGACAGGGCCGGTGCTCCCATTAGGCGACCTAGGCGGTCGCCTAGGGCACTGCTATTTTGGGGGCGCCTGTGCCCCCGCCGCCTGTAGAAATTTGGGGGCGGGACCTTCCGCCGCCACTGTTGGGGGCGGGATTTCGGGGGCGGGACCTTCCGCCGCCTAGGGTGCCGGCAAAGCTGGCGCCGCTACAGTCTGTAGACAAAGTGTAACCAAAGTCAAACACACGTGCAGATGCTCTGTTTTCCTCTTCCCTTGTCTTTACCCATAGTTCCACCACATTTGTTCTATTTCCACACAGTGGGGGAAGGCAAGTGAATGGTTACATATTAGAGCCGCTGGAGGTTGCCTGTGTGTGTTCTTTGCTTTGCTTCCGGGCAATTATCTTTATTGCACAAGACTTTTCTCCAACTGTGACACACAATCCAAATGGGGAAAGTAGAGGCACAGTTCTCCATTGCATATTGATGTTTTGCTTAATTTCCAGCAACATGCTGTGTTCTCTGAACGGAATACTGTATTCACCCACACTCGCATTTAACTTTGAACCAAAATTACATATACCCACATCTTTATTCTTCATAAGTCAATCTAATGACTGTTTTGATTGGGAGGGATTTAAAAAAAAAAGTGTGTTTTGAATTAATCTAATCTGTTAAAGATGTGGCACTGCTGAAGAATATCTTGATGACTCTAGAGTGCTTGTTTTGGTGATCTGATGTTTTTTCCAGGATGTATTTAAAAGGAGTCTCATGAAAAAATCACTTGAATGCAATAAAATTGGTAGTGTACATTTGCTTCAATGATATGAGTGATTTCAGAACATTCCAAGTGTTCAAGTGTGTACGGCCAGATTTTCAAAAGACCTTGTCTCCTATTTAAGCTCTTAATTTAAGTGGATGCATTTTCAAAAGGACTGACCACCCAACAACAGCAGATGCTGGGTGCTGAGCACTTTTGGAAGTCTGGGCCATAGAGAATAACTAACATTTGTAAACAACCTGTTACGTGTGCATTAGCTCCTGAGAATTGACCAAGAGGTAGAAAGAGCTCTTTGTTTATGAGGGATTCAGATAGTGGCTATTATGAGCACAATCCAGTGCCCTGGGAAGTCAATTGGAAGGCTCCCATTGACATAAATTGGCACCAGATCATGTATTGCGCTTGTATATTATACTATTATAAAGACAGAAGGGATTATTAGATCATCTAATCTAATCTCCTGCATAACGCAGGCCAGAGAATTTCCCTGAACTAATTCCTGTTTGTACTAGCAAATATCTTTTAGAACAAATCCCACCTTGATATAAAAATGTCCAGTGGTGGAGAATTCTTGGTAAATTGTTCCAATGGTTAATTACTCACTGTTAGAAATAGGGTGCAATCTTTTAAATCTGAATTTATCAAGCGTAAACTTCCAGCCTTTGAATCCTGTTGTACCTTTGCCGCCTAGATTGAAGAGTTCTGTTATCAAATTTATTTTCTCCACACAGAAACTTACAGACTGTGATCAAGACACCTCTTAAGCATCTGTGTTAGGCTAAACCACAGTATCTGAGCACCTCACCCTCTTTAAGGGCATGTCTATATTATGCGCTGGATCGACGGGCAGCGATCGATCCAACGGGAGTTGATTTATCACGTCTATACTAGATGCGATAAATCGACTCCCGCTGGATCGATCGCTGGATTTATCACTAGTCTAGACGCGATAAATCGACTGCCGAGCACTCTCCTGTCGACTCCGGTACTCCACCGGAGTGAGAAGCATAGGCAGAGTCGATGGGGGAGCATCAGCCGTCGACTGCCACAGTGAAGACACCATGGTAAGTAGATCTAAGTACGTCGACTTCAGCTACATTATTCACGTAGCTGAAGTTGTGTAACTTAGATCAATCCTCCCCCCCCGCCAGTGTAGACCTGGCCTAAGATAGCAAACCTCACAACACGCCTGTGAGGTAGGGCAGTACTATTATCCCCACTGTAAAGATGGGGGAACTGCGGCACAGAGAGACTAAGTGACTTGCCCAAGGTCACTCAGGAAGTCTGAGATAGAAAAGCAAATTGAACCTAGGTCTTCTGAGTCCCAACCTACACTGTAACTGACTGGCTACTCGACATGACAGCTCTTTGACACTCACTCCCAGTCAGCATTAGGTGAATTATGGGGAAGAGGGGTAAAACATTAGCTATTCATGATCGTCGGAGGACATTATGGCAATATGATGTTGTTGTTTTTGTTATTATCTCAGAAGTGTACTGTAGACTTGATGCGCCATTGATCTCATGTATAGCAAATCCCTATGCTTACGTACCAAGGTAATAGATGCCTTAGAATTCTGATTGCAAGGTAGTTAGATCCTTTGCTCCAGTACGTTCCTATACCCGATGGGTACAGTATTCACACTGATGTCCTCTGCCCTGTTGGCTCCAGTACTGAAGCTGTCATCTCAAATCAATGCAAAGATGTGTAGCCTGATCTATGGATTGCGTTAATTATATTGATTACTTAAAGTTTCTCAGTTATCACTCTGACAGGTTAATGTCCCAAGATCAGGCCCAGTATTATTACAATTACTGTTCAGCTGGGAACCCTCATGTGCATAGCTGCAACACTCACGCTTTAGGAACACTTCCGTATTTGTAGTAATTTATTAATACATTTAGCAAAGTCACAAACACTCTAACCCAGCAAGGTAGAGAGAGATAACACAGAATGTACATCTGTATACTCACACCATCCCTTGCAGAACAACCTGAAATATTAGCCACGATCTTCATCACCATCACCTCCCTCATCATCACCAGTGGCCATAATCCTGGCACCTCCCAAGGGCTACATCTCTCTCTTCCTGTACACAGACCGGGATACAACTTTTAGATGTTACTGACCCCACTATGTCTAATGCATATTCAGTAGGGGTTTCTTCCCCTCTTCCTTATTTGTTTCCTCATCCTGCTAATGTTGGGGTGCTCTTCTCTTATAGGTTAGTATATTAATGATTTCAACTTATTATCATCTATGTCAGTTCCTTGCCATGACACTCTTGTGGTAGGACATCTGCAGATGTTCCTATCCTAAAATATCCAAAAGCTGGTGTTCGCTCATGTTCCTGTGATTGGCTGGTGTTGTTATGGACAAACTTTCCACTTAAACACTCTGTTCCCCATTCACTAAAACGTAGGGGTGACCGTCGGGCCATTTCTTTGTGCCAGAGTTCATAGGCCTCATGCTAACTGCTGAAGCCCATGTCTTACAGGATACAGGCCTGTAGGTTCCTTGCATTACTGCTGAATAAAAGAAATGCTAAAGCTAGCTCTATGGGCTACAGAAGTAACAATCCGTTTAGATAAAACACTCCAAGAGCTTGGCCTTTCCATCTGGGAGGGGGCTTAAAGGCAGTGTCCCTGAAATAGTCCTGCGAATCTGCCTAGGATTTCTCAGTTTTCACACACTCTGCCTAAAGAAGCTCAGATACCACAGTGGAGGGGGCATTTTTAAACCCTGAACAGAACAGAATGGCTCTGCCTTTGGCTGTTATGGCTGCAATCAAAGGTCTGGCTGGGGGCTGTGTTTAGACTAAGCTTTCTTACTCATCTCCACCCCGCCCCCCTCCAACCCTGAGTAGGAGACAGAGAACTCTTGCGCCATCCCACGTGCAGCCCTAGGAAGAGAGTGTCTTGCAGCATCTCCTGCTCCTCCCCAGGTCCTCGGGAAAGTCATTTCCTACAACCATTTTTCTGGGTGCCGCATGCGACACACCTTGCACCAGCTCACCTATGCTGACTGGTACATTAGGGGTGCAAAGCCAAGAGCTGCCTACTCCTCACCCCATCTGTGCACTCCCCTCCCACCTGGTGGGGGCTGGGTGGGGTCTGCTGGGGACATAACCCCAACCTCCTCACCTGCCCAGCTCAAAAGGCATGGAGGTCCTGTATTTCCCTGCACAGGTGCATTTGGACTAGATGAGATCTGGAGCTAAACCGTTAACACGGTGAGCGCGATAATTGCAAAGGGGTAACGCCAAAGCAATCGGAGTCACTTCAGTGTCTAATCAAGTCCCTGGGAATGGAGAGAGGGTGGGGGGGGAAAACGCACAACAACTTTGCTACCTCGCTTTTAATGAGCTAGCTCGTTGCATCTCACAAGTTTCCAATTCCTGAACATTTGATTTATACCTTGACTGAGCGATCTGTTGCCGCGCATCAGTCACGCTGGTTTTTAATGAATGTCATGTCATACTTATGCATAAGGGATGGCATAAAATGTGCCTCTTTGTTCTAAGAGATCAAGCTTTGCCGCTGTCACTCGTGTGACCCCCGGAATGGACAGCATCTATTATTTTTATGAGATGCTTCGGTGTCATAAGCATTACCTTTTCCAAAAGAGAGCTACTCGTTCTTCCTCTCCCTGTCCTGTGCAGTGTTGCTCTGAGTCCTTCTCCTCTGCAATACTGGAGCAGCAGGTACCTAATGAAACAGGAGGAATGTATCAAGGGTGTAAAAGGTGAGACGAACTGGATAAAATGTTGCTAATGAAGAGATAATGGTATTCAGGAGCAGGTTGAGAAATTAAAGTTTTTCACCTTGTCTAGTAACTTCTAAACAGTAACTTGATTTTTTTTTTTTTAAAGAAAAGACTGGCATGACATCTTCCTCCACCCTGGCTCTTGTAACGGCCACATTATGGATTCCTTACGTTAGTTAGCATTTACTTCTGTGCATAGTCCTAGGATATGCCTAAGCTGCAGTCATGGGGCTGATTGCAGCTTGAGCAGACACACCTGAGTTAGCTTTAATCCAGCTGGGCTTCAGTGCAGGTTGTATGAGCCAGCCTGGAACCGTAGGTAATACTTTCATGGCTACCCCATGCTGCTGCGGCTTTGCTGCTCTCGGTACCTGTGCTAGCTAGATTAAAGCTATCTTCGATATGTTTACATGAGCTGCAATCACACAGTGTGATTGCGGTGTAGATACAATCTCAGGTGAGGACTATGCAATTGGGCCCTTAGATTATTATTTAAATACCTACAGGATTATTTCTTTATTTGAAATGTGGTCAGACCTGGCTAATCTATATATGACCGCTCTCAGGCGGTATGTTATTGAGGAATGGGGAAAGTTTTACTAGTAGACAATTTTACAGCACATGTCTTTTTATCTAAAGCAATGGTTCTTGCCCTTTTCCATGCCAGGATCCCATTTTCCAGACTGGGACCCCCTCATGTTCTCAGGCCTCACCTTCCCAACTGGTTGGGATCTATCTGGTACCCCATTCCCATGTATCATTATAGGAAAGGCCGTGGGCACAACGCCAGGCCCCAGGTTGCGGCTGGTTGAAAAATAATAGAAAATGTCACCAAAAGAGTTTTTTTTTCCCCACAAACATATTAATTATCTTAAAGTCCCTTTATTCATCTGAACTGCTCTTTGACCAGCTTTGAGAACCCATTATCTAAAGAATCAATGATTCCTGATTGGGCAGTATCACCATCATGGCTCTCTTTGATAGGTCATCTCTAGGCAATTGTTAGCTCTGTTGTAAGAGCCACTTGAAAAAAGGATGGCATCGGGATTTAGCACAGCTTTGCATTCCTCCGTTGCAGGGAAAACCGGTAAAATAGCCCCACTCAAATATCACTGCTGTAGGAGGCATAGGTTATCCGTTGTAACATATTGAAGATTGTTGCTGTAATGAGTCCATTCACAAAGGATCCAGAAGTGGCTAAAGGGAAACTAAACAACTCTTCATTTCATGTAGAAAAAATGTTTGATGTCCTATTGCAAAGCTAGTGAAACAATAGGAAGTAGTGAAGAAGGAAGGACATCTCAGTGTAGAGCACTTCAACAAAATAATATAAAATAAAAAGATCAGATTAGATCTAGAGCCTTTTTTCCCCAGCTCTTCACTGCCTCTAAAAGAAGCCTCCTCAAGGAAAAGACTTTTTTAGGATTCAGCCTTTATCCTAGTTGGCATCATTACCATAGCAGCACATTCTCCACCTACCTTGCCATTGCCTCAGCCACCCTGAAGACAAGTGGAGCTGTCTGAATGCTTAAGCCAATCAGGAGCCAGATCTAGCTCCTATCTGGACTCTGGATCAGTCACATCTCCTCTGGCAGCTCATTCCACAGCAGAGCCCCTTTGCGGGAGAATGCTTTCTCTCCAGCTCTTGTGCCCTTCATCCTGGGCGTCGTAAGCCCCATCATCCCAGAGGAGTGCAGCTGTATTGGCAGATCATGCACTGAGACTTAGTCCACTAACTCTGAAGATCAGGCTCAAGGCCTTAAATTGGCTACAGAGATCAGCTGGAATTTAGTAGGTGAGGTGGGGTTGAAGCATGGGAGTGATATGCTCATGGCTGTCAGGCCTGCTGGGATGTGGATTTCTGGAGCCTCTCAATTGCTTTCTCTTTAAGTGCCAGGTAGGGTGAGTTACAGTAGGAGCTGGAAGCATGGACCCCTGTGGCCAGTCTCCAAGAAAGCTGAAGGAGGCAGAAGGTACTCTTTCCCCACTGGCACTAGCTGCTCGTGTGCAGGATAAGAGGAGAGTTGACCACAAAACTTGTAATCACTTTGACAAATGGGGGGCAGATGCCTTCACTGGAAAGCGGAGTGATGGACCAGAAAGCAAACCCGGCCACCAGGTTAACCCATTGGACACGATCGATCTGGTCAGTCCTGCAGAACATTTCCTCCTCAACAGTGTTGCATGGGTTGAGGGTGGGCTGGCTGCTTTTCATCCAAGAGCAGACGCCCTGCAGGCGTTGTGACATCATGGTGAGAGCATTGGTCACACTGGTGGAAAAGGGTGGACAGTTGAGTGTTGGCAGTGTCTTGTTGGCAGTGTAGCCTGTGGTGTGTCATCACCTGCCCAAGTAGCTTCATGCAGATTTTGAAGATGATGACAGGAGGGATCCCCATGGGACTGCTGCAGGGGAAGGCTTGGAGAGAAGAGGAGCAGTTTGCCACCATATTCCTTGGATTTAGTTGGAGAGCAATGACCAGAGCCATTGCAGTGCTGCTTTGTCCACCCTGGCTACGTCCTGTAATAACTTGTGGTCTGCTGTGACAAATACTGCTGCTAAGTTGAGTAGTGAGCAGTTAGATGTGGCCTCTATTCACTGCCTGGAGGAGCTCATCCCTCCTTGGAGTCTCTCCAGGCCATTTCCTGGTCTGAAGCCCCATTGTAATGCATGCAAGATGTCAGTTGATGCCATGTGTTGTTGGAACTTGACTCTCAATAATTTGGAATCCTGGTCATTGGAGGTTTTAAAGAGCAGGCTAGACAAATCCCAGTCAGGGATGGTCTAGGTCTACTTAATCCCACCATAGTGCTGGGGGTTGGGCTAAATGACCTCTTAAGATTACTTCCAGCCCTAGGTTTCCTTTTCCTAGGAATAGGAGGCTGGTCACAGGCTGAAAGCTGGGTAGCTTTTCTGCATCCAGTGTGGGCTCTTTTTAGACTCTCTCTGAGGGTCCTTTTGAGGTCCACTTCTCTGAAGGAAGCACTGTGAATTTCTGCCAGCAGTGGGCACAGGTATTGGTCGCTGGCTTTCACCAGCTAAGAGGCCCATGGGCCTGTTTAACCAGGCATGGCTCATGTTTTTGAGGGCTTCTTGAGCTTCACCATCTGTGATGGGGCTAAATTCTGTCATCAGCTATGTGAGTGGGGGTGGGTTATGCAATGTCTGGCGTAGAGTTTTCTGCCTTGGCAAGCTTATTGTGTATTCAATTGATCTTGTTCTGCACAGTAGGATGAAGGTGTCTTCAGCGCTGAGTATTCGTGCCAGATGTCTGGCTTATGCAGTCCATGTTAATTATCTGGTTTGCTGTTCAGAATAACTGTCAGCTGCAGTTCTGTGGCTATGTTAACAAAGGAGAAGGCAGCTCTCTGTACCCCCCTTACTGCAGCAGCGTAGCCCAGTAGGGAATGTTTGTGCCGTGGGCAGATGGATTTGAGGTGGGCTTTGAGCTTATAGTCTTCTGCCTATGAGTGTCATCTCACAAAGCTCACTGATGAACCATGGTGAGCTTCACAGGCCACATGGGAGTGCTGGGTGACCTCAATGATTCTAGCTATATTGCTGTCTAGCTCATTGGCACATTGAACTTCCAGCTGCGTGATTTCCCTGCCCCCCTCCCACGCCTTGGAGCACACACGACTTTCTCCAACCATCCCTTCCCACAATGTTTGCTCTCTGTGACTGTGGGCAGGTTGAGTATAACGACCTCTCTCTCTGGGTCCCACTGGTACACTTGCAAATTGCCACTCTGGAAAGTGGTTTACCATCAGTGCTGGGTAGTAGTAGCACCATGGGAGTAGGTTAGATGGACATGGTATGCTGAATGCTTTCTACCCATTCTATGATTGCCAAATACCTTGGGGAATTTAACCTTATAGCTTAACAAGTGAATTCTGTATCCTTTCCTTTCAGTAACCTTTTTCATAAATGATTATTTTTCTTTCAGATGATACACTTAGTCACTAGAGCTGGCGGTAGAATGACAATTCCCTTTGTTTTTTCACCAGCAGAAGTTGGTCCAATAAGAGATATTACCTCACCCACCTTGTCTCTCAAATCCATTTCATGACATCTTTTGAGGTTCTGAAATATGTTTTTCATTCCCAGTTGGAATGAAAACAAAACCTTTTGAACATTTTCAAAAAGCAGAATTGTGTCAAAACATCTTTTTTTCCGATTGTAAAGGTGAGGTATTTTATTTGGGTCTTGGTATCTGTGAAAGTTACTGGAAAGTCCATCTTGGACCTCAGAAACCTCAGCAAAAACGTAGTTGAAATTGATATGTCTCCATGGGTGGGGGGGGGGAGTTTAATCAAAAACGTTCTGATGAGCTCTATTAGTCACACCTAAATTAAACACAATGATGCAGTGGTTTAAAGCCCGGCTTCTATCTGTGAGAAATTGAAGTTCCAATATAGTTCAGACAACTTGACACTACTCATAATCCTGGTAGTCTTAATAGTGGAAACCTCTTAACCTACCAACTGCCTTTGTCAATTGCAGCTGTAATTCCTGATAATATTAGAGTATTCTGCTAAATGGGTTGTTTTATTACATAGAATCTGGCAAAATTGAGACACTGCTCAGTCTTATTACGCCACTAAAAATGAGGACTACTGGAAACAAAGTAAGTGAAGCATGAGTTAAAGCAAACGCCACAAGTTTCTGTTAATGAAAAGATAAGCACATTTCCACACATTTGCTGTGATTTAAAAATATCTTGGTCACATTTTATATTAAAGGCTCATTTATAAATACTTTATTGTGGTTCAATAATTGATAGGGTGATTTATAGTGGATTTGATGATAACATTTGTGTGCACAGAGTACAGAACATTAACAATATCTGCTGAAAATACATTTTGTAATTGTAGCAGCTTGTCAGTGCATCATGTGCTAAGCATTTATTGCCCAAGCATTTTAATTGTTTCTTTGACAGAGGGCTTGCTATATTCTGGAAGGGATGACAGTGCCTGCCTTAAGATGTATGCAGGGCATTATGATATGGGTCTCTATGCCAGAGGCTGGGCTTCAATGTGCCCCTAGATATTTATGTTCAGTGGACTGCTAATAAATGCAAAAGACCAGTGTGATGTTTGCTTGGCATGCCCAGAACCATAAGCCACCGTTCCTCGTCTGCGTCAGCAAGAGAGAGCTTTGCTGGAGCTTAAACTGTATGTGTCAGCAGCCTGTCTGCCTCACCAGCACACTCAGCAACTCTGCTAGTTTTAACCTTGCCTTGCAGGTAACATTCAGTGAATCCGAGTTCCCAAACCTGCTGGAAGAGCATGCCTCTGCGGTAACCAGCCCCTACCACTGGCTGCTCATGGAAATAACCAAGTCTGTTGGCTCCTGTTGGCTCGACGAAGGACTCACACCTCAATTTAGTACAGCAGTACGGAGATGGATTTATGCTAAAACAAGAATAAGTTTATGAATAAAGAACAGCAATTGAAAGGATGCAAAGCAGAGAGAAGAGAAACAGAAAATGGTTACAAATAAAAGACCCTTTCTAGTGTCTCAAACTGAACAGATTACAATCCTGCTCTCAGGCAATTTCTCCCCTACTGCCAGTTCTCAGTGTCCGTGGCCCCCTGGCAGTGGGAGCCACCATTCACAGATTCTAAGAGCACTGGCCCCTTTTGTCCTTTACGTGATGGATAACTTTATAGTCCAGAAATGTATTCTTTCCAAAGCAAGCCCAGACACTGTTCCTCTCGGTTGGTGGTTGATCTTTGGGGTGCAAACGCCAGGTCCCTTCTTCAGCCTCTGGTCAATTTGCTTTTTGGATTGGTCTGATCTGTGTACCTTAGACGCAAATGTACTTTCAGTGTCCTTTGTTTTCCCATCCACCTGTTAACCTGAGCTAGGCACACAGGCACAGCCACATTCCTTTGCCGGGGGGTGGGCTTGTTTATCAACTGCCTTCAAAGCGTAGGTTAAGAACATATTTCCAGCACACGTGTGTAACTTTGTACACACAATGATGTTCGTGACCAGCACGTCACCAGTTTTCATATGATATCCAAACTATTCTGACACCAGTGTGCTGGGTGCGGCGAGTTTGTCAGAATGGCCTGGGTATACTGTTACATAAGTGTGCTCTTTGCCAACTGGCACAAAGGGACTTTTAGGGTCACAGCCAGGTTCCTATGAGCTTTGTGGTTGCACAGCATGGGGCTATGCAAGAAAACAGCCCCCTCATCCATCTATGTAAGGGCCTCCCAAAGTAGCAATTCCTGATTCTGGGGCCTCTCCTAGGGGGCAAAAAGACTTAGAAGGAGTAGAGGGAAGGCATGGTCAGAGCCCCATCCCTCTTTGCACAACCCTACAGAGTGAAGCCAGCACACCAGGGGAAACCATCTGTGCCAGCCTCCTGGCTCCTCCCCATGCACATGGAGCAGCCCCAGAGTAGCTGATACTTGCCTGAGGGACACTCTGGTGCTTCTCATGTGCAGATTCACATTGCAACCTCCCCCTGCACAGGGCAGTGGCAGAAATGCCATAATCTAGCTCAAGGGCAGAGGCGGCTCCAGGGACCAGTGCTCCAAGGGCGTGCCTGGGGCGGCAAGCCACGGGGGGCGCCCTGCCGGTCCCTGCGAGGGCGGCAGTCAGGGAGCCGTCAGCGGCGTGCCTGCGGGAGGTCCCCGGTCCCGTGGATTCGGCGGCAATTTGGCAGCCGGTACGCCGAAGCCGCGGGACCGGGGACCTCCCGCAGGCATGCCGCCGAAGGCAGCCTGCCTGCCGTGCTTGGGGCGGCAAAAAAGCTAGAGCCGCCCCTGCTCATGGGTGCCATTATATCAAATTCAAAGCAACACACTCATACCTAGCGGCAACGAGTTCCACTGGCTATCATTGAGTTAGCAGGATTATCCATATAGCTGTCCAGTTCAATTTTTTTTTTAACCAGAATAGCCACTTACAATAGTAATTACTAACAAAAAACAGGAGTTGTGGAAGGCATCTAAACCCGCAAACTTCAGATAATGAACCAGCGTCAAACTAGCGAGAGTTAGGAGGAATCTTTCCCTTGGGGGGAGGCTATCCTGTAATTGCTACTGCATAGTTCCTTACACCTTTCTCTGAAGCAGCTGATGCTGGACACTGTCAGAGACAGGATACTGGGCTAGATGAACCTTGGGTCTCATCCAGTCTGACAGCCATAGGGATAGCTCAGTGGTTTGAGCATTGGCCTGCTAAACCCAGGGTTATGAGTTCAATCCTTGAGGGGGCCACTTAGGGATCTGGGGCAAAATTGGTCCTGCTAGTGAAGGCAGGGGGCTGGACTCGATGACCCTTCGGGGTCCCTTCCAGCTCTATGAGATAGGTATATCTCCATATATTATTATTTTATCCAGAAGAGATTTTGACATAATAATAATCCATTATGTTTTGTCTGGCCTCTGTTTAGAAGACAATCTGCCTCTCCAGCCATAATGGTAATGTCTAATGCACCCAAACAGCTCATTGAGAAAAAGTGTCTTGGAGAGAATCAATTTAAACCGAAAAAGGACAAACAAAGAGCTCCCAGCAATACACAGTGAAATAGATGGCTGCAATCAAAAAAAGATATTTCCAATTACCATTAGAATTCCAGGGTAATTTAAATGATCTGATTCTTCTTCATCATCGTCGTCATTGTCGTGTTCACACGGAGCATTTTTTTTTTTTAAGCCAATCTACAGTAGTTGATTTGCTTCATTGTACCCATTACAATTTCTTCCTATCCAACCTTATTCAAAAATTTGTCTGGATAAAAAGATGTCCACCTCAGAAATCAGTGCATGACATCTCTCATTTAACAGTTTTTAGGACAAAAAATGCCAAGGTTAATTTAAGGTAGGATTGTTCCCTATTGTTAACTGAGCAGCCCCCGCCCTCCATCTGTCCCCTCTGCACCTCTCACCCTTAAGGTGGCAGGAATTTGCTGATGAATCTTCCCCTTGGTTCATGACTGTGCCTCAGACTCCAAGCCTACATGTTTTAAACTAACATTTCTAGGCCTTCACTTTAGCAAGGACCTAAAATGAGTTCTTGGCGTTTTTGAAGATTGCTGCGTACCATAAATCAGCAGAATTAAAGAGAGGAGGGGAAAAAGCAGTTTGGTGCTGGTGTGACTGTAATACTAACACGGAATGTTTAGTTTACAAACCAGCCTCTAAAGGTGTAAATGAACATCTGTTGCTGTTGCTAATTGCAATGATCTAAAGCGGGTGGCTGTGATTCTGGGAGGGAGAGATTAGCAAGGCCTCTCAGCTGTATTGGTGTCTGAAAGGGATAATTTTAGAAGTGTTCCTCACTATACTGCAATGTTTTCTAGGTGTTTGCAGTGGTGTTATATCCAGGTTGGTTTCAGAATATGAGAGAAACCAGGTAGGTAAAGTAATAGCTTTTAGTGGATCAACTTCTGTTGGTGGCAGCACGTTCGAGTTACACAGAGCTCTTCTTCTGGTCTGGAGAAGGACGCAGCGTGTCTGAGCTAGATAGTTGGAAGAGATTAAGTAGAAGGGTTTGAAGTGGGCAATTAAGGGTAACAGGCAGTGTGGTGTGTTACACATTGTTGGAATGAGTCAAAAACAGGGTCCCTGTTAAATCCATGGTTTTTGGTGTCTAGCAGAGTTATGAATGTAAGCTCCCAGGCTCGCCTTTTGGAGGTGTTGTGCAGGTTTCCTTTGAGGACAAGTATTGAAGGATCAGATATGGAGTGATTGATTTGTGAAAAGGGTTCACCCTTGGTTGCTATGGGGTTTTTGTCTATCATTTTCCTGTGTGAGTTCATTTGAGAGTGTAGTGACTGTCTGGTTTCATTCATCATTGTTGGGGCATTTGATGCACTGGATGAGGTACACTACATGTTGTGATAAGCACATATAGGACCCATGGATCTTGAAAGGTGTGTTCTGTAGGGTATTGATCATCATAGTGGAGAAATGACTGCAGGTTTTGCATCTGTTGGTCTGGGGTTGCTTTGACTGATAAAATGACAAAAAGACAAATACACCCTATCACACATGGTGGACATTTTTCACAAAGCAATCACTCCATATCTGGTCTTTCAATACTTGTCCTTCAGGGAAACCAGCACAACACCTTCAAGGTGAGCCTGGGAACTTAAATTCATAACCCTGCTGGACACCAAAAACCAGGGACTTAACCAGGGACACTGGCTTTATGACTCATTCCAACAATTTATAACACATCACACTGCCTGCTACCCTTACTTGCCCACTTCAAATCCTTTATGCATAACAATCTAACCCTCAAATTAAGTGTAAAAATGTAATAAGAAAAGCCAAAAAGGAGTTTGAAGAACAGCTAGCCAAAAACTCAAAAGGTAATAAAATGTTTTTTAAGTACATCAGAAGCAGGAAGCCTGCTAAACAACCAGTGGGGCCCCTGGACAATCGAGATACAAAAGGAGCACTTAAAGACGATAAAGTCATTGCAGAGAAACTAAATGAATTCTTTGCTTCAGAGAGATTCCCAAACCTGAGCCATCCTTTGTAGGTGACAAATATGAGGAATTGTCACATATTGAAGTGTCATTACAGGAGGTTTTGGAATGAATTGATAAACTTAACAGTAACAAGTCACTGGGACCAGATGGCATTCACCCAAGAGTTCCGAAAGAACTCAAATGTGAAATTGCAGAACTATTAACTATGGTTTGTAACCTGTCCTTTAAATCAACTTCTGTACCCAATGACTGGAAGATAGCTAATGTAATGCCAATATTTAAAAAGGGCCCTAGAGGTGATTCTGGCAATTACAGACCGGTATGTCTAACGTCAGTACTGGGCAAATTAGTTGAAACAATAGTAAAGAATAAAATTGTCAGACACATAGAAGAACATAAATGGTTGGGCAAAAATCAACATGGTTTCTGGGATGGGAAATCATGTCTTACTAATCTATTAGAGTTCTTTGAAGGGGTCAACAAACATGTGGACAAGGGGGATCCAGTGGACATAGTGTACTTAGATTTCCAGAAAGCCTTTGACAAGGTCCCTCACCAAAGGCTCTTATGTAAATTACATTGTCATGGGATAAAAGGGAAGGTCCTTTCATGGATTGAGAACTGGTTGAAAGACAAGAGTCAGTCCTAGGACCAATCCTATTCAACTTATTCATAAATGATCTGGAGAAAGTGGTAAACAGTGAGGTGGCAAAGTTTGCAAATGATACTAAACTGCTCAAGATAGTTAAGACCAAAGCAGACTGTGAAGAACTTCAAAAAGATCTCACAAAACTAAGTGATTGGGCAAGAAAATGGCAAATGAAATTTAATGTGGATAAAGGTAAAGTAATGCACATTGGAAAAAATAACCCCAACTATACATACAATATGATGGGGGCTAATTTAGCTACAACTAATCAGGAAAGAGATCTTGGAGTCATCGAGGATAGTTCTCTGAAGACGTCCACGCAGTGTGCAGCGGCAGTCAAAAAAGCAAACAGGATGTTTGGAATCATTCAAAAAGGGATAGAGAATAAGACGGAGAATATCTTATTGCCCTTATATAAATCCATAGTACACCCACATCTTGAATACTGCGTACAGATGTGGTCTCCTCATCTCAAAAAAGAT
Organism: Platysternon megacephalum; assembly: GCA_003942145.1. Classification (NCBI taxonomy): domain Eukaryota; kingdom Metazoa; phylum Chordata; order Testudines; family Platysternidae; genus Platysternon; species Platysternon megacephalum. The sequence continues at coordinate 1,265,029 of QXTE01000256.1, forward strand.
ATACTGGCATTAGAAAAGGTTCAGATGTTATACTTATAAGAAGCACACGGGATCTTTTATAGGGGAGAAGGGAAAAACGCCGCATTTATTGAGAGTACAGTAGTTAGCATATGCTTTTCAATTACACACACACACACACCATGCACCCAGTCCTGCCAGTTGATGTTTATAGTTACCAGTCCAGAGTCTGGATCAATCTGGTGGCCAGCCAGATTGGTCGCAGAGGGGAGCCAGGCTCTGTCGGTCGCGATCCGATGCTCCTGGAGTGTGGCAAGACGAACCCAAAGTCCCATGGCAAAGCACCCTGTTCTTATAGTCTTTTTTCTCTTTTGAAGTTTATGGATTTTGCTGTGTCAGTTTCTGACTGGTTACTTCTTAATTGGTGCTATCTTTTGATGTAAACATTCCAATACACCTCTGAGAGGGTCATCGTGTCCTGGTTTCGATTTAATCAATTGTCTTTAGGGGTGCCAGCCTTACCTCAGGGTCGTCAATCTGCCCTTCCTTCATTATGGATGTGCGTTAATGGTTCTCTGGTGTTGTTAAGTCTCTTCACTCCTCCTTCCTTGACCATCTGGCTATAACAATGTCCTTCACACCTTATCTTTTCCTGATGCATGCATTCCTCATTCACACAAACAATTTTTTACAGAGACCTTCAAAGGTATACAGCAGTTTTTATGTTGAGCAAGAAAAGGCATTGTAAATTAAACCTTGCTAAGTTTCATAACCAAAACAATTCACATTGAGGCCCAGGCCTTCAACGTTCCTCTAATCTACTTAACATAGACATAATACAAGATCCTGTCTCTTACTTACTAAACCTCAAACAAAGAAATGCATGTTTAACCAGAGTGCCTAATTTGTAATACATATAGGAAACCATAGTAGACATTATAACTTATCCTAAAGCAAAAGGGTGACCGTAATCAGTCATAAGGATTGTTCTGGTCTGTCCCGGCCGAGGGTCAGTACAGACACTGGCAGTCTGTCAGATGCATTTCTACCAATGTCCCAGAGGGTCATTCCTTTTTGCTATTCAAAAAGGGTGTCTGGCAGGATGAAATCAAATCATACATTAATTCTCATAGTACAATTATAAAATCCTGCTCCTACACAGAGAAGGGCAACTAAAATGATTAGGGGTTTGGAACAGGTCCCATATGAGGAGAGACTAAAGAGGCTAAGAATTTTCAGCTTGGAAAAGAGAAGACTAAGGGGGGATATGATAGAGGTATATAAAATCATGAGTGGTGTGGAGAAAGTGAATAAGGAAAAGTTATTTACTTGTTCCCATAATATAAGAACTAGGGGCCACCAATGAAATTAATGGGCAGCAGGTTTAAAACAAATAAAAGGAAGTTCTTCTTCACACAGCGCACAGTCAACCTGTGGAACTCCTTGCCTGAGGAGGTTGTGAAGTCTAGGACTATAACAGGATTTAAAAGAGAACTGGATAAATTCATGGAGGTTAAGTCCATTAATGGCTATTAGCCAGGATGGGTAAGGAATGGTATCCCTCTCCTCTGTTTGTCAGAGGGTGGAGATGGATGGCAGGAGAGAGATCACTTGATCATTACCTATTAGATTCACTCCCTCTGGGGCACCTGGCATTGGCCACTGTCGGTAGACAGGATACTGGGCCAGATGGACCTTTGGTCTGACCCAGTATGGCCATTCTTATGTTCTCAATTGCCCATTTGATTTCAAGTGACCACTTCCAACATGTGTTACCACTTCTGTTTAACAATCTGTCCCAATTTGTATTTTGCTCAGACACTCTGCTTCCTTCCCCAGACCTGAAGAAAACCAATGTGTAGCTCGAAAACTTGTACCTTCCACCAAGAGAAACTAACCCAATAAAAGATATTACCCCACCTACCTTGTCTCGCTCATGTTTTCTAATGACTATTTACTTTTAAATCAGACATGTACTTACACAGGGAGCCCAGTCCTGCACCACTGATCATGACATCAGGGTCTATAAAAACGTAGGCCTAAATTTTCCAAAGTGACTAGAGTTTTTGACTGCCCAACTAGAGATGCCTTAAAGGTAGTGGTCCCAAAGACTTGAAAACTGAGCGGCTCATCTTTTCACCTGCAGCACTGCTATGTGGTGTGGCACCTTCTGCACCCTCCTGGCTTAGGCCTTCATACCTCATCCTACTAGTATCGAGTGTCATAATATGCCCCTTCCTCTCCTTTTATCCATACTTTGATAAGCAATGGAATAGTTTAACTTCTGTATAACAGGGGCAAAGTACAGCTGGTTGAAAACTTTCCAAGACCTTTTTGACAAAATAAATAAATATATCGGAGGGGAAAAAATCCATTTTTGTTTAACTTTTTGAGGTTTTGTCAATTTTTTTTTTTTGGTCATTTAAAAAACAAGAATACTCTTTAATTTTAAACCTTTTTTGAAAACTGGAAAAGGGTTAATGTTTTGTGGGGGAGGGGGGGGGGGGCTGAGTAGTTTCCTGACTGGCTGTAGGCAGATTACAAGAATATNAATCCACAGGGCCCTGGGCTGGAACCCGGAGTAGAGGGCGGGCCCGGGTTCCCCCCAAACCTCCCAACTCCTGATCAAACACAGGAGGAGTTGACCCGGACTGTGGGTTCCACCAGAGGGGAAGGTCTCTGAGGCGAGTAAATCCGCCAATAAGCGCAGGACCCACCAAGGTAAAGGAGGATCTTTGTCACAGTGGGTATTGTAGATTAGTGCTCCTTGGATGCCCTTTCCACCCCAGAGCACAGGTGTTTTTTGGGAATGAGGGTTGGACTGAGAGACCATGATTAGGTGGCTCAATTGACCAAATCCTCCTACGTGCGAGATGGGTGTACTGACTATGGATGTTACAGCCCGTGGTACCACACATGAAGCTGCTATATGGATCTTCCAAGAAATCTGCAGAGGGCCTTTTCCCCGCACCTAATGGAACACCCCCCACAGAAAGCCCATTCCTCCTCCCATCATAGTCAATGCCTTGTCTCCTATTGACATCAGTGAGAGGAGACTCATATCTATTATTTGGGCTTGCTGGGGCTGAGAACTTCAGACCTACATCCCTCACTTGAGCAAAACTCCCAATGGGTTCAACGAGACTTTTGCCTGTGTGAGGACAGAATACGGATTTTAGATGTGGGCTCCCTGAAATGCAGATGACTTGAGGTGAAATAGGTGCTTACAAAAATTCTACCTAAGTCACTTAGGAGCACTAAGGGTATAATTTACAACTTTGTGTTTTACTGGAACTTAGTCTCTTACGTGACTTAGGTGCTTTTGAAAATGAGGTATTTTTGAAAATATTACCTGTCCTGACCTATCCCTCTATCCATCTTCTCTTTTCATTGCTTACAACCTGAATAGATTTGTTTGTTTTGTTTCTTGAAACCCATTCCAGGAGATGAGCAAAACTCTGTCAGCTGGTCCCTCCTCATTGGAAAAATTCTGAGAGATGAAAGGAACAGCTTGTATTAGACTTCTTGCATTACCAAGCTGAGGACCGGGCTTCAGGCCAAAGAAAGATCCTCTAGCCTAGAACTGAAGGAGGCCATTGTTGGACCAGAATAAAAGAAATGATGGATGAGACCTTATTATCAATAGCCCCATTGGTATTATTTTAGTTTAAAAGAAGTATAATGGGGAGGGGGGGAATAAAGGGACCATTGGATACAAACAAGAATGAAGATTGAATAATCTAAGGCCAGGAAAGTAATGACGAAAGAATATTATCTTGCTACAAAAATGCATTATCTACAAGAACTACAGCAGAAGGGAACAAATGACTACATTTCTGTGGAGATCAGGAACAAATGTAGCTCAGTTTTTAATTTTAATTTCTGATTGCAAGACTTTATGGCATCAGTTCATACAAAGCGTTGAACGAAGGACTACTGCCCCCAAGGAGCCTGGTCTTGTGAAGGGAGGTGAGGCTCATGGCTTGGGGAAAATATTTTTGGCAAGTAAATGGCAAATGCAAAAGATAGTGGACAAATGGCATTTTGAACTCTATTTTTTCAGTAAAAGGACAATAACTAACTGTGATGGGCTGTACTAGCCCCACTCTGGACCAGAAGGAGTTAACGAGAGCCTGTGGGTGCAATCAGCCCTGCCCTGCTACACCTGCAGTAGGTGTCAAGCCTGGAGGGAGGAGATAAAAGGGCTGAACCTGGTGCAGGTGGGGGCTGATCAGGGAGGTGAGCAGGTCTCTGGCTGAGTGTGGGAAGCCTGGCTGGAGTCAGGGAACAGAGCTGGATTTCTGGCAGGCAGAGCCTCTGTGCAGGCAGCCCAGGGCACTTGGGAAGGACAGAGGGAGGAAATGACTCTGCCCAGCATTTTCTGTGATGGTGGAGGGGCCTGCAGGGAGCTGGAAGATCCTGCTGGGTCAGGGACTGCCCTGCTGGGGGAGTGGAGACAAGTCTCCTGCAGCAGAACCAGCTGGGTGATAGAAAATGCCATGAAGCTCTGCACTGAAGAGGTTTGGAGAGGGAGCCATCGACATACTAGGAGCCATGGAAGATTGTGTGGCAAAAGCCCCAAACAGGGCAAGGTAGGAAGTGCTCCACGGAGGCACTAAGAAGTCTATATAATCAGGCCTTGGCTGCTTATTAAAGGGTCCCTGGACCAGAACCCAGTGGAGAGGGAGGGACTGGGATGCCACTACCAGCCTGCTGAGGAAAGTGGGGCAGAAACCTCTGACAAGGGGTTAGGACAATTAAAAAAAACCCTGATAGAAGGGATAATAATAAGTGTGTCCAGAGTTGGACCGAAGGCCCAATGTGAGTTGATGAGTGGGACAATTGGTTTATTCCAGAAGGGGTGGGACACTATGTGACCCGTCCAGAGAGCTGAGTTGTTAGAAGAAGCAGACCATCGCAGGGCTGGGATGACAGTCAGCGGGGGGCACCAAAGGAAGCTATATCATGCCCAGCCAGAAGAGGGCACACCAGCTGGTAAGTCACGTGCTTACATTAACAAGCCAAACAGACCCTGATTCTTCCAGGTGTTTCAGCACTTGGCTAACTTTAAGTGCATGAGTAGTTCCGTTGCAATCAATGTTCCCTAGAAGGCTTTGGTCAATTTATTTTTGAGTGTAATTCAAGTCAGTTTGTTTTAACGTAGAATTTTCATAAAACAGTGCTGCTGCAGCTGCTGTAGTGTAGATATACCCATAGGCTCCTAAATCATCCAGAGTGTTAAAGGTACTTAGGTGCCTCATTGCCTGTTTGGTTAGCCTGTTGATATCAAACATGTGTAGTGTTGGATTGGGAGTTATTTTATAACCAGTAAGAAAGAGGAGGAATAAAACCATAACTAGATTCTGTATAACAGGGAGACAGAAGTAACATATCCTGTAAGGTCTCTATGTAATATTTGTTCCATCTGGAGATGTTTTTTCACCAGAAACCTTTCTAAATCATTGATAGGAAAAAGTGTGTACTCCTTGATAATAATTGAACTTGCACAAGGTCCCAATCAGTGTGACCAAATTGCCCAAACAGGGAACTCATCCTTTTCTTAAGAAAGAAAGACAGAAAACAATTAAAAGTGATGACTGAAGTATCAAGTCCAACAGACCATATATTTAAACTTTTTCCCATCTAGGAAAGGTCATGTTCAGAAGCACTGTTTGCATAGTATTTGCTGCTTCGTGATGTGGCTTATGAAGCTCTGTTCACTCTCAAAGAAACCTGACAAATCAACTAAATTGTGTCTTTAGATAAAAGACACAAGGACCTGAGAAAATTAGATGCACAATAAAAGGACTTATAAATGAGTTTTAAAAGGGACTAACTCCCTATAATACTGGATGGGTAAAGGTTCCTCTTGGGATAATTTGGGGTAACACAAATATTCAAATCCTACTTTGTTGGCCCATTGCTTTGTAACTTCCACACTGAAAAACAGCTGTATTTTGGGCAATTAATTTATCTGTGCAACTCTGCAGTAGATATGCTAATTAGGGCTGGTTGAAAATTTTTGATCTACACTGTTGTTAAAAAACACACCAAAAAAACATTTTTGTCTAAATGAAATTTTTCATGAAAAAAGTCTGTGTTCCATGGAATATTTTGACTTTAATTGAAAAGCTGAAAAGTTGTTCATTGGTCAAAATGCCAACATTTCTATTCAGAAATTTCACTGCAGTGCCTCCTGGTGGTTGTAGTTCAGGTGCTTCATGCTCCCAATCTCTTCTATGGGTCAAGACTACATCTCCCATGATGCACTGTGACCAAGGACTACCACGATGCAACAGCTCAGCAAGTGGGGAGACTGTGATGCATCATGGGAGATGTAATCCAGCCAAGAAGCCCAGGCCATAGAGAATGGGAGCCCCTAAGCTACAGCTCCCATGAGGTATTGCACCAGAATTACCATATCGGTGTGGATTGTGTTTGTTCACCCACCCCTCCCCCCAGTTTTCAGGTTTAAGTTTTCATTTGAAAATATTTGGTTTTCTGTTTTAAAATATTGATTGATTGCTAAAAAGTCAAAGATTTGACAACAGTGAATTTCAGGGACTAGTGGGAGGGCTGGTATTGTAAAGTGTGTCTAGGCATGGAAATGTTCAGGAACCACATTGATTTAGGCTGAGTTAAGGGGACATAACTGAGAAAATTGGTTGAAACTAAATTAAGGAAAATACCAGAGAAGATTTCCGGACTCTGAAATTCATTTGATTGTAGAGTCATGTCCCAAGGGAAATGATAGAAGCCCCATCAGATGAGTCACTTAGGATTAGAATGAGCAAAGCACGGAAGAACCATTGCTACTTTCTGTTACTTCATTATGGTTCGCCTCTTTCACCAGAATGAACATGCGCTTTGTAACACTGCCCTTCTGATTGATGTCCAGCAATCTGTGCTGGCTGAGCTTGTACAATCCTAGCTAGATAACAGGGAACAATGTTACCCCTGCAATGTGGGGTTATATCTCTCTTCTCTCAGGCAGGCGGTTAAAGCAGAGCGTAGCTTTCTGAACAGGGAGGAGCAGGAGAAGGCCTTAGGGGTTGTGAAATAACAAACTGAAATAAGATTGCGTGTAGCATTCAAAATGATATTACACAATCTGAAAACACAATTATTAATCGGAACTGGGTGACAATAAACCCGAGTGGCATTGCCCGGCTGCCTGCAGTAACATGACTCTGTTCTTTGCTACACATACCACAGAGGTTCCTATGAGTTGATTTTTGCACACCAGGAATTCTTTGCCTCATGAAGCATCACATGACTGGTCAGGGAAGTGATCTTCCAGAAGTAAGGTGACAGGGTGGAGTGAATTTTTTTTCCGATTAGTTTGGATGACACAAAAAATACTCTTTCTGGGACTAATGTGTTGGATTTTCCCTGAAACGCAAAGGATACATCAGCCATCAGCCTATTTCCTTTCCTTTTAACTCCCAATCCTATGCATTAGAAAGATTGACTTGTACTAACCAACTGACGTGTAAAAGCCCAAATATAAGAACTCAAGTAAGAGTGGTATTAACACTTCCTCTGAACTTCATCTAACTGCACTTATGCCTAGTGGGAAGATCGCACGGAATAAGGATTCAGATATCATTGAGCATTGTTTGATTTTGACAGCAGATAACTTCTGCTTGACCTCTGCTGGAAACTGCAGTCTTGGACATTAAGATGTTTTATAGAACAAAAGCACAATAGTAGTTCCAGGAGAAAGCATTTCCCTTTCTCTAGAAGAAGTAACTCTGCTTGGTGCCTAGACAGAGTTGGTTTGATCCTCTGTAGCACTGTTGTTTGCTTGCAGGGTGTATGTGGGTGCAAAGGGAGAATTCACATTTGTGGAAAGTATATATGTGGTATTTGAAAACAAGATTGCAGCCAGGTTCTCAGTGGGCATGCTGATTTACACCAGTCAGTCCAAGATGTGTATCAAAATCCATTTGTCTCTTTCTGATAGAGGAAAAAAGACCGAAGGCAAGTTTTTAATCTCTGGTATTTTATACGTTGCTTTTCATTCTTTGCACCGTGTCACGTGATGTTGCTGGGTTTATGCCTTTGTACAACACACCCTGCTCAGTATGCTGCATTCTGACTCACCTGATGTTTGAGAGAAATGCGGCAGGCTCTGTTCCAAATGCCAAGCAGGGCTTTGCAAATCTATAATAATTAAGCATTCAGCCCTCCACAAAGCAAAGTAATTAACATCTCCTTTTGTAAAGGCTTAACAGCTGCAAACTTCTCTAGCTAGGACTTCTGAGCAGGATGAGGTTGGAGGGGTGTGTGTGGAGAGATTAATGCCTGCCATAAATAAGGGGCCACTCTTACAAAATAAATGCAATCGCATTCTGCCAGAATAGCTTTAAAAACATAGAAGCACTATAGTATGATGTGCTATTTTGGACCATTACTGTGGATGTGCTTTTTAAAGAAAAAATACAGCTGTAATCAAAATTCTGTCTTCTGTTGTATCTTTTAGGATCATAGGGGTGACATCCCAGCCCCTTTGAACTTCAGTGAGGCCAGGCTTTCGCCCATGCCTTTGTTGTTGTTCTTTATGTTGTTGTTCTTCAAGGCAAAATGTTCAAGGCCTCATTGGCCCTTAAAATAGGGCACCAAATGTTTGCTGGAGACCTATATTTTCTTCACACAACAAAAAGAGGCCAACAATTTCAGACTCGGATGCTTAACATTATGCACCTAATTCCATATTTAGGCTCCCAAATAAATTTGGCCTGACTTTTCAGAGGTGTTCAGCACCCGTAGCTGTTACTAAAATGAATAGAAACAGCGGTTTGAGAAGAAATCTGAACCCACCCAACTAACCAAGATCCTGCCCAACTGTCGGCCAACATGGTGAGTCTAGATGGATGGAGGTTTGCATTGTGGCGTGGCACTGTCTTCATGTGCCCAGCTCCATCTCAGAATGTACTGTGGTATTTGACAACAGCACCACCCCGTCACTGGAGGATATACTTAGAATGAGATGTATCTTGTCCCTATTAAGGGGCAGTAGGTATGCTCACGTACTCTTAACCTGTGTTGCTACCTGCATCCTATACCTATGTCAGATACTTTGTGGATGGTATCTTGCTAGATGTACTCTCTATGCCTGTCAGAAGACAAGACTGGAGGCCGGCCATTTATCAAGGGACTTCTTTATAATGATAGCTACATAAGCAACATCTGCCTCTACCTTACTCTACTAACACAGAAAATTGTTTAAACTACACACTGGTCTTCCAGTATATTCAGCAACTGGAAAAAATGTACATTGGCAATACTCACTTCTCAGATGACTTACTGGTTATATTATTGCTACTGCCCAAAGCTATACCCGGAAACTGTGAAATTGATACTTGCAGCTGTACCATTGGAAACATTTAACAAGGGTCATGGTGGATCCTCCAGCCATCACTGACAATTTTCAAATCAAGATGGGATGTTTTTCTAAAATCTGCTCTAGGAATTATTTGGGGAAGTTCTCTGGCCGGTGTAATATAGAAGATCAGACTAGATTATCACAGTGGTCCCGTCTGGATTTAGAATCAATACAGCTACATGTGCCATCAAGCTGAAAAGTACAGCCTATCTGGGGGGAGGGATAGCTCAGTGGTTTGAACATTGGCCTACTAAACCCCAGGTTGTGACTTCAATCCTTGAGGGGGCCATTTAGGGAACTGGGGTAAAAATCTGTCTGGGGCTTGGTCCTGCTTTGAGTAGGGGGTTGGACTATATGACCTCCTGAGGTCCCTTCCAATCCTGATATTCCATGAATTCATACCCTGGACTCTACAAAGCTTTCTGCTTTTTGCATATGCCAGTGCTATTCATCTGTGTATCAATATGTTAAGACCATGTGGAAAGGTTGGGATTGCATTCACAATGTTGCAGGTGTTCAGAGAGTCCAGTAAGCTAGACAGGGCCTGATAAATTGTTAAATTCCAGCACTACATATTCAGATGTATCAGTCTTGCTGCTGAAGTATCATTTGGTCCATGGTTGGTTTGAGCTTGTGTAAGGCATTAAGACGGTAGCCCTCAAGTAACCCCCGTATCTGCTCCTATATTACAAAGGAGAAAGGAAGAAATATAACTTCATCACTGCATGTGATGTACAAAAAGCTTTCAGAGAAAAATCCATGTATTTTTGTAGACAAAGAAGTAGGGCAGTTATCAGATGCATGCATTTATGAGTGTGCAAGGGAGAATAAGAGATCAGTCTAGGAGCTGAAAAATCCAAAAGGCCATGCCTCATAGAGAAATGAAGTAGTACTGAAATACTACCAGTGCTAATAGTTTCCACCCCTACATAATTAGGAAGTACCTGTGCAACCTGATCTAATGAAGTGGCAATTAAAACAAGACAAAACAAACAATCATTGAGTAGAGTTTACATCCCGGCGGAGTGTTCACAAAACCACTTATTTCCAAATTAATCAAACTTGCCCAATGAGCCTGAGAAATGTAAGGAAACCTGTTGCTTAACAAAACCAAAGGTTAAAATGCAGTGACCAGTCTCTCTCTTCTCAGTTACATCTGGGTGGCTCCTTTGACTATACTGGAGATTTATAATAGGGCTTCAATGAAACTACACCAACTTACACTAGCTGAGGTTCTGGCCCAGGGTGTCTAAGGGAGGATAGAATTTGGCTCAGTATATTGCTTACTTTAATGACAGTTATGTGTGTGTGTGTGTAATCAATGGAAGTGAGGAGCCTAGGTGCTTTTGAAAATCCCACTAGGGGCCTATCTGCATCTTCGGGTGCCTAAATCCCTTTAAAATCTGCCCCAAGAACCTTTTAAAAATGAGACTTGGGCTCCTAAGTCACTTAGGTGCTTTTGAAAATGTTTGTTTGCACTCATGGAAGTCAGCAGCTATCTGGCCAAAGGTGCTTTCCTGTTGATGGTCAGAATCTATCCAATGTACAGTATGTCAAAGAACAAAGGAGATGAAATATAAACAATGAACTTCTTTTAGATCTTCTTCAAGTTATCGCAGCCAAGAGCAATAAATGAAAGTAACAAACACAAATTAATTAGACATAGCCAAACAAGAATTAGTCCCTTTGAAGCAGAAAGAATCCAGTCATGCCTGAGTTGGTCAGTAAATAAAGCCTGGGGTATAAATTAAACTGTAGGCAAAAGCATATGCAAGAGAGAAGTCAGTAACGATGGACTGCTCGTGAGTGTTTGGAGACTCCTCTGAGTGGCTGGTTGCAGAACTCACTCAGATTTTGCTGCTCTGTAAATCTAGTTATTTGGCGTGGTAACTAGTCAGATGTTCTGTATGTGCCAGTCATTCATTCATTTACAGGTGGGTTTTCTCCCTTTTCGAAACAAAAATGGAGTTGTCGCACTGACGTCAACAATTGACTGGGTAGCGCTTTCATTTCCATTTCTCACCTTGGGAATACAGCAGGCGGAAGCTGTAGACTGGAAGCCGGCCACCAGGGCCAGCTCTAGGCACCAGCCTAGCAAGCAGGTGCCTGGGGCGGCAAAAGGGAAAGGGCGGCTTCCCGGGCAGTCTTAGGGCGGCACTGCGTCAGCTTTCGGCGGTACTTCAGCAGCGGGTCCTTCTTTTTTTCTCCTTTCCCCCCCCCCCCCTTCGCTTGGGGTGGCAAAAAAGCTGGAGCCGGCCTTGCCGACCACACTGCAATTAACCCTTAAAGAAGGGACCATACATGCACAGAGCATGTGCGGAATCATTGTTCAAATAAATACCAGTGTGCAGTGGATGAAGCATTCCAAGGAATGAAATCCACAGACTAGCCTCCTCACAGGGAACACATTCTTCCTCCTGTGCTTTCTTGATCTTTTCAAAAAAAGACTGCATGTATCACCCACACAAGGAGACTAGAGGCATGTCTACACGGCACACCATGGGTGGCTACAGCGAAAAGCAGGCTACATCCACGCTGTGTGGTCTAAATGGCAGTGAAAGGCTCTGGCAGGGGGAGGCAGTGGGAAAAGAGCCTCTGCTGGAGGCTTTCCTCACTGCCTCTCCTTGCCAGAGCCTTCCCTTGCTGCTGAAGCCTTTCACTGCGGCGGGGAAAGACTCAGAATGGCAGGAATCTGCACTGCTCCCTCACTTACCTTTGTTGTTTCTGGAAGTTTGTCTCTGAAACGAAGTTGTCCTATAACAAAGAGTAGAGGTGGGTGGAAAATGGTGGACTGTCTTCTGTGAAAAAAATTGACTTTTCATTGACCACCCCCCCCCCCAAACCTGGATCCCCACAATGTTTTCTGTTGACAAATCACACTGTTTTGAGGAGAGGAGGCACTTATTATTGGGGTCTTGACAAAAACAAAGTGTTTTGTGGAAAGTTTTTGACCAGCCCCAATAGACACGAGAGGGAGTCTTTCATCCAACAACAAAGTAAAAAGCATGATAGGCTGTGGAACTACTGATATCCGGCCACACGATGGGGAGATGTAGTCCTTTTAACTGATCACACAATTTCCGAACCCACTGTATGTATTCGTAATCCACTTCTGGCAAAGGAACATTGAAACGCTCCATGGTGTATAGTTCCATATAATTAAAGCTGTCAAAGTCCCAATGAGGTGTTAAATCTCAGTATCTTTCCCATCTGAAGTCCTAAAAATACTGAAAATTATTCATACATTTTGATAACATCCCTTACCAATGGCTTCCATCTAGAGAGAAAATAAACTATTTTCACACTGAATAAAAGAGTTAAGTCCACTCAATAAATAATACATTATGCTGCCTTCCAGATACTGTGACTCATTCAAACTTTTTTTTTGTTCCCTGGATATATTTTCATAAGTTCTTACCTTAAACTGGCTTCCACTTTTGTCACAATTTTTCATGTCCTACCAATGAAGTGGGCTTTCTTGCAACATTCTCAATTACTCTTTTGTTGTTTAAAATAATTTTTGGAAGTCAGATGAAAGTTTTTGAATGAAAAGTATTTTTTTCTGTCACAAATGGCTTTTTTTCCCTTCAAAAATTATCTTTTTTGGTGGAAAAAAAATTGTCAGCGTAGTTGAGATTTTCTGTTTGTTTTTGTGTAGAAATGTGTGCCATATATAAAATCCACATGGTTCTAGAAATGTTTGGTATGGTAGAATGGTATTGGCCATATCATAGCAGTATGCTCTGCCTTTGGTCACAAAGATGATGAAAGGAGAGGAAACTTCCAACACAGTGTCATCCCTGTCTTTGTGATGCCATGAAAGCCTCAACAGAAGCCTTTGGGGCTCTGTGGCTTTTAAGGGCTGGTTAGAGATAATTCAAAGTCAGGAGACAGGCTGTCTCCGGAACATCATCCGGAACACAAACTCACAGAGATTTCACCATGGAAGAGGAGGCTGGAGTCCCCATTTGGCAATGTCCAACTAAGCCTGAGGAGAAGAGGCTGTCCCTGATGCAGCCAGGAAACACCTGGCTTTAGAAGGGGACCATGGAGACCCTAGAACTCCCCACCAATGCCCCAACCCTTCTTTCCCAGATGTACCAAGATGCATGGGGTTTCCCCTGAGATCTTGAGAAATCCATAGGGATGGATGCTCATGTCCCTTGCCTCCTACAAAAAGAAGCAACTCCCTCTTTTCCATTGGAATAATTCATCAGAAACTCCAGAATCCCAGCGACTCAGGCTTTTCCACCTGAATCCAGCCTGCCTATTACTCTTTTTAATGGGGTGGCATAATTTAGCTCTGGGTCAATTTCTCCTTTGCCTAGTTGCTGTGATTACTGTGTGGTCCCAACAAACAAACTGTTAGAAAGCACAGAACCTTGTTAAAATCTGATTTCATGATCTTGGAAGGTTAGAATACCCCTTGGGTACTAAAAGAGAACAACATTTTGCCTAAATTAATGTCTAAAGGTTATGGAAAGTATATGTACTACTAATTAATCAGGTCTAGCTATCAACCTTTATCTGTCCCATAACCATACATATGGGCTTAAGTGGGACTTAAAAATACATAGGCTTTGTGATGGCTTGATACACGGCCGTAAATTTCACCTACATTAATTACTAAGGAACTTTGAAAGTCATCGAGTCGCCAATTCAGCATCCAGTTCTTAAGCATGTGCTTCAATCCATCCCTGTGCTACAAATCATGAGCTTAACCTTTGGACTGATGGCTCTTAAACTGGGCTAGATTTTTTTAAAGGTATTTAGGTGCCTAAAGATGCAGATAGGTGCATTTGAAAATCCCACTAGCCTCTTAGGTGCCAGGCTCCCATTAAAACCAGTCTCACTAGGCACCTATGTGAATCTTTATGAACCTAACTACCTTTATGAACCTGTCCAGGACTGCTGAATTATGGACTATATACCCACGTTTCAGCACCATGGAGAAGGATTATGTGTAATCCTCCATGATGCTGTGGTCTTGTGCTTAAGGTGAACCTTGAAGTAAAATAAAAACAATAAGCAAAATTCCTTTTGCTCTGCATTACTCCTTTATAACATGGAAAGACAGCCTCAAGTAACTGTTTTCTGATTTTTTTTTTCAACTCCCATAAATATCAGAGGTAGCAGGGTTCTTGTCTCTCTCTCTTTGCTGATTATATGCTGGCATGATCTTTCGAGACTTGTATGTTAGTGGGTGTTTATTCTGTAGAAGAAGAAAGCTGGTTGATAGCCATATAGTTATAAGTTATAAAGAAGGAGCAAAAGAATGTTGGCTTTGATTTTTGCCTTTAGGCCATAACCCAGCAAAGCATTTCATCACCTGCTTAATTTTAAGCATGTGGGCAGACATAGTGAAGTGCTTTGCTGGAGTGAGCTCTTAGGGCATGCTGTTGGTTTATGCATTCAGTTTGAAGTGGGAATGGGAAGGGGCTTTGGGGGAAATTTTCAGATGTATCCAAAAGAAAGCAAGAATCTCATTGAAAGTCAATGGAGTGATCCTAAATCATTGCTTAGGTAGTTTGGAAAATCTCCTTTAATGTATAATATGTTTATAATTTATAAAAAATAGAAGGTTATTATTTTATTTTTTTGGTCCTATAAAAAGTAATTCTTATCAACAGCTGTAGCTGCAGTTCTGTTTAACTGATGGGGTGTTTTGATTGCTATTGAAAAGTAAAAGATAACACCCTATGGTATACCATCGATAGCACAAATGTAAATCAAGTGTTGTATATAAAGAAAGATGCATATTGCATGCATTGCTCATCATATGCCATTCTAATGTTAGGCGTATCTTTGCATTTGGACTATAATCTAATGTTATAGGACCTTCCAGAGCAGGACCTGTTGTGTTACGGTGTCTAGAAACAGAAGCTGTGTTATAGGCACTATAGTATATATGATTTGTAAGGGTTTGTGTTTGTATTTCACATAGTGTAATGGGGTAATAATGATTCTGCACATTGCCCGTCGACCTTATAATTAATTTGATGTGTCTATTATTTATTTGATTGTGCCTCCAACATCCTTAAGAGCAATGAATAACCATGGACACTGATGATGCAGGGACTTGTGGCCAAAGATAGTAGCCACGTTGGGCTCAGTCATGGCTTTGCCCCAAGCCCCGAGGAAGGGAAAGGGCATAGCTGTGCTGATCCAGAGTAGGGCAGGGTCCATACTGTGAGAGTCACAGTTGAGTTGCTAGCTCCCCATTGCTCTAGGGCAGGCAGTAATTGGTGCTAGCTGTATGCCTGGCACAAGTCAGGTCCCACTAGAGCTGGTGGAAGGACAGAAGTTCTGTTTTTCAATGGATTTTCAGATTTTGAAACTGAGCTGCATTCCAAACCGGAACAAAACCTCAACATTCCAGAGGGGGGGAAATCACTTTGGGTTGATCAAAACATTGTATTTCAATTTTGACACTTTTTAAAAAACAAAGTCATACTAGATCATATAATATAAAATAAAAACCATTTCATAAAGAAAAGTCATCTCAATACAACCATCAAAAGGTTGTTTTGTTTTGAAAATATTGAAACAGGTGACTTGTCATTGTCGGAACTTTTTTTTCACCAGTTTTCTTTCAACGTGAAATTCCGGCAAAATTGATCCGAAAATGCACCCTGTCTGGATTGAGGCGAAACTGTATATTCCATAGGAGTTCGCTTCCACTGAAGTTTCTCAGCATCAATGCAGGCCATTCCATGCTGGCTCAGCTGGGCTGATGAATGCATTAAAGGGGGCAGAGCCCTGGCTGTGCACAAACCCAACCCAGCCCAACCACTCATTTACATCGGTGGGATTGAGGATTAATTCCACTGAAGTTAGCCTATGTCAACACTGCCCTGCAGTTCACACGACAGGGGTGTGAATAGTTGTGTGCGCCAAAGTGCTACGCTGTAACTCCCCTGTGTGGATGCTGATGTGTGAACTAAAGACATTCCTAGTTCGCATCAATGCCATCCTCTTCGAACAGGATTACATGAACGTGAAGTAGGAACCTTTTAGTTCACACCTGCAGTGTCCACCCAGGGGAATTAGAGTGCAGCACTTCGGTGTGCGTTACTGTTCACCCCTCTGTAGTTCAAACTGCGGGGCAATGTAGACAAATCCAGAATGTGAGTTACCCCCGTTTAAAATTAGGATGAAAAAAGAATCAGACCCGATGAAACCAAGAACTTGGCTTGTGTTTAAATCCATAGGCATGCCCAGGATTCTCACCCTCTAGCAGTGCTTTAATTCATCAGCAATGCCTCCAGCCATGGCTGTACAGCAGAATTAGAGCATTGCCAATTCATCTTCACACTTTCTCGATGTAGTGAGTGAGTCTGCCTGGCATTAAAGGGGATGTGGCAGTCAGCTCTGTCACTCTCTATTTGTTTCCCCCTTTAGCACACTATTATTGATCCCTGAAATGAAATGAAAGTAACTCATTGGCAGCTTCACCTGCAACTGCATGTTGTTGGGTTGGGTTTTTTTTGGTAATGTGGTTATGAATTCTAGCTGTATTTTAATAAAATCGGGGCTGGATTTAGCTGTGTTTTCAGGGGCTAGCCAGTGTGTGTGGTTTGCTAGAATCAATTCCCCTGGCTGGAAAATAAAAGTAAAAATAAGTGTCCCAATGGGATCGCAAATAAATAAACAGAAAGTGCAGAGCACGGTAGCAATCTGATTCTATTATCCTAGAAGGTGGGAACAGTCTGTGTATAGTATAAGTGAAGGCATGTTTTTCTGATATAAATATATAAATGTATAAGGAATGTGTGGTATATTCATCTTAACTCAGACATGGTGGGCGCCTCTGGGAGAAGAGAATAAAAGCCACAGAGGTGCTGAAATTAAAGGGATTTACACTGTTGCTGTACATTAATAAAAGCAAATGGTATTTCTCGGGACCAGGTAATTTGAAAGCTTTATTACACATAGCGCTCAGTTCTGAGCTGTAAGTCAGGAATAAAAGGCACAAAGCAGGGGATTCAAAACAAGAAAAATCTGGAATAAAGACACAGCTAAGTACAACGGGTTGGATATTTGGTTGGTGTAAATCAGTGATGCTCCGTTTACATCAGTCTTCTTCCACCAGCTGAAGATCTGGCCCATTGCATAGGAACAATGAGGGCTCAGAAGCCCATTACGTTAAGGTCTGAGATGAGATCCTGCTTTTCAGATTCTGTTTCTTCATGAACAATACCAGGCCTCAGTGACACGGGACTAGGAGTGGTAGCCAGATCACCCCATCGAGTGGTTTAAACCAACACGAGTGATTTAAGGGAGACGGGAGAGCTCTGGGGAAGGAGTCCAGGAAGGGAATGTCACAATCATTCCATCCTGGTGTGGGCAGCATTGGTCTTCTGTGGAATGTGCCACAAGGCTCCATGCACAAACCTGGTGCATCCCCCCAGATCCATGCAGATCTCAAGAGGGTGAAGGCCCTCAGCACAGAGCTCCTGTGCCTCCGTGCAGTTACTAGGGTCCCAGTGCCCCCTCTCTGGAAGGAGGGTACCCAAAATGGATGGATCCCTTGGAACTGGAAATACATCCCAGCTGAGCGATGCCTCACTTCCATGGTGTTAGTGGAGAAATTATGTGGTTTCCCCCCAACATGGATGTATCCACTTCTCTCTCCTCCCCCAGCCTGTCTACATGAATACTGACCCACAGGGGAGATCTCCCCTAGGTCCTGAGTAGAAGGGCAGTGCCATGGGCTGGACAGGGGTGATCTGGGGAACGGCCTCCTCTGCTTGGAGCAATCCTTAGTGGAGATTGCATTGTATACTTTTGAGCTGTAGTTCTGATAATTTTGCATTTCAAATTTACAACAATTTCATGGTCTTTCACTCAAGAATGATTCAAACTGTAATTTCAGAGGGCTATGGCAGGAGAACAGTTTATAAGCATAATTCCCCAGTGAAGTCATTGTTTACTTCTCCCCTCCCCAATCAAAATAAAAATGGTCAATTTCAAGAGCCAAAGAGGAAGTGGATGAATGAATGAAATGTGAATGTTTTTCAATTGTTGTTCCACATTTTGCACAGTCATAGGCCCCACTTCTGCAACCGGATCATGCAGAGTTTCAGTGAAATCAATGGGTCTCTGCACTGGCCAAGGGCTCTGTCTTCAGAGAGCTAACTACAAGATCGGGGCCATAATCAGTGCAGTATTTATCCGAAGATGCAAAGCCCACAGTGGTTTCAGTCCTTGCATTCCACATTTCATGCAGTGCTCACTGTAACTATTTCTAACCTGGATCTGGGGCGGGGGGAGGAGGAGAGAAACCCTGCAAAGTTACTGCAGTTCACCTGACCCTCATTCCTGTATTGTTCATTAGTTGACAAGTTCCAACCTGGATTAAGCACAAACATTTCTTGCAGATACTGAGGATTTTCAGATCTTGATAATGGTTAAGGTAGAGGCTTTGAGTTCAGTTCACAGAGTAAGTCATTTGCACTTTAGAGCTCTCTGGCTTTCTCTCCTCCTCACCAGGCAGGAAGTGTATTCATCTCAGGTGACTGCTGTGAAGTCAGCAGCCTCTAGAGAGTGCTCACTGAAGTCAGAACCAAAGAAGACAGGAGGAAGGCTTCAAAGATGATCTTAGCCTGCTTGGTGTCTGGGGACAGGAAGGAAGGAAGAAATAAGGTTATATTTTTCTGGCTCAGGTCTGTGCTTAGGGGCAGGCTTATTTGTTGTTCAAAACCAGTTTCATACACTTAAACCAGATGGAGTAAAAAAGATGGAGGGAAAGATACGGGAAAAACAGCGGTGCAATCATAAAAAGTCATATTAACATTGATCATTCGTTATTAGATTGGAGCATAGGGATTGCCAGAGTGGATCAGTCCCCTGGTCCATGTAACCCACTATCCCAGAAGCTTCATGGGGAAGGTGTAAGAACCCCACAGCGGGCAGACCTGGGATAATCTGCCCTCCCATTAGTCCCATCCTGGTCTCTACTAGTCAGAGGGTGGTTTAAGCATGAGATCTAATATCTCTTCCCAAATTGTTGAAGAATTGTTACCACTTCTGCAAGAGAACCACCAGGATTTGACCCTATGCAGGTTCATACATCAAACAGGAACCCTTCCATGCCACCGAGCCACTGTGCACCTTAAAGGCATCTGAATTTCTCCTCTGCCACCTGGCCTGCCCTAGGATTGATTAATTATATATTTATTAATTAGGTAAATAAAACCTAGAGCGTTCTATGTATTTTAGAGATCACAGAGACGGCACATTTCCGGGCCTGGATTTCTTATTATTTAACACTTGTTACAGTGGTGACTAGAGGCCTCAATCCTGTCAGGGCCCCATCGTGCTAGGCGCTGTACGGACATATCGTCAATGACAGTTCGTGCCCCTAACAGCTGGGTCAGACAAACAAGTGGACTGGGGAGGGTGAAGAGACTAATAGGATGTACATATTCTTAGGCTGGAAGAGCTGCCGGAGCAAACATAGGCATGACAGAAGGAGAGAGCTGGGAGGATCAGGGGATCATGGAGGAGGAGCTGCAAGGGGGATGGTGGAGAAGGGAAGCAGTGAGATCAGGAGTCGGATGAAGCATAGAAAGAGTTGGGAGCAGGCAGGGAGAAGAGGGTGAGTGCTAGATGCAAGGGAGAGTGTGCAGCAACCAGCGAGGAAAGGCAGGGAGCAGATAACACAGGGCCAGTGAAGCTGACGTTGCTGGGGTGTTGAGTTTGTAAGGGGCTCGTGGCTGGCTTTGGTGACGTGGGGTTTGGGAGAAGTAGGAGAGAGCCCCAGCTGGTTTCCATTCAAATCCTATCCCTCCTGCTCCACACCCAGGTGGTACCAGAGGACATTCTGGTCAACAGATGCAGACTCAAGGCATGGTCTGGGATTGGAAGCAGGCCCCATTATCCTTCTACCAAATGCTGCTCCTGCTGCCTGGGCTCTCAGAGAGCATCCTGCATCCTCAACGTGTCCCGCAGCCAGGGGAGTGAATTGCCCAGACTGCTGTAAAGCTTGTAAGACGAGAGGACAGGACCCCCGCCCAAGGGCCCCCATGCACTGAGGCATCCGTATCTTGTATTTAGTTAACTCTTTGGGGGACAGGGTCGATCCTGTTTTACACGTGCATGCAGCACTTAGCACATGGGCCACTGCTTTGACTGGGGCCTCTGTGTGCTACTGTAATACGAATAATTAACAACAATCGCTGCAGTGATAATAGCATCATTCCACGGACCGATTCCTCCTTCTCCTTCTGCATGCTGCCCAGGCACCAACAGGGGCAGCACTGAGAGCATAGGAGGGATGAGCTCCCTGATCTGTTCCAGTGCCTGGTACCACATCATCCCTTTACCTGCTGGCAGGAGCAATTGCGGGGGAAGTCTGGCATTGCCGTGGTAACTGTGCCCTGGAGCACGCTCAGTCACTCTGTGGGGATGGCACATCATTGCATGTGCTGTCTAGTCACACGCAGGAGCTGAGAGAGGCTCAGACGTCCTAAGTGTGGACAGAATCTTCAGAGACCTCAGCTGCTAAACTGTTGCAAGGTTCTACTGAGCAAGTGTGAGCTCAATGACTGAAAACTTGGCCCCAGTTGGGCATGGGGTGCATAGAGCTCAATGTAAAGGTTGTAAGAATTTTTTTACATGGTATAACCAGGTATTTTCCCCTAACATTGTTCTTGGAAAGAGCTGAACCACTTTTTTTGCTGAAACTTTCAGGGGAAAAAATCTGCCTGAGGCAGACACTTGGCATAGGAAACTTCAGCCTGAACAGTTACCATTTGGCAAAGTTGTCAGCAAGTGAAAACAGAGTCTTATAATTAAAATGTCAGACAACCATTAACTGTAGGAGGTGTTATGAGCTCCACCTATAATCATGAATTTGAGCTGATTGGGAATTCTGCTACTAATTTTTTTTTTCCATTGGAAAATGTCAATTAGTGAAAACAGAAATAGATCCGTCTCAAGAAAACTTTCCCCCGCTTCAGGATGGAATCTCATGTCAAAGGTGGAGAGAGGAATTAGGGCACTCCCTTGGGATGGAGGAGACCCAGCTTCAAGTCCTTGCTCTAGCTGAGTTGGACCAAGGACCTGAACCTGGATCTCTCACATCCTAGGGGAGCACCTAAGCACCAAGTCATAATCAATCTCATGTGTTGGAGCTTCTCCGCTTTATGTAAATGATTAAAAACTCATTGGACCACAGAGACTGACTCTATAGCCCGAGGGTTAGGACAGTCATATGGATGTGGGACACCCAGATTCACGTTCATGCTCCAGCTGGATTATTGGCTGCTCTGTTGTGGATTTCCCCCCCCCCCACCCCCCAATTTTTTGAAAGGTCACTGTTTCGTTCCGCATCGGAACAAAAATTCTGAAATGTTCAAATTTTCCACAAAACAGAATTCTAATTTTCCGGCCAGACCTACCATAAATTCCCTTCCTGGTGTTTTGACCTTGGTTGCTTTTTAATTAATCTATTTCTTCCCCCCGCCCCCTTTTTGGCAACACCCCTGATTTCAATGTCAAACAGTGAAAGGATTGTGAAAAACCATTAGGTTCCCCCTGCCAAACATCCTTAAAAAAACAACAACACAAATGTCATGGCTAAATCATACTGTAAACAATCCTACTGGGGCCCATACCGATTTGATCTTGTTTAGATGTGATAAACATATGGAAGTCATTACACAATGGTCTCGGTTGCCAGACTGTTGGCAGGGAGCAAGGCAGAAAATGTCACTGCAATTCCACAAACCCAGTAAATGCTTCCCTGTGTCTTCATAGACTTAGAAAGTTTGGTGTCTTGTTTGCTCCATCTGTTTGGAAAACAGTTGCTAAGCTATTCTTTGGGTTCAGTGAATGAATTGGCAGTGAGGGAAATCTCGGTTTTATTTTCTGCACAATCCCCTGAAAAAGAGCTTCACTGGGTGAAAGTGCAAGGCTCTGATTAATGATTTTAATACTCTTTATCATACGCTATTTGAAAAGAGATTGACGTTTTGTATGGATAACAAGAATATTCTGAGTTACAATAACGAATATTTTAAAAACACTTATTGGAAGGGAGAGAATCTCTGTTTTTGGGGATTAAGGCAATAACTGTTGGGGTTAGAAAGAGACTTGCGTAGAGGCAGGTTATCGCATGCTGTCCCACAGGAGTTAGTGTAGCCTAGAAAATGAAACTGGGACTGGGACTCAGGTGCCCTGGGTCCAAGGCCCAGTTGGTGTGTGATACTGGGTAAGTGACCTTGTCTTCCTGAGCCCATTTTCCTCTTGGGAAAAATAGGGACAATGATACTTGAAAAGAGCTAGGCGTTATTATTACTTCAGGGGTTTTTGTGCCTTCCACAGAAGCATCTGATGTCAGCCACTGTCCGTGATACAGGATTAGATGGACCAGGTGTCTGATCTGGTGTAGCAAATCCTATGACCCTATGTGCTTGAATAATAGGACTCTGTTTTGTACTCACCTTTATGGAATTCAGAACATAGGCCAACAAACATAACTGCCCCTTCTGAGTTCATATAGCCAACTACTTTATTTATATCAGGGATCTCAAAGTCCCGGCCCACGGGCCATCTGCGGCCCGAGAACCTCCCCACTGCGGCCCGCGGAGGAGAGACGCATGCAGACACACTGCCCAGTGTCTGCTGCGGGCACCGTCCCCTGCAGCTCCCATTGGCTGGGGGAGAGGAACAGAGATACCATCACTAGTCACCGAGCAGAGGCAGTCCTAGAGGCAGCATCACTAGTTGCCGGGCAGAGTCAGCCATAGAGGCAGCGTCACTTTTTTCCCACAATGAATATAAACAAGTCAAAATACGGAACACAACTATCTGACGCACACCTTGCTGCAATCCTGAAGGTTTCAACTGCTCAGTCACTGAGGCCAAACATCAACAAACTGACAGAACTGAAGCGTTGCCAGGTGTCTGGCAAACACTAAAAACTCTCTGGCAGGTGAAGAATTGTATTTCTAAGAAATTCTAAATAAAAATACAATATAAATGTTTTCTTTTCTGAACACCATCTTCAGTGACATTATTGGCCTGCTGGGAGGATTTGAGGACTGGAACTGGCCCTAAGGTAAATTGAGTTTGAGACCCCTGATTTATATAGAAGAAAAGTCACATACTCCAATAATGCCGGTATAAGTCCAGAGCGCGCGACTGAACACACATTGAGTACATACATTAATTTTAATGTTATCTAAACTCCTGCTATAACTATTCCTGCCACTGGCTAGAGCGTGGTCACATTTACAGGTGACCAGACTAATCTAGCTATTCATTAATACTCGGCTAGCTTTGAAATGCCTAAATTCTAATTACCATTGTAATTCTACACCACTGTCTCCATCTGGTTTGTAGAGCTGCTTGGATTACCTGGCTGCCGCCCCACCTTGAAACATCACTGCCAGTTGGAACCAGTGACAACGGGAGTTGTAAGAACATGGCCTCATTAACTTCCACTTGCATGTCATCAATGTTGAGATGGCAGGGTCCTATTGCATTGGACCAGTTTTATTCGCTGCAAATTCAATTGCTTCCTGGTGCCTAAAAACAGAAGCCTCATATGTAGGGAGATTCCTGGTAAAAGGACAAGTTTGTTAAAAGAGGAAGCGTTAGATTACGGTATTATTTACTACTTTTATTACCACAGCATCTAGAAGCCTCAACTGAGGCCCCAGTCCCATTATGCTAGGCCCTCTACAAACACAGGGAAAGAGTCAATTCCTGCTCCAAAGAGCTTTTAAACTAAATAGTGGGAGCAAGGGAGTATTATCCCCATTTTACAGCTGGGGAACCAAGGTACAGAGTGACGAAGTGACTTGCCCAAGGTCATGCGCGCAGTCTTCAGCAGAACCAGGAACAGAGCCCAGTTGTCTTGGGTGCCTTACCAAGAGCATCCTTCCTGCCCTAGTAACTATTCCATTTCCCGTCACATTACTGAGTGATCTCCTATAAGACCTTTACCCTAACAGGGCGTGCTAGCT
The DNA here is from genome assembly GCA_003942145.1 of Platysternon megacephalum. NCBI lineage: Eukaryota > Metazoa > Chordata > Testudines > Platysternidae > Platysternon > Platysternon megacephalum. Next base: position 1,289,350 of record QXTE01000256.1, read on the forward strand.
AAGAGTGAGAGGCAGAGGGGAAATAACTTTGTTCTCGGTGTCACCTGTTCATCAGTAACACGGCCTGACAGCATCAGTTAGTGGTATTTTACGCTGTATTTCCCATCCTTATGGGGCATGTATGCAAATGGGTGCACCATTTCGGTAGGAAGTGTAACTCATACTGTACTGTGAGAACTCAGTGAACCAGTCCAAAATGAACTAGGAACAAACTTCATTGGGAAAAGGGAGACATAATATCAATGGGAATTTCAAACAACAGGTAGACCCTTCACACCCGCCCCAATCTTAGCCAGCCTTCCCCAACCGCTTGTGGACTCAGAATGGGAGTCTAATATTTTGATAGCAATTACATTCCCGCTTAACTGTTTGAGATGCTTTGTTTCTGCAGACCTTTCTTTGTAATGGTCCTTCACACTCATGTAATCCAGGCCCGAAGGAAGCAGTCGTGGCCCAGACAGGTGGCAGTGTTAGAAAAGGGAAGGTCCTTATCACTGGAACTGGTCAAAAAACCTTCAAACCCTTTTTTGACAAAACCTTTCACTGGAAAATTCAAATTTGGATGATAAAATAAAGCTCAGATTTGGGGAGGGGGAACAGTTATCAACATTTTGGGGTGGGGGGTTTCAATGGGAGAGAGTGGGTGGGGGGGAAATCTAGAACATATTTTTGATAAATGTTTGTGAAAATGTTTAGATTTTGTGTGTGTGGTTTTTTTTAACCATCTCCTCTTCTCACCTTTTTTTCTCGACACGTTGCTATGTGTTGTTTTTCTCTGTGGTCCTGATCCAAAGCTCATTGATGTCTATGGAAAGATTCCCACTGGGTTTTGGGAACAGGAGCACAACTCACCATTTGTGTTTTCTTCTGTTTAGTTCATAAAGGGAAACCTTAGAGCCGAGTTTTGCTTTCACTCATTCTGCTGTAATATAGATTTCATTCAGTGGAGATATTCTGGGTTTATTCTGGGAGATATTCAAGGGTAACTTAAAGCTCAGTTGAGCCCTTAACAAAATAAGAATGAAACCGGCTTTTGTATTCTGTTGCTTGCATGAGCTTAATAGTCTAGTCCTATTTGCATTATCAATATCCTCATTTATCTGGTTGGTCTACAATTTTTCCTAACAGCTACCACCAGGGCCGGCTCTAGCTTTTTTGCTGCCCCAAGCAAAAAAAAAAAAAAAAAAGGGGGGGGGGGCGGCCAGGCTGCCGAAACAAAAAAACAACAACAGGGCGGCCGGGCTGCCAAAACAAAAAAAAAACCACAAAAAAACAGGGCGGCCGGGCTGCCAAAACAAAAAAAAACAAACACAAAAAAACAGGGCGGCCGGGCTGCCGAAACAAAAAAACAACCCACAAAAAAACAGGGCGGCCGGGCTGCCGAAACAAAAAAAAACAAACACAAAAAAACAGGGCAGGAATTGGCCAGAATGCCGCCTCTTACAACGTGCCGCCCCAGGCACGTGCTTTGTCGTCTGGTGCCCGGAGCCGGCCCTGGCTACCACATATGCAGCTGCTTGGGTGGAAAGTTGGATACAGCTCCTTAAGAAAACGGACTTAGTGTCACTCACCCATGACTCTGTTACAAGTCCCCCGCTGTGTCTGATACACAGAGGATATGGATTGTTATAGAGCCCAGTTCCAGAGCGTGGCTCTTTATTTCAAGCTCTAGCAGCCCATGCTTTTAGCTTTGGAGGTCTCTGGTTGGTCAAAATGGTGGCTGTCATGTTAGCTTTTAGTGGTTTTCAGTATCTTCCAATCACTAGAGTCAATACTGTCCTGGTATGTGCATGATCAGTCCTTTAAGTCTTGCCAAAAGATGCTGGACAAATGACTGCCATGAAGAGCTGGCTCAGTGAAGTTATTGTTGCTGATCTTAAATTGTGGTGGGCACTGGACCTAGAGCAATGGGGAAAAAGATGCTCGACATTGCTGTAAAATGTCCTTTCTTAGCTGGCAGTTATAAAATAGCTCACACTTCCTTATATTTCTACTGGGAAAAAGAGACGGTTCTCCTTCGAGTGGGCTCTACATGTTCCCAATCATGGGATGCACTGGCCAGGTGCACCTCAATAAGGGGAACCTTACCTAGTCGTGCCCAGTGGAGCACTCTCCTGCCCCTTCCCTCCCCATTCCCAAATGAGGGGGCACAATGCTCTAGTTGCCTCAGTTCCTTCCAACTGCCCTCAGGGATGGGTTAGGAACCGCTCTGGACCAGACCCTTCTTTAGAGGAACACCCAATTACGTTATGGTTTTACATAGAGATACTGTTGTACATGGTTAGTATAAGGTTTCTGTTCAGTACGTTAGGTTTCAGTGTTAGAAAGTTTGACAGTTCTGAGCGTCGGTTCCATTCTGGACGAGACCTCGGTGGTGGATCCGAAGACCAAGAAGCCAGGCTTTCAGTGCTGCGCTTCCTGCCCTTCAGCCTTCTCAGACAGGGACGTGACCCTTTGAGGTGTTCCAAATCTAGCACCTTTACTCCATTTGGGAGTGACAAGAGAGAGAGCAAACTGAAGCACTAGCAGCCAAGCTCACTGGATCCAACACAACAAGGGTGCACAGACTAGCTTTGGCTCTGGACACATCTTTGGAAAAGAATAAGAAGCAGCATCATAAGGTGCTGTCTTTGGTTCCTACATCCGCTCTGGTTCCATCCTCTAAGAAGACGAAGATATCTAAAAAAGGATCCCAAATCTACAGACCTGAGATGTAAAGATGGAGATATCAGTGGAAATGACCCTCTGTGAGTAGCTCCATTCCACCAAAAAGAACCTCTTCAGCTCCAGGAACCCAGAAGCGATGCAGTGCATGAGGACTGTGTTTGCAGAGTGAAGAAGCACTCGAGGAAGGTAACATAACTGGCTACAGCCTTGGATCCCAGAACATTGGATCTGAACTTGAAATCAAAGGACCTGAATCTCTCACCAGCAAGACAGTCAGAGGTTGAGAACACTACACCCAGTGCGCGTGCTGGTTCAGACCTTCTTAGCCAACCTCTCATCGAGTGATGGTTCAGGTCCATCATTTCGATCTGATGCCTCCACCGCTGTCTGCTCCAGAAAGAATTGCCACATAAGGAGAGAACCACCAGGCTCTCCTCCTTCAGCTTCTGCAGCAGTGAAGAGGAGGACTGCAGAGGAACACCATACTTCGCCTCCACTTCCATCATCTAATGCTCTATCAGGTCTTCCTAATGAATTACTCTCTCCCAGGTCTAGTTGTCTGAAACAGTTACTGTTATCTTCACCTTCCAGATCGGATCCACAGTTTGAAGCAGAGTCCAATCAGTTGGTTCCTTCTTTCTCCAGAGTTTCCAAAGGAAAGTTCTGGCTCTCAACTATTCACACACAACCCTTATTATGGAGCTTTTTATGTATCTGATCTGACTGTTGATTAATGGTCTGAGTGATGGATGCTCATCACCAAGATGACCCTATTGGCTAACTCCTTCTCATTATCTGGATCCACATCACATGCATTACAGCAGAAAACTCCTATCACCTCCCCCACCTCCAGGGAAATTCCCTGAAGATCCAAAGATACTGGACCCATCTGCAAAACAAAAGGAGGTAGACTAGTTTCCTACTCTAGCATCTGTTACCTTGTCAGATGAAGAAGGCAAATTGTTTTACATGAATTTCAGGAGACTGATCCTGAATTTGATAATCAGACATCTCCTGAGGAAAATGTACAAATGACTTCTGTTGCATTGCCGTAAGAAGATGCTATTGTCTCTCAAAAGTTAATGGAAAGAATGGCGACCCCTTTCAAATTACTGACTGCTTCAACAGAAGAGACTTCACGTACAGTCTTTGACACACTCAGCTTTCCTTGAATAGAGTATCACTGCCATTATTAGATGGACTTTTACAACCTGCAAAGCTCATTTGGGCAAGTCCAGTTTTGATTCAACCAATGACCGAAGAAGCAGACAAATTATATCACTTATCCCAAGAGGGTTCCTTATATTTTTACCCAGTGCCAAACTCCTTAATAGAAGTAAGTGGCTGTTCAGAAGTCTAAAGGTGTATTAGTGCACTCTACTTCCTCGAATAAAGATGTGAAAAAAATTATTTATTGGGAGGAAAAGTTGTCATATCTTCCACTTTAGGCCTAATAGCATCAAATTACCAAGCCGGGATAGTGTGCTACCAATGCCATCTTTGGGACAAAATGTCAGTGTTCACTAAACCTCTCCCAGACAAACAGGGGAAACTCAGAAAACCCATTGTAGAGGGTCTACAGGTAGCAAACTTTGAAAGCATCTTTTGATAATTATTTTTCAGACTCTTCAGCTAGAACTGTAGTTTCTGGGACTTCTGTGAGCAGATACACTTGGCTTAAATATTCAGGACTCCTTCCAGAAACCAAATCTAAAGTGGAGGATTTCCCTTTTTGATGGACAAAGACTACCTCTGGAAAAGATGGAGACCAGGTACACTGCCTTGTGCGTCTATCAACAGCCCAAGGGGGAGACATGCAATACCAGTTTTCAGGTACCAAAGATGACAACCCCATCATCTTCCTCTTCTCACCTTACTCAGAGGCAATAATAATATCGCCAACAATATCTTCAAACTGTCTCATAACAAAAGAGAAGGAGTTTCAAACTAAGATCAAGAGGCAAACAGTCAGCTTCGACAGCTACAGTATTGGACCTTAGGTCACAAGCTTGACAGGCTGCGCAAGAGCTGCAATCCATCCAGTCTGAATACAAGTTAATTCTTCTCCATTCAGAGACAGACTGCATAATTTTTTTCCCATTGTTGGACATCTATAACAACAGACAAGTGGTTTTTAGTGATTATTCACAATGGATATGCAATACAACTCAAGCATTCTTCCTTCCCATCCTATTCAGGGACTATTTATGAGAATCTGAGATGAGTGGCCCTTGGTCTCCTCAAAATAGGGGCAATAGAGGAACTCTGAGGTTTTATTGAAGGTACTTTCAAGGCACTTCCTGGTCCCCAAGAAAGATGGAAGCCTTCTCTGTATACTAGAACTCAAGAAGCTCAATGCTCTTTCATCAGGAAATTTTATTTCCATATGCTAACCCTTGCCTCTATCTTAGCCTTCCTTTCCATGAAAGATTGGTTTACAGCTCCTGATTTAAAGGCCACCAATTTTTATATCTTCATGACATGCACTTATTGTAAGTACCTTCATTTCACAGTAGGGAAGGATCATTTTTTCAGTATAAGGTCCTCCTCTTTGCTTTAGGGGAAGTCAATTAATCTTCATCAAATATGTACCTGCAATGACAGCTCAGCTAGGAAGAGAAGGAATTCATGTTTTCATTTTTGACGATTGGTTAATAAAGGCATAATCAAATGAATATCTTTGCAATGTTGTCTTCTGCGCATGTGCTGTCTTTTGAAAGTTGGGGTTTCATGATATATCAGAAGTCACTCTACAACCCACTCATCCGATTGCCTTGATAGAGGCCGTCATACACTCTTACATGAGCAGAGCTCTTCTTCCTCAAGAAAAGTTCTACCTCATGTTGATGGGATTTTTAGCTTCAACAATATATGTCACCTGATATCCGCATCTCAGAAGGAGAACTTTGGGCATTGGCTGATAGCGAGACAGCATGAAGCAAAAGTTAACCATTCCAAAGAAGGTGCTGTTATCCCTACTTTGGTGGACTCAACATTGCCACATCCTCAGCGGTGTGCTCTTCAATCCTTCACTTTCATCCGCAAGTTACCACAGATGCATCCTACAGAGTACAGGGAGCTCACTGCAGTAGGCTCACAGCATGGGGACACTGGAATACCTAGCAGACAAAGTTTTATATATAACCCTTCTAGAGCTCAGAGCAATTCATTGGGCATTAAGAACATTCTTACCTTACCTGGAGCACAGAGTTGTCCAGATGATTACGGACATCATCTCAGCAACGTTTATATAAATGATTAGACTGGGCACCTCCCTGCTTAATATTGCAGGGAGCCAATGGCATTATGGGAATGGTGCATTCTCCACAACGTATACACTGTCACTGTGCAGGGAAAAAACAATCTGGCAGAGCAGCTAGACCCATGAGTGGTCACTGAAAGCATCAGTGAAAATCTTCTCATTCTGGGGCACCCACAGATGGAAGTCTCTGCAACCAAACAGAATGCATAACACCAAAGGTTTGGTTCAAGAGTATGGTGAGACAAGCATTTAGTATTAAATGCATTCCTCATATCATGGGGTCAAGGGCTCCTGTATGCCTTTGCTCCAATCCTTCCTATACAGAAGGTTATAAGGAAAATAAAACAGGACAAGGCCAAGATAATTTTAAGCACCCCTGGTGGGCCAAAACAACAATGGTTCCCAAAATGACTTCTCAGCAAGGCACTGACTGTTCTCCTGGTTTTACTGACCCAACAAGAGAGTCAAATCTATCACCCAGACCTAAACTCTCTGTACCTCCCCATGTAGGTGATAGTTCAGTGGACTTGGAAATATCTTGTTCCATTTCTGTTCAGAATGTATTAGTGACCTCTACAAAAAATCTTCTAGAAAATGTTAGTTTTAAAATGGAGAGCTTTCACAGATACTAGTCTATCTCCTACAATGGCCACAATCCAAATCATACCTCAATACTTGCACCAGCTCAAATAAATCTGTGGGGCTGATATTCTGATTAAGGACCACCTTATCAGCCATCAGTCTATCATTCTCTCATTGATGATAAATCAGAGTTTTCTCGTGCAACATTTAAAAAACAATTCTAAATGCTTTAACAATGATTTATCTCCTATTNCTTAATTTACTCATGCACAATTTTTTGTCTTTTTTTCTCCTATGTTGAGTGTGGTGTGTGGAGCAGGAATAGCTTGCTCGACATTATCCAGATGGGTCAAACCCCATATCCAAGAGGCTTTCCCATTTAGCTGCTATCCCTCTTCCTCCAGGGATAATGTCTCACTCTACCAGGGCCAGGGCAGCTTCAGCAGTATGCCTCAGGCGCATGCCAGCCATGAAAAGCTGTAAAGCTGCCACCTGGAGTTCCACTCACACTTTTGCAAAATAATATTCTCTGGAGCCAGTGTCCACATCTGATGCTCAGTTTGGCAGAGCACTCCTGCAATCACTTTTCAATTAGCACTCCGACTTGCCTTCCTTTATGCGGCTACTGCTTGCCAGTCTATCCCAGGAGGGGGATATGCAGAAGCCACTTAAAGTAGAAATGAAGGTTACTTTCTTGTAACTGGAGTTCTTCATGTTCACACTCCCTGCCCACCTTCCTTTCTTCCTCAGTCTTATGCATAGCCTAGAGCTGAGGAGAGGGTAGGGGGGGACTGGGATGGCTGGACCAACATACCTCATTTATATAAATAGTTTTATCCTAGTTAAGTTTTATCCTAGTTAAGTTTTGAGAATGCTTGGTGGAGATTTTGTAGGTGTAAAACTCTGTAACTCTCGTGGGACCTTAATTGAGTTCTCACGCATTTAATGAAACATCCATTTGAGCCAATGGGAGATTGTCCTTTACTTCCTCTGTCTGTCAAAACAGCATTTCTGGTTGCAATCAGATCCACAAGACAAGTAAGCGAGACACTTATGGCCGAACCACCATTTCCAGTTTTTCATAAGGACAAAGTAGTGTTTACATCTGAATCTAAAATATCTCCCTAAAGTAATTACAGGTTTTCATATTAACCAATCTATAAACTTGCCTTTGTTTTTCCCCTAAGGGTCCTGTGCGTAAGGATGAAGCTAAATTGCCTGCTTTAGGTGTTAAGAGACCTTTAGCCTACTATTAGATAGGACTAAAATATTCAGACATTCACACACTTAAGAAAATAGGATTGGAAGGGTCTTCCTGCGTAATCAAGTCCAGCCTCTTGCTATTGCAGGCAACCAGTCATGTAATTCCCTTCATAAATATATCAAGCTTCATTTTAAAACTGGCTAGGTTGTTCCTCCCCATCTCTCCCACTGTTCCCATTGGAAAACTGTTCCTGACAGTTCCAGAGGTGAGCCCATCAGTGGGGTTGTGGTGCTCCAACCACCTCCGTTCCTTCCCACTGTCCTTCCATCTCTCTGCTGATGGGCTGAATCCTGCCTCTAATTTCTAGGCTTAATTTACTCATGCACAATTTTTTGTCTTTTTTTCTCCTATGTTGAGTGTGGTGTGTGGAGCAGGAATAGCTTGCTTGACATTATCCAGATGGGTCAAACCCCATATCCAAGAGGCTTTCCCATTTAGCTGCTATCCCTCTTCCTCCAGGGATAATATCTCACTCTACCAGGGCCAGGGCAGCTTCAGCAGTATGCCTCAGGCGCATGCCAGCCATGAAAAGCTGTAAAGCTGCCACCTGGAGTTCCACTCACACTTTTGCAAAATAATATTCTCTGGAGCCAGTGTCCACATCTGATGCTCAGTTTGGCAGAGCCCTCCTGCAATCACTTTTCAATTAGCACTCCGACTTGCCTTCCTTTATGTGGCTACTGCTTGCCAGTCTGTCCCAGGAGTGGGGATATGCAGAAGCCACTTAAAGTAGAAATGAAGGTTACTTTCTTGTAACTGGAGTTCTTCATGTTCACACTCCCTGCCCACCTTCCTCTCTTCCTCAGTCTTATGCATAGCCTAGAGCTGAGGAGAGGGTAGGGGGGACTGGGATGGCTGGACCAACATACCTCATTTATATAAATAGTTTTATCCTAGTTAAGGATCCACTGTCTCAGCTGCAGGAGGCTGGAGCAGCTGATGAATGTATATATCCAGAGTCCATCTCAAAGAACTCAGGTTATAGGTAAGTGTCACTGTTCAGGGCAAGTGCTCCTGTATTCCCCATGGGCACCCACTCTAGGCTCAGGGCTCCTCAGCCATCACCTCTCTTGGGTGCCTGTCTCTCTCTCTCTCCTTCCTGACCAGTGTATTTCCAGGCTCAACAGTTCCCAGCCTACACTGTGATATCCCCAGCACAAGACAGGCTGCTTAAGGAGGCTTGTTTTGCTTTCTCTTCGGTGTAATTCCCGCAGTTAAGTTACCACACTGCTTTTTCTATGCAAGCACCCTGTATTCATAAGGTAAACGTTACAAACAATCAAGACACCTACACACATGCTAATAAGCTTACTGGAGATCACCGCAACTCCAGTATGGCTCAGGCAGGCGAGCAGTTCTTCAAACCCCACCTGGGGGTTTTCCTGTAGTTTCAATATCCTAATGCCCTTTGCTCAAAATGAGAAACCCTCCCCTCCCCCCATGAGTCTGTGTCCTTTAGCCAGTTTGGGGGTCTTTGGAGAGACTGTGAATAGGTAATCAGCTAGATGAAGCTTCAATCAGCTGGGCTCTTGCCGAACCAGAGGGGGCACATTAGCATACCTTTCACCTTCTAGAGATTTCCTGGGAAATCCACTGAATTTTAAAAATGTACTTTGTTTCAAAAAGTCCTTTTCAAGTTCCTAACATTTACCTCCTTCTCGTCTCCTAGACAAGTTCTATCCAAACCCACAATAACACATGAACAATTGCATTTTCAGTACAGAGGACCCCAAAGATATTAAGCGTAATTCACTAAGGTTTATCCAGGACATTGCCCTACTTGTTACACTGAGTAACCTTCATTTTTCTAAATCAACTGGGGCAGGTCTTGTATCCAACTAGCAAATATTTTGATACATCTGCCTACGTTAAACGATTAGAACATTTTTAAAAATTGTAACCTGCTTTGTGACCACAAAGACCAAACAAGGTATCCAGCCCCCTCAGGCAGCCGCTGAGAAAAAGCCTGGGCAAGCAAGAAAGCTTTGCCTTGGGCTCTTCTCCTTGGGTCACCTCTCATCAACAGGAGTGATGAGTCACTGGCCCTTGTTAAGAACTGAGCCATGGCCTGTCACTTCTATCTTGGTTTTAGGATGATCATTGGCTCAGGGCTGTGTCTGAGTTTCAGGGGCATGAAATCAGCCGGATCTGAGAGGTGAGCGCAGAAAGAAGGCAGCAGATCTGACCAGACATCATCCACCTCTGGCTCAACGCTGAGCCATCAGGACTTAGAGCGGAGCGGCCAGCTAAAGGAGGGGCAGAGCTGCTGGAGTGGGCATTATGGCCAGGCAGATGTGCTGAGTTCCTATTGCAAGTTCCAGCAAGAGTTCAATATTCACTGCCCCCCTTTTAATTCCTGCTCTGTACCTCAGAGACGTGGCAGTGCAAAGTGATGCAGCTGCGGAGCCAATGATCACTGGACTTCTGAGTGAGCTGTACTGCCAGCAACCCATTAGGCCGGCGCAACCCATTAGGCGATATAGGCGGTCGTCAGCGTAATTTTGGGGGCGGGACCTTCCACCGCCTAGGGCGCCGAAAAAGCTGGCGGCGCTCCTGACTGCCAGGGGGCAGATAGGTTCCAGGGAATACGGCAGAGGGGCAGGCTTTGTCTGAGGTACCGGGATGCTCCGCTAATGTCAGTGTTATATACTTGGTGCACAGTTGCATGCATGTATTGTTTTCTGGATCTTCCCCCCCCCTGCTCTAACTTTGGATTGGAATTCAGCAGGTGATCTTTATGTACCTGAGAAGTCGTTTCCAAGTTGTTTCTAAAGGTGCTGCTGTTGTGATATTTCCCATTTCCCCCCACCTCCAATTTGTAAGAATTATCTTATCACCTGCAGATAGTCCCTTCATTAAAAAGGAGGCAGATGCTTTGTGAGCCTTCTACTATGAGCTGGGATGAAAACAAAAAAACGGAAACAGCTGCAAATGTGATTGTCTAGTGAGATCCACACTTAGGATAGAAGTATGTAGACTACCTGTTTTTCCTCGAGGATATCAAAGTAATACCACGCTCTCTAGTCAGTCAAACCTTCTGTTTCCCAAACGGCTTTGGGTCAGATTCCCTGGACTTAAAAATAATGCTCCTGATTGCTCGTTAAGGTTAGGGACTGTCTTCATTCCGTGTTTGTACAGCATCTAGAACACTGAGGTTCTGGTCCAGCACTGGAGCTCTTAGGTGCTACCCCAGTACGACAATTAATAATGATGATACTTCTGATTATCTGTTGCATAGTGCAATGTGAGTTCCAAGCAGCATTCCTTTCTGAATTGCAGCCTTAATTAGGGCAACATTGTGCCCTGCCCCTTTTCAAGAAAGTGAAGCACTTGTTAAACCTGATTCGAGCCAGGTTTCTTTAATATGCATGAATAGATTTTTTTTGTTTTTTGTCGTCTTTGGACCTCGTTATTATAAAATCATGCTGTAGAGTAGCTAGAGGGTTAGTTTCTATCATGTTCAGTTAACTCAGATCTTAGAAATAAATCCAAGCCCATAGCAGATGGGGAAACCTTGCTAGCAGCAACCAAGTTTGATCAAGCTTGTGGTTAATATGGCCCTGACTGCACCAGGCTTTAGTTTTGTGGGGCTTATTGCATTAAAGGTCTGGTCTGTTTGGTGAGAGACAGTTGGGTTCAGATGCTCTTGATTCGAAGGTGTCATGAGATCAGAATAGAAATTGTGTGAATGAACTGGGAACATGAAAGCTATTTATTGCCCTAAGCAACTTTATCAAAATCGTGGGCTGCTAAGAGCAACATAGTGATAAGCAGGCCTTAAATTCAGCCAGAGCCAAACCGAGTGGAGCGCTGGTAAATTATTTTCAAACCTGTGGGAGTTCTGGTGCCTAACCTTAACCCTAACCCCAAGCAGGCCCTGTGGATCAGAATTTCCAGGCACCAGCGTGCCCCCCGCCCTCCATAGGGCTGACGCCCTGAGCCCTGGTACCCCTCGCCCCTCATGGAGCTAAAGCCCTGAGAATCCCTCCCCACCCCACAGATGAAGTCTTGAGCCCAGAATGGGTGGAGGGCATAGGGGTCTCCAGGAAATAATATCTGAGAATTTAAGACCTGGTGATATGAGGTAGCAGCCAGAAATCCCCAGCGATCAATCATCTGAAGATCTGATATCAATTGCAGGCAGTGCCCTCTTAAAGATTTCTGGGATTTCTAAGGAAAAATACGCAGCAGAAAGACATCTCAGGGTTTTCATCTTCATTCTTCTTACTTTTTTCTTTACATGTCATTCTGCATGATATTCATGTCTTTGAGAATTACCAAATTTAGAATCATAGAAGATTAGGGTTGGAGGAGACCTCAGGAGGTCATCTAGTCCAATCCCCTGCTCAAAGCAGGACCAAGAAAAACCCTCTCTCTCCAATCCCAGGTTAGAGAAACTGCAGTTGAGGTTTCAACAAATGTCCCATCAAAAGCCTCAAGTGAAAGCAGATTTGGGTAATGTTAGCTGTGTTTCTCACGTGCAAGCGGCTGGATCCCAAGCCCACGGGCACTCTGCATGCCTGATTGTGAACATCATTACTGGCCGAGTAGTGTTGATTCACATGAGCAATGCCATTGGTATCAGCAGGTGGTACCCACCCCTGGGGGCCAGGCTGATTCCTTGGCAGGATCAAGCTCTTTGCTGGTTTTCGTGGACATTCCTGAGAGCAGTTTGTGAGAGGCCCTTACTTGGCAGTGCAGGGGATGGAAGAAATCTCCTCTCAACCCTTTGCTGAATGGGGAAAGGGCCTTTCCCACTAGCAGCTGGTCTCTGTGCTCTTGGTGCTGTGGGGAGTGCAGGCTCTTACTGCTCCTGCTTCTTTTCCCTGGACAGCAAGCTGACTAAAAGGGATGAATAGTCAAGGGGTGGAGTGATGGTCCTGACTCCTCTGGTCTGTGGAGTAAGGTTGGGACACAAGAGGGAGCAATCTGTTGGGTGGGGGTAGGCCGAACTCCGTGCTCCCCACCACCATGTGCAAGGAGTAGCTTTGCTAGTCTTTGCCTGAGGCACAATCTCCCCAGAACGGCTCTTGTGGCATGTCAGCTCCACACTGCGCCCACAGTGGTGTAAAAGCCACAGCTATCCCTTAGCAGTGAGGAACGCACAGTAGCAGCATGCCACGTATTTTTAATAGCTGTGAAGTAAGGCTCTTTCCTTAATCAGCAAATACAGGCCTTCTCAGTTAGAAGGAGGGGTATCTGTAGGAGGTGATGGGAGACAAAAAAAGAGACTGCTGTTATTCAAACATCAGCCAGCTGGAAGCCCTTCGGATTAGCTAGTGTTTGGTAGTGCTGCTAAAAAAAAAAATGCTAATCCTTGTAATACAAAAAGAGTCACGAATTCTAAAATAATTTTCATGCCACAAATTTAGAAAAAAAGAATTTTTGTGATTTTTGTTTTTTAACTGAAAACGTTCAGATTTTCAAAACACACAAAAATTTGGGGGTGTTTTAGCTTTTGGTTTTTCAGATGTCATTTGCCTTTCTTCTCCTGATCCTCCGCCTGCTCTTCCCTTTTGCCACGGAAAAAGGGAGAGAAGAAGGGGAAAAAATTCATTTTGTTGGAAATTTTTGAAACAAAAAACTTTTCAACAAGATTTTGCTTCTTGAAACTTTTTTTTTTTTAACATTTTGAATTAAAATTTTCCACCCTCCTCTACTGTTTACTGTGCTTCTCATAGTTTTCCCTAGTGATACAGTATCCACAGGAGTCCGTGATCCTTCACATCGAAATGATGTTTTTGCACCACCTACATGATGCTTGTCATGGATTTTCTGACTGTTGCATAGTAACCAAAGAGGACCCTTCACTTTTACCCCATATTGTGTATAGCACAAACTTGATTTCTGGGTTTTGGAGACAGCAGGCTTTTTTGGATAAGGGTGTGTGTGATGTACAGTGGGCTATGCTATTGTGGGAGACAAATTGCCTCCAGTTAGCTAATTGGGCAGTGGGTTATTGGGACTGCACTTACCTCTATTTATTTTGATTTTGTTTTAACTAGAAGTTTGAGCCATCCACTTTTGAAAATCAGCTGATTTTCATCCAGCATTGTAACCCTATCACCAACACCACTTTGTTATATTTCCAGGAAAGAATTGTTTGAAAACATGTAAAAGTAAGTGATGTCATGATTTGTTATGTTTATCCAAACTATTTTCTTCTTAAAACCCAGTAGTAGCTCTAAGCAGAACGCATTACTAATAGTAGAAAGAGTGCAAACAGATGATCTCACACTAAGGACCCTAGATAATTCCTTCCATTCAACATTTTGAAGTTGTCCTGAATGTGGGATCACATATTCTTACGGAAGAAAACAACCCTTGCACTTTAAAGGAGAAATACTTGGCTCTATCTGACTTGTGCCTGTAGATGTGTGAATTATATCCCTGTGAACACATGCCAGTGATTGTGCTCGTGCAATGTGTATGCTGGGTCATGTGTTTAAAACTATGTATGAAACTATTCATGTCTGTTTGTTTGTAACACTCATGGCTTGAAAGGTATAATGAACTCAGCATGAAAGACAAAATCAATGTATCACAACTAGTGTGTTAGTTTAGAAAATAAGGAAAATGTACATTTTTAAAAAAGATATGTAATTTACCCCGATCTGCACTTTCCTGGAGGGTTCGTATTAAGACCCGCCACTCTGCTCTCCTGGGAGAGTGATACATGTCTGAATTCTGTATTGAAGGGAGGGTAAGAAGTAGCAATTTAGACATAAAAGGCCCGTTTCTTTTTTACACTAAGGTCCTGATACACTGCTGTGGCAGTGCAAAGGGACTTAAGTTGGATGATTTAAGCCCGTTTTAAGACCTCTTTACATTGCCAGCAAATCTACCATTACATCGTTGTGAGGATCTCAGCACCTCTGAAAACTAGGCTGAGGTGCACCCACATTTGATGAATTAGGGCCCAGGTCCCCTCCTTATAAAACGGTACAGCATTCGCCATCAGTAACCCAAAATGCTACACTTACCTATGGCAAGCCATAGGCTCTGATCCTGTGAAGGGCTCTGCACACAGCCCCATTCACTCCAATGCACAGAGGTCTGCCCATGCAGAACTCATTGCAGGATTGGGCCCATAGTGGTTTGCCCTACTTCAAGCCCAAGTTACAGGGCTGAGTGCAGCAATCAGTGGGTGAGCTTCTCTGGCCGGTTGCACAGAACGTGAGACTAGATGGAGGATCAGAATGGCTCCTTCTGGCCTTATACATCTTGGAATTTATGGACCTCCTCTGTAGAGAGCTGCCCCATCGGATCATCCATTCCCCAGCTCCCTGATTCGAAGGCCACCATCTGCTTCACTGGGGTGATAGCTCTTCCCTCGTTCCTTTCTTCTCCTTTCCCCCCCATTAATTCCGCGCTCGCTTCTTTGCAGTCATTCTTGGCAAGGGTGTCCCATAACCACTTCTCCCTCTCTGTTCAGAATTACTGCCTTGCCACCCCAGCAACTGGCATCTTACCCTCTGAGAAGCTGAGGCTGTATTGTTCCCCTTTGCTTGCTTTGCCCTGCTTCTACTGAATCTAATTCATCTCCTCCTCCAAATGCCATTTCCCTCTCTGATTCCCCCTACCCCCCATGGGTCTCCATTGTCCATGTTTTTGTACTTTCTTTCCCACCCACTAAGGGCTTAGAAAGGCTGCATCAGTAAAATGGAAAGTTCAATCTCATTTTCCATCTCCAGGAGCCCTCTTATTTCCATATTTATTCGTACCCACAGCCTGCCAAGCTCACATGGGCAAAGCCAGCCACCAACATTTGATGTCAGGGTAATGTCTGCCAAGGCCGCTGAGCACCTCTGTACGTGCAGCTCTGCTCTGGCTGAATTAGCTGTAGGCTGCAGTATTTTTCTGAGGGAAGAATGCCTGGCTCAGAACTGAGGGGTTGTGCTGCTGGAAGTGGTATGTTTTAGAGGTGATGAGTAGCAGATGTTGGACTCCTTGTGGTTAAAACTGGTCAGGGGGCTAGATTTTAAAGTTACAATCCACACAGAAGAAGTCCCAATTCCTTTAGGTGCCTAAGGATCTCCTGAGGATCTGGGCCAAGTTGCTTCACCCCATTCCACAGACCAATTTCCCTCCATGTTTGCACACAGCCAGTTACTCTGGCCGGTGAGCAGGGCGTACTTCTTGCCCCTCCCCGCAGAGACGATGCGTGAGGGAGGCACATCATGTGCCCCTCTGGATTTCTACGGGTGCCAAGCTTCCCTTGCAGGGCTTGCTCTGCTCGGCCTGCCGGAGTTGGAGGGGCTCTGTTCCTCTCCCCCTGCTCCTTGTCCCCAGGCGTGTCCCCACCGCCCGGCTCGTTCGGCCCCTCTCCCTGGCAGCCAGGCCCGGGAGGGGCGCATAGGAGGCCTGATGGAGCTGCTTCTGCCTCTGTGCGGTGCCTGGGTGAGGAGGCAGCGGTAGCCCATGCCCTCCGCTCCCCACCTGGACCCGGCTGCGGGGAGTGGGTAGGGTTGCAAACCCTCTGCTTTCGCCGGGAGTCCCCCGGAATAGGGCTCTATCTCCCAGAGGCTACTGAAGCCAACCTGGGAGATTTTAACCTGCTTAAAGTCGGCCAGCACAGTGGGGCTAAGGCAGGCTCCCTGCCTGCCCTTGCGCTGCTCCAGGAAGCGGCCATCCGCATGCNGGGGGGGGGGGGGGGGGGGGGGGGGGGGGGGGGGGCAGGGGGTCTCCACATGCTGCCCCTGCCTGAAAGCACTGCCCCCACAGCTCCCACTGGCTGCAGTTCCCGGCCAATGGGAGCTGTGGGGGCGGTGCTTGCAGACAGGGATAGCGCCCGGAGCCCCCTGGTCTCCCCCTGTAGGGACGTGCTGGCTGCTTCCATGAGTGTCACGGGGCCAGAGCGCCTTATTCCCACTGCACCGCCAACTGGGAGCCACCCGAGGTAAACGCTGCCTGGCTGGAACCTGCACCCCTCACCCACCCCCCCGCACCGTAACCTGAGCCCGGAGCCCCCTCCTGCACCCAAACTACCTCCCCTCCCCAGGAGCCAGCGGGATTGGCTGCCCTGGCAGGGAGGTGCCCCCCAACTATCAGCAGGTACTAGTGGTCTCTGCCAACCAGCTGATTTATCACAGTGAGGGGTATTGACTGGGCAGAGCCTCATGGTGTTACAATCTGAGGAGAGCCAGACAGGGATTAAGAAGGCCCTGTGTGACTGAGGAAAGGTTGTGACAAGCTAGCCCGTAACACTTCTCCCCCAGTGCCCTGGCTAAAGTTTAATATGGTTAGTTACATTCTCTTGGACCAGGTACACTAGTTTTCTTCCCTGTTTGTGTTCTACTGATGTGTGCTATTACTGTGTCCCACCCCAGAGGTGGCTGCATTTCAGTGGGGCCTGTGCGTGTCAAGTACATCATCCCTATCATTCTCAAAGGTGTTTGAAGTTGGTGAAAGCTGCTGCGTAAATCAAATAATAATCAATGTAAAAGATCATGTGCCCAGCACACTGCAGCAATCCTCCCCACAAAAAAGAGCGAGAGATAGGAAGCCCCTGTAATAAATCAGTGAGAATAACTCTTCAATTATCCCTAATTACCAGTGCTGACCTCAAAAGTTGAAATATACCTGGACGACATTCTCCCTGCCAGAATGTGTGGTGCTCTCAATATACTCGCCAAAAGGAAAATACTGTATTTACAAGTACGACAGATCAAATACAAGACCATTTTCCCCTAGTTATGCACAGGAAACACACGTGCTGCAAAACTATGCAGTTGCATTGCAGAAATCTGAATTGTTTTCAGCCAAAAGCATTGCAGCATTGTTTTTGGGTTGTTTTTTCTGTTCTTTGGTATTTTCACGTATGTGGTCAAAAAAAAATCAGCGTTTAAGAAAAAGGAAGACATTTACCAGTTGGAAAGATGTTATACCCCCAGGGGACGAACGCAGTGTATATAACCTGGCATTTCCTTTCTAAATCATCCCTGTTGTAGGAGTAGTTCAATATGGGGGTTGTTAACACCTGATTGTAACAAATCCATGTTATCGCGTGTTGACCCACTGGCTTCAAAATGAGGCCAAAAGAGTGCAACCTGTATCAAAGGTTCTTATATGGCCCCATTACCCTAGGATCTGAGGTCTGGATCCACAAAGGGAATGTCTAACTTTTAGGTGCCTAGTTCACCCGGTGGACTCCACAAATGCTGAGTTAGGTGCCTAGGCTCTCTACACAATGGTTGGGGAGAGATGGGTCTCTAAGAATGTGATGCACAAAAACAGAACGCCCGGCCGGGAGCTGTCTAAGCTAGCTAATAGTGGATGCTAAGCGAGGGGTATGCCCTAAGCCCTACCCCTCAAAGGGACTTAGCTGCCTATCTCTGCCTGGGATCCCTCTCCTGGAGTCAGGTGCAAGAATGGCAGTTGGGCGTGCCAGCTTTCATACACAGCAGCTGTAGTGGCAGCAGCCTGAGGTGAAGGGATTTGAATGGAGGCTTCCCACTTCTCAGGTGAGTGCCCTAAACCCTGGGCTATGGGATATTCTGGTATGGGGCTGTCTCAGTCTCCCCAGTTGAAGCTATTCC
This sequence comes from Platysternon megacephalum, assembly GCA_003942145.1. Classification (NCBI taxonomy): domain Eukaryota; kingdom Metazoa; phylum Chordata; order Testudines; family Platysternidae; genus Platysternon; species Platysternon megacephalum. Next base: position 1,307,663 of record QXTE01000256.1, read on the forward strand.
ACTTTGTACCCATTAAATATGCGTTGGGCCAGAGACCGTGAGAATAGTGAAATAGTCACGTGTCTGGGGCATTCTCAGGAGCGGTGGGAAACCACTGTTCAAATCCCTCTCCTCAGCAGGCAGAGGGGCAAACTGAACTTGGGTCTCCCACATCCCTGTGAATTCCATACCCACTGGGCTAAAAGTCATAAGGGAGGCAGCTCCCCCTCCCGCCATTTTGTGTGGCGTTAGGCATGTCAAAGCCCACCTAATGGAACGATGCTTGTCTTCATCTGGTTTGACGATTGAGCTGGCACATAGGCATCTGGGCTTCTCTCTGAGGCAGCAGTGCATGTGCCTAGGGGACTTTTACAGTGCAAATGTAGGCACTGAGTACGGTTAGAGTTAGGTGGCAGCTGAGCGGGCGTTCTGTGGATCACACTAGCACCTACATCTCAGCTAACTCCCTTTGTGGATCTGGGCCTGAGTGTCTCACAATCTTTAACACTCCTGTGGGGCAGGGACATGCTGCTGTCTCCACAGGCCCAGGAAGTTTCACTTGGATGTGCTATGAGACTTAGGTTTACACTGGAAACTTTTGCCTGTATAGTAATGTCTGTTAGAGGGGTGGTTTTGGCAGTAGCGGCGCCAGCTTTGCCGGCACCCTAGGCAGCGGAAGGTCCCACCCCCGAAATCCCACCCCCAACAGCGGCGGCGGAAGGTCCCGCCCCCAAATTTCTACGGGCGGCCGCAGCGCCGGCGCCCCCCAAATAGCAGTGCCCTAGGCGACCGCCTAGGTTGCCTAATGGGTTGCGCCGGCCCTGGGTTTCGGCAACATTCTATATCCATACAGCAAAAGCCTTAGTGTAGATGCCGATATACTAGCAAAAAAGTGCTTGTGTTGGTATAACTTATTTCATTTGGGGAACCAGCCTAAGCTATACCAGTGAAATCACTCTTTGGCTGGTATAAGCTGCATCTACAGTAGGATGATTGCCGGTGTAGCTATACGAGCAAACCTTTTCTAGCATAGACTAGGCCTTATTCATAGTCAAACAGGCTAACGCTGGGTAGTGGTTAGTCCTTCCATGCTGAAGTTCAGCTTTCTCTCAGGCCTGCAAAGTCTCTGAGCCAAATTAAGAGAGAGATGGAGCTGGCATCAGTGGGTTTCCACCTGTTTACACCAGTTCTGAAATTGGCCCCATATTTATCTCTCGGCCTCCTCTTGGAGCCTGTTACCTTCGCTTAGTTCGCAACAAGGGCTCAGTGAGATACGGTCTTGTGTAGCAAGCCCATCCGTTAGAGTGCATTGGAAGTGAGATGTTAGTCTGTGTTACCACGTTGAGCCGTCATACCTGCTGTTTTCCTCCTCCGGGTTAATCTCCTCTTAAAACCGCAGCATGTTAATTAAACTCATTATCCAAAGATCTGCACTGAGCATTTCAAAGGGCTTCATGCTACCTGAGAGAGCCGCTTTGAGCCTGGGTATATTTCAAACCCTTGTTCCCTTTTCAGAGGACGGTTGCTCCCTGCTGGGTCCTGGGTGAGCATCCCTTCTTTGGGCAGACGCTTTTAAGTCGTACCCTCTTGTGAAGTATTAAGAGCCTTCAAAAAGAGAAGCCCATTAGTGATCTACTTGTTGTGTCATCTCTCAGGGGGTAGGATTATTGTTCTGAGTTTATAACTGATGGAACAGGTGCAGCTATTTCTCACTTAGCACTAAAGCTGCGCTTCGGGCGAGGAGCGAGGGTGTCAGGAAGCCAGATGCAGCTTTCTGGTTCCCGGGCTGACCCCAGCCCTAATGGGACTTAGAGCTGTTGTTGGACTGCTTTGAGTTACACCACTGTTGCAGGGTTCTGAATGGAACCTCAGCCAGTGGAGGATTAATATAGGGGGATCTCCACACCCCCACCATGCTCTATACACAGGGCTTGGCTATAGCTCACTTGTGCTAGCAGGAACTCCCCTCTGATGGTGGGCTTCTCTGCTGGCCGTCGGTGGCGAGGTTATGCGTCTCTTGCACTGCTCTGGAAATGCCAAGGTGCTGTAACGCAATCAGGAGTGTGGCCCCACTAAGTCTGCGATGTGACCGCCTTCTATGGGGCACAATGAGCACAGCCAGAGGGCCTAGCTACTTGAGGAGTGTAATAAGCATGTAGCGCAGGTGAAAAGCAGGACACAATCTGGGGAGAGAACTTCACAGGAAAGGCACAAGAAACTGTAAGCAAGGCCAGGCCAGGCCAGGTATAGTCAACTGGGCACTGGACTGGAACATAGAAGATATGGATGCAATTGCTAGCTCAACCACTGGCTTATCGGGTGACTTTTGGTGAGTCACTTAACCTTCCCCGTTCTTCATCTGTAAAATGGGGCTAGGGCTTCCTCACCATGCAGGGGTTTGGGAGGATAAAATCCACTGAGTGAGAGCTGCTCAGATACTCTGGTGATAAAGGCAGAAGCACCTAGGCAGCACTATTCTTTTGTAAAGTTTCTAACCACTGTGGTTAGGACACCCAGACAGAGGCTACACCTGCAGTCGGCGTGCACATCTGGTAGGCCACTTCACCCCATTCCTTGCGTTGGCAGAAGCCACACCCACACAACGTGTCTCTCGGGGCCCCTGTTCACTACTGAACCATCCATTCGCCTCCATGCAGAGCACACACCAATGTATCCATACCTGTGTACATTGCAATGGGGCCTCACAGGGGTGGTGCGGGACTATCCATGCAAACCACAAGGCCTGTTGCCTAGTATTCATATGGCCATTTTGTGAAGAGTGCTCCGGTGAGTGGCACACACCTGCTCAGTATGTCGCGTGACGGGTGGATAGAAAGTTGCACTGGGCATTCCTGGGGCCAATGTCTGCATGATGCTCAGGGACCTCCTGCCAGTTCAGCGGGAGGTGAGGGTGCTCAGCTTCTCACAGGATCGGGCTCCTAGTATGCAAAGGTTGAGGGCCCACTAGCACAAGGAGCCCTGATCTGCCATGAGGCCTGTATGTTCTGCTCTCATCCCAGTGACTCCATGGGGCTTTTGCTGAAATGGGGGCCAAACGCTTATAACGTTGAGAAATCCAATCCTTCTGTTTTCCAAAAGTCAGTGAACAGAACACAAGCTTCTCACTGGCAACAGTTAATAACAGAGCGGGGTTAGAATTTTCCTTAATCTCAGAAAAGGGTAGGGTTTCCCCTAGTTTATCCTTAAAAGCAAAAGACCTCTGACCATTGCTCACTCATACATTTTGTTAAACCATTTTTGGGCAGAGAGCAAGCATGGGGTTTGGGGGGGGGGGGGGGAGGGGGAGATCAAGGCAAAAGATGATTTTTGCCGACATTTTCAATGAAAACCCTGGGATTATAAAGGAAAGTGTTTGGCAACCTTCGATGTAGCAGTCATTACTGCAATCACTATGATAAGACTGGACCAGTTCCATCCTCAGATCATGCCTGACTAACCTGATTGCCTTCTATGATGAGATAACTGGCTCTGTGGATATGGGGAAAGTGGTGGATGTGATATACCTTGACTCTAGCAAAGCTTTTGATATGGTCTCCCACAGTATTCTTGCCAGCAAGTTAAAGTATGGATTGGATGAATGGACTATAAGTTAGAGAGAGAGCTGGCTAGATCATCGTGCTCAATGGCTAGTGGTTAACAGCTCGATGTCTAGTTGGCAGCCGGCAAGCGGAGTGCCCCAAGGATCGGTCTTGGGGCCAGTTTTGTTCAACATATTCATTAATGATCTGGATGATTGGATGGATTGCACCCTCAGCAAGTTTGCAGATGACACTAAACTGGCGGGGGGCGGGCGGGGAGAGGTAGATATGCTGGAGGGTAGTAATAGGTCCAGAGTGACCCAGAGAAATTGGAGGATTGGGCCAAAAGAAATCTGATGAGGTTCAACAAGGACAAGTGCAGAGTCCTGCACTTAGGACGGAAGAATCCCATGCACTGCTACAGGCTGGGGACTGACTGGCTAAGCAGCAGTTCTGAAGAAAAGGACCTGGGGATTACAGTAAATGTGAAGCTGGATATGAGTCAACAGTGTGCCCTTGTTGCCAAGAAGGCTAACATCATATTGGGCTGCATTAGTAGGAGCAAAAACAACGAAGAGTCCTTATGGCACTTTAGAGACTAACAAATTTATTTGGGCATAAGCTGTCGTGGGCTAAAACCCACTTCTTCAAATGCTGATGAAGTGGGTTTTATCCCACGACAGCTTATGCCCAAATAAATTTGTTAGTCTCTAAAGTGCCACAAGGACTCCTCGTTGTTTTTGCTGATACAGACTAACACGGCTACCCCTCTGAAACCTGTCATTAGCAGGAGCATTGCCAGCAGATCGAGGGAAGTGATTATTCCCCTCTATTCGGCACTGGTGAGGCCACATCTGAAGTACTGTGTCCAGTTTTGGCCCCCCCACTACAGAAAGGATTTGGACAAATTGGAGAGAGTCCAGCAGAGGGCAACGAAAATGATCAAGGGGCTGGGGCACATAACGTACGAGGAGAGGCTGAGGGACTGGGCTTGTTTAGTCTGCTGAAGAGTAGAGTGAGGGGGGATTTGATAGCAGCCTTCAACTACCTGAAGGGGGGTTCCAAAGAGGATGGATCTCGGCTGTTCTCAGTGGTGGCAGATGACAGAACACCAGCAATGGTCTCAAGTTGCAGTGGGGAGGTCTAGGTTGGATATTAGGAAAAACTATTTCACTAGGTGGGTGGTGAAGCACTGGAATGGATTACCTAGGGCGGTGGTGGAATCTCCATCCTTTGAGGTTTTTAAGACCCGGCTTGACAAAGCCCTGGCTGGGATGATTTAGTTGGGGATTGGTCCTGCTTTGGGCATGAGGTTGGACTAGATGACCTCCTGAGGTCTCTTCCAACCCTAAACTTCTATATTTTAGAATGCCTGATTCGGCTGTTTTGAATTCTTTGTCCTAGGTGGCTGAGGTCCTAATGTTGTCCCTGCAACCTGATGGTGAGATCATTGTTGTCCCATCATACCTAATGTGCTTCCAAGGGAAAGGGCAGAGACCACGGCAAAACAGAATAAGAAGAGAAAATCAGATGATTAGACTAAGTAAGTGTGGTATAAACAAGACGTGATTGTTTGGGTGTGATGGGTGTCCCCCTCCCCCTCCCCCCCAGGGTGCTACTTGGAACTGTGTAGTGTCACGGTGAGGTGTGGTAAAGGTTTTTAGTAGGGTTTTCAAAATGGCTCAGTGTTGGCCTTAGCTTGCACTGAAATCAATGGTTAAACTCCCTCGACTTGCGTGGGAACAGAGTTAGGTCAGTGATGAGTGCTTCTGAAAATCCCATTTATTGCTACTTGGGAGCCAATCCGTTCTCCCACGCCAAAGCAAAACTAAACGTTGAGCAGAGAATACCCCCAAATGATTAACACTTGTGTTTTCTGTTTCTTTCTGTTGGAGACAGAGAGAACAGCCACATGCTGAGGAAGGAACAACTATCATCCTGATTGCCTGCTCTGTCAAAGATTCATCAGGACAATCATTTGGTTTCAGGGATGGAACTTTGTTTTCTCATAACAATGGACACATTGTAACCCCAGTGGGAATGAAGACGTTGTGCTACGCCATCAGGGATCCATAAAAAATTCATACTGTATAAGGTCTACAATCCTTTTTTCCATCAAAAAGCGGTTTACACTTTTATTATCATTATAGAGGTTCTATTACTACCTGCAAATAAATGGCTTATCCATTTCCTTTGAATTCAGCAAAAAACATTGACTTCAGGGGATGTTGGCTCAAGACCCAGATGGGTACTGGGTATATAAAATACATCTGAAAACAAGTAATGGATCTTCCTAAACTAAAATGCTGAAATTATGTTTCTGCATTGCGTAATTCCTGCTCTGCTGCTGACCTGCTATGTTACTTTGGGCAAGTCACTTCCCCCTCTGTGCTTCTGTTTCCACTCCCACCCTTTGTCTGTTTCGATCAAAAGCTCTTTGGGATTGTCTCTTACTGTGTGTATGTACAGTGCCTGGCACTGATCTTAGTCAGGGCCTCTATATGCTACTGTAATAATTCATAATAATCACACAGGGGTCCTGAGGAATCACTTTTTAATTAACAATGGCACTTAAAATCTCATTTTATTTATTCCCTACATCTGCAGCATTTATCTGTGGAGGTATGTGGGATGCAGTGTTGCCTAGTGGATGGGGCAGTGAACTGGGAGGCAAGAGAGTGCAGGTTCACTTCCCAGCTTTGCCACTGGCCTGCTGGGTGACCTTAGGCAAGCCAGGTTGCCTCCCTGTGCCTCAGTTTCCCCATCTGTAAAATGGGGATATTGACACTGCCCTCCTTTGTAAAGTGCTTTGAGATCCAAAGAAGAAAAGTGCTAAATAAGACATAAATGACATTGTTCCCTAAACTATAGTCACATCACCTGTGTTTTGACAATCTCTGCAGATTGCGGTCAGCGTACACATAGAGACGTTTACAAAGCTTCTTGACTGTAATTTATTTCTCCTTTCTGTGTGCATGTGCCACAGACGATACTCTTGCAGCAGTAAATCATTAGAAAGGCAGCACAAATGGTGCAGAACTCCTGACAATCAATCCCCAAGCTCTAAACAACCTCAGAATATTGTGTACAATTCTTAGCCGAGCTAAAATGCTATGGTAGCTCTGACATTTTGCAGGACAGTTTCATTAGTATAGTTCCTGGTTACACTGAGGATACATACTAATTAAAATCTTATATAGTGAAAGCTGGTGGCATCTGCCACTTCCTATTTAGTTGAGTTTCTCCCTTCAGATTGCACAGTTTCTCTACCTTTGTGGTTCCAAACCCTGTTCCTCCAATTACTCTGTTTCTAATGGATTTCAGCTACTACGCACATTTTCTGGTTATTCAGGGTTATTTTTATGGTGGCCCTGTCAATCACATGGATAATTAAACAGTAGTGACCTTGGCGAGATTTTTGTCTGTTGGATTGCAATTAAAAAAAAATCACAGTGGGAACTATTGAAATGCACAGCGTCGCATTTTAACTTACTGTGTGCTCTGTGCCAGGCTGTTTAATGGATGTGAAGTGCACTACCAAACAAAAATAAGTTTAGATTTCAGCACATAAGGACAAGTTTGGATTTGTTTAAAAAAAAGCAGGAGTGGAGCTGCTGCTATAAGAAGACCCTAAATGTGCATCGATACATGGCCCACGTTTGGGGCTTTGGCGCAGAAAGCATGTTTGAGAAATGCATTCATGGTAACATTTATCACGTATGGAGTGTAACAACATAATCCTAGGATCCTGCATTTTGTCGGGAACTTTCAGAGATTCATTGGCTTTTGTGGCCAGAAGGGACCACTATGATCATCTAGCCTGACCACCCATAGAATGTGGCCAAGAAAACCTCCCCCAGTAATTTCTGTATCAAACCCATAACTTCTGTTTGAGCTAGACCACATCTGAGAAGAATATCCACTCTTGACATAAAGACTGGAAGTGATGGAAAATCCACTACTTCCCTCGGTAAATTGTTCCAATGGTTGTTAACCCTCATTGCTTCAGCTTCTACCTATTGGATCTTGTAATGTCTTTGCTAGATTAGAAATCCCCCTACTAAAAGAAATCTCTTCCCCATGTAGGTACTTGTAGACAATGATCGAGTCGCCTCCAAAGGTGCTACACTGCTAGAGACCCGGGGGCAGCCCCATGAAGGACAGGGAAGAGCCAGTTCAGGGGCTCACAAGACCTCTGGAGAGACAGCATTGTCCTCCCATGGATCCTTGGGATCTGCCAAGTTTAGGGTTCCTCCCTGAATTTAATCAGTGGAGGTAACCCCCATTTCTGACAGCCCGATGTGAGGAAATCTACAGAAGGGAATGAACAGAGATATTTTCTGCCCAGTCGTCCCACTCCCCCTTCAGTATCCCCCACGATTGAACATAATAGAAGATCATAATGGCAGAGTTCTTATGAAACATGGTGACATCAATGGGACACAGTAATACAAAGGTACAAAATATATCGGAATGACAGAATAGGTTGAGCTGGTGGGGGAGTGACATTATATGTAAAGACAGCATAGAGGCAAATATAGTAAAAATCTTAAATGAATCAAACTGTACCATAGAATCTCTATGGATAGTAATTCTATGCTTGAATAATAAGAGTATATAGCAGTAGAAATATACTGGCAACCACTTGACCAGGATGGTGATGGTCATTGTGAAATGATCAGGGACATCAGAGAGGCTATAAAAATAGGAAACTCAATAATAATAATAAGAGATTTCAATTATCCCGTATTGACTGGGTACGTGTCATTTCAGGATGCGATGCAAAGATAAAATTTGCTTCTTGAAGCAGCTAGTCCTAGAACTCACAAGGAGATAGGCAATTCTCGATTTACTTCTAAGTCAAGCACAGGATCTGGTCCAAGAGGTGAATATAGCTGAACTGCTCTGTAATAGTGACCATAACGTAATTAAATGTAACATCCTGGTGGTGGTGAATACCAAAGAAGCCCACCACGGTAGCATTTAACTTTAATAGGGGGAGCTACAAAAAAATGAGGAAGCTCGTTTAACAGAAATTAGAAGGAACAGTCACAATAGTTAAATGCCTGCAAGTTGCATGGAATTTTTTAAAAACACCATAATAGGGGCTCAAATTAGATGTGCACCCCAAATTAAAGGGAAAAAAAACAGTAAGAGGAACATAAAAGCCACCATGGCTAAACAGCAGAGTAAAAGAGGCAGTTAGAGGCAAAAGGGCATCCTCTAAAAATTGGAAGTCAAATCCTACTGAGGAAAATAGAAAGGAGAATAAAATCTGGCAAGTCAAGTGTAAAAGTATAATTAGGCAGGCCAAAAAATGAATTTGAAGAGCAACTAGCAAAAGACACAAAAACTAACAGCATTTTTTTAAGTACATCAGAAGCAGGAAGCCTGCCAAACAATCGGGGGTGGGGAGGCACTGGACAATCGAGGTGCTAAAGGAACACTCAAGGAAGACAAGGCCATTACGGAGAAGCTAAATGAATTCTTTGCATCAGTCTTCACTGCAGAGGATATGAGGAAGATTCCCACATCTGAGCCATTCTTTTTAGCTGACAGATCTGAGGAACTGACCAGGATCGAGGTGTCAGTGGAGGAGGTTTTGGAACAAACTGATAAATTAAACAGTAATAATCACCAGAACCAGATGGTATTCAACTAAGAAGTCTGAAGGAATTCAGATATGAAATTGCAGAACTACTGTCTGTGGTATGTAACCTATCATTTAAATCAGTTTCTGTGCCAGGTGATTGCAGGATAGTTAATGTAACACCCATTTTTAAAAAAAGGCTCCAGAGGCAATCCTGGCAATTACAGGCCGGTAAGCCTAAATTCAGTACCAGGCAAATTGGTTGAAACTATAGTAAAGAATAAATCAGTTTTAAGAATGGAGAGAATTACACAGCAAGGTCCCCCCGGGGTCTGTACTGGGACTAGTGGTGTTCAACATATTCATAAATAATCTGGAAAAAGGGGTAAGCGGTGCGGTGGAAAATTTTGCAGTTGATACAAAATTACTCAAGATAGCTAAGTCTAAAGCAGAGTACAGGTCTGTCTCATCTTACGCTGGGGTTATGTTCCGCAGTCAGTGCCTAAAGCGAAAATCGCGTATAGTCCAAATTACATTGAATGTAATGGTGGGCGGAATCGTCCGCACTACAGAAACAGTATTTAAATTGTTATTTTTCTCGGGTTTTTTGTTTGTTTGTTTTTGCTGACCGTGTAAAGCTGAAATCGCGCATGTTAAATGTGCCTAAGATGCGACAGACCTGTAGATAACAGGAATCTCAAAAAACTGGGTGACTGGGCAACAAAATGGCAAATAAAATTCCATGTTGACAAATGCAAAGTATTGCACATTGGAAAACATAATCCCAACTATACATACAAAAATGATGGGGACTCAAATAGCTGTTTCCACTAAAAAAAAAAAAAGATATTGGAGTCATTGTGGATAGCTTTCTGAAAACATCTACTCAATAGGCAGCAGCAGTCAAAAAAGCTAACAATGTTAGGAGCCATTAGGAAAAGAGAGAGATAATAAGAAAGTAAATATCATAATACACTATATAACTCCATGGTACACCCATACCTTGAATACTGTTTGCAGTTCTGGTTGACCCATCTCAAAAAGATGCATTAGAAATGGAAAAAGTACAGAGAGGGCAACGGAAATGATTAGGGGTATGCAACAGCTTCCATTTGAGGAGCAATTAAAAAGACTGGGGCCATTCAGCTTGGAAAAGAGATGACTAAGGAGGGATATGGTAGAGGTCTATAAAATCATGAATGGTGTGGAGAAAGTGAATAAGGAAGTGTTGTTTACCACTTCACATAACACGAGAACCAGGGGTCACCCAATGAAATTAATAGGCAGCAGGTTTAAATCAAATAAGAAAGTATCTCTTCACACAATGCGCAGTCAATCTGTGGAACTTGTTGCCAAGGGATGTTGTGAAGGCCAATAGTATAACTTGGTTCATAAAAGAATTAGATGAATTCATGGAGGGTAGGTCCACTGAATGGCTATTAGCCAAGATGGTCAGGGAGGCATCCCCATGCTCTGGGTGTCCCTAGCCTCTGACTGCCAGATGCTGGGACTGGACAACAGAGAATGGAGCATGTGATAATTGCCCTGTTTTGTTCATTCCGTCTGAAGCACCTGGCATTGGCCACTGTCGGAAGACAGAATACAGGGCTAGATAGACCATTGGTCTCACCCAGTATGGCCGTTCTTATGTTGTTATCAAACACCAGTGGAGAGTTTACTGTGTTAATTTGTATCCCCCCATCAGAGCCACTTATAACACAGGGTGATAGAAAGGAGTGTATGGAGCTGGAGCCATCAATGCTGCTAGAGGAAGTGGTGTGTGCTATTATGAATTCTGCTGGTTCATTAAAAGTGATTGGTGACAGTGGTATTGATCTCATGGAAAATTTGCAATGATGTATGGATGACTAGAAAGTGGTGAGATGAAGGGAATCTTTCTGCCCTTACCAAAGACAGAAGACATAACAGAGTTTAGTAATAATCAAATCATCTCCCTGATATTGCCTATGAGGAAAGTTCTCTCTACACAATTCAGGATTGCATGAGGCAAATGATAGAAGCAGAACTACCACCACAACAAGCTGATTTCAGAGATGGCCAGGCACATGCTATCAAATTGTGAAGATCTGTCACATCCCTGTAAAATGCAGGGAGTACAAACATCCATTGATCATCTGTTTCATTGCCTACTCAAAAGTATTCAGTACTTCCCAACAGGACTGTCTTTGGAGGATTCTGACAGACACGGAGATTCCAAAGCATCTCATTGAACTCCTTGCAAGTCTTTATCATCAACAAAAGACCATGGTGCAAACAGCAGCAGGCACCTGTGAGTAGTTTTCCACTGGGAAGAGTGTGAGACAAGGGTATATGCTGTTCTCAAGCCTTTTCAACATATATGCAGTATGTATAATGAGACAAGTCCTGGAAGTCTTATGACAAAGTGGAAGAAGCTGGGATTTCCATCGGTGGACACCTCTTAACTGATCTCAGACATGCTGATTGATTGTGATGCTCTTTGCTAAGCCACCAATACAATGCAATGGATGTTCTCTTGGATCATACCTATCCAACCGAGGATGCTGTTTAGGAAAGGCTCGCTCAATCATGGCCTCCCTTATGAAAGTTTGGAAAAAACATGGCATCTCAAAATGTACGAAGGTTCAACTGGTGAAAAGCTTAATATTTTTCCATAGCAACTTATGTAAGTGAATTATGGGAAATTAATGCTGCTGGAAAAGCAGAAAATTGAAGCCTTTGATATGTAGTGCTGGAGAAGACTCTTGCATCTCCCCTGTTTTGGAAATCAACAGGTGCCAACTTATGCACTTTGGTCATATCAGATGTAGAGATGGAAGTAACCTTGAGAAAGTTATCATGGAAGGAGTACTTGTGGCACCTTAGAGACTAACAAATTTATTTGGGCATAAGCTTTCGTGGGCTAAAATCCACTTCATCGGATGCATGCAGTGGAAAATATTTCCATCCAATGAAGTGGATTTTAGCCCACGAAAGCTTATGCCCAAATAAATTTGTTAGTCTCTAAGGTGCCACAAGTACTCCTGTTCTTTTTGCTGATACAGACTAACACGGCTACCACTCTGAAACCTGTCATCATGGAAGGAGTGGTGGTGAGTGAGTCATCATAGTGGGGGATGACCACTGAGGAGATGGTACATGGCTGATCACTGGAAGGTCAGCTGCTGAGTGCTTGAAGCTAACAATGGATCAAAAAGGCTTCTGAAAATGCTGCTATGATGTCACCAATATTCAGATATGAATAAATTAATTTTACTTACTTCCCCCTGGCCCACCGCTTCTACGATGAGAGGGGGCAATCTGGCCAATCATGGGCCAAATGATTCCACCCCAAACCCTGAGGAAACTACACGCTCTTTCTGAGGAGAGCTCCACTGGAAAGTGCAGTTGGCCTCAGGCTTGATTAGCTTTCCAGGATATTCCTCACAGAGCTTGTCCCAGCCATGCACCCTCGATATGCATGGAGCCAAGGGCCGGTCAAGGGCTCCTGAGACTCTCTCATGTCACTACATGCACACCTGAACATAAGCNGGACCTTCCGCCGCCGCTGTTGGGGGCGGGATTTCGGGGGCGGGACCTTCCGCCGCCTAGGGCGCCGGCAAAGCTGGCGCCGCTACTGTGCACACCTGAACATAAGAAATGTGTAGCAAGTGAGGCAGGGCTCCCATGGACATCCTCTTCCAGGAACTCCCCTTTCCTCAGCAGATTCCTTCTTCGCCCATGGAGATTTTGTGAGTAGGTCTTCATATACTGATGTCAAACCAAAGCTGCACATTCAAACACCCTGAGAATTTGAAGACATTAGGATCTGGATCTGAGGATTTCAAAGAAGACTTAGGGAGTCAGGTGCCTAAACCCCATTGAATGCCTATGGGAGTTAAGTGCCTAACTTCCTTAGGTGTGTGTTTAGGGTTTTTTTGGAGATTCCCAGCCTTGAAATTTGCAGACTAGACTAATGAAAAAAGCAGCCACCATTTAATTGGAGTGGTCAGAGGCCCTAAATTGCATGGACGTGTCTTATGAAAGGACCAACTACCCTTAGCCAATGACTAAAAGAATGACATGTATTGAGGAGGAAATCTCACTCAAGGATCTGCTGGTAAAACAAATATCTGAACACATGTGTTGCAGTTCTTTACCCTCCAGGCCCATCATTGGATTTGCATAATAGCAATTCCCTGGCTATTTAAAGTGGATTCATCATAACTTGAGGATTTTTAATAGATATTTTGATTAAAGTTACATTGTTTGTCTTGCCTCTGAAAATAAAATAACAGACAGAAATGAAGGAAAATAGATAATTAGAATCAAGCATCCCAGACTCAGTGAACCCTTAGCAATTGGATTTTTCATCCACAAATTGTCTGCAATAAATCAAATAATGAACAAATGTACAGCTGGTAAAAGGAGCATTTAAACTGTTATGATCTAATTAATATTTGCTGTTTCTGTATGCCATAATTTGGTAAATTCTGAATCAGTCCAAACAACCTGTTCCGTCTCAAGCTTTCATAGATGCAGAAGGAGAGAGGGAACCAGACAGAGGGTGTGGGTGTGGCTTGTGGAATGGAGGTCAGTGCAGCTCTTTTACCGCCCCTTCAGCATCACAGTGAGACATGTTGCTTTGGTGATGCACAAAAATAATTGCACAGACACAGGTGCAACAAGATCCAAGGTTGGAAGATCAAGCTAGAAAAAGTCAGGCTAGAAATACGGTGTAAATTTTTAAGAGTGAGAGCAATCAGCCATAGGAATGCTTTACCAATGGTTGTGGTGGATCCTTCATCACTTGGAGATCTTAAATCAAGACAAGATATCTTTCTAAAACAATATGCTCTAGCCCAGCTACAATATATGGGCTTGGTGCAGGATTCACTAGGTGAAATTTGATGGACTGTGTTCTGCAGGAGGTCATATTAGATGATGTAATGGTCCGGTATGGCCTTAACATCTTTGAATATCTGCTGGATCTCCCAGGCTTGTAGGGGGAACTCACTTACTGCTACTCCTAAGCTGTTTGGCTGGCTGGCGTTAAGGGTTGCACACAGGAAGCCATTTACTGTGCATAGCAAGGACTTTATTGAACCTACTAACTTATGAATATTACAACAGGCCCTATATTTTCGTATGTACCAGTAGATGGCAATATTTATGCATAGTATCTCCTCCCCCTCCCCCGACTGCTTCTTAAATACAAATCTTGTAACAGCAGAAGGAAGGCAGAGCCATGACCCCAGCACCTACCTGTCCTCTTGCCACAGTCCTCCCTAAGCAAGACAGGAGAACACCAAAAGAACCAGGGTAGCCGTCCTCCCCATCTTTCCGTCTGAAAACCATTAGAACGAAGCCTTAGGCGGCATTATTATTCATAGTTCTTCTGGGCCCCCAGAAGCTTGATGACTTACCTCTGAAAAGAAGGGGAGCAGGGCAGTGGAGGCAGTACATTAAGAGAACAAGAGTTACTGAGGTGATGACCATCCTCAAGAACAGCTGTTTTCCCCTGGCATTTTGCCACTTCTGCTTTTCGGCTTGGCCTGAATTCAGAACAGCAAAGGATTGTGAAAATGAACAATGCTGATTTGAAAAAAAAGAATCTAAGTTTGTGAATTTCAGAAATAAATTCAATCCATGTTTGACTGGAGTTTTGGACAAAGTTTTCGTTAGAAGCCAATTCATCCATCCTTAATTAGAATGCGGTCCATGTGTGAGAGTATGCTTTCATTTGGGAATGGCTGCGCCGGCTGTTTTCCCTTTATGATGTGCTGTGCTGTAGCAGAACCAAAGTGCTACAATTTTATTAAATAGCTTTTGGGGTGATTTTGATCTATTGGTATAAGTGCTCATTAGTGTGTGTGTGTGTGTGTGTGATGAGGAGTCATTGAATCAGGCAAAGGAACATCTCTATTTGCAATTAGGTCATGGAGAGAGACAAAACATAGGAGAAAGTCTCTTGCACAGTGATGATGGTGCGTGAGACTTTCAAAGCAGTTAAAGGGGATTTTTAGACTAAAGACGGTAAGTATTTTCCTGCAAGCAGGGTCTGAATGAGCTCTCCTCTGACATCTAGTGATGAGCTGAGGAAAATACTCCAGGAACTCATCTCCTTGGCATAGACATGCCCACTCTGCCTAGGTGTGCAGCATGTTGGGGCTGTTATGCCCAAATGGTCACTTTTGGCTGGGGTTCGACTGCAAATCACTTTGGTTTTGGGTGCAGGGGTAATCAAGTGGTGTTACCCTTGTTGTGTGAGTAAAGGGCAGCAGAAATGTGCTTGGCATGCCCTGGTTGAGAGCGGTCACCTTCAACTGAACGGTACTTGCTAAAACAGTGGATATGGGTGAGAGAGCCTGATGGGGACCGGTATTTGTAACTGGTGATGTGGTCACTGCCCAAGGAGTTCTAGACACTGTTGGATCCTTCCACTCTGCACTGTTTAATAACAGAGCTGATTAGACTCAATTGGGAGTCTTTTGTTTTGTTATGGATCACTAGAGCTGAAATCACTGATAACCTGGTCTAAGTGCTTAACCTTACACCTGCTGTGGGGCAGTGTCTCCAGTGAGAGAGACTGACCAGCCTGCCCAAGCAGTGAGGCTCCCCCACTAACTGCTGAAACCGCTGAGAGCTGAAATCACTGAGAGCTCCGTTAAGTGGTGCGACCTCAAGACATCGCAGAGGTTGCAGTAGAGTGACACAGCAGCGGTGAGAACGACCACACAGTGGTCAATGGTCCAGCAGTGGAGGGAGCAATGACACAGCGGCCAGTGGCAAAGTGAATGACAACACAGCGGTGGAGTGAACCACAATGCAGGCAGTGGCCAGCGGTAGAGTGAACGACGGAGCTGTGGCAGCAGTCGGAGCTGAGGCCATTGGTCAAGTCTTTCCCCCTCCACGACCACCTCCAGATTGGGAGGTGAACTACGGAAACGCACCGCTGAACTCTGTGAGTGGGGTGTTGCACAGAGAGAGAGAGAGAGAGAGAGGAGTAGCATGTTAAAAGAACATTTGTTTGTTGGACTTTCACACAGCAAACTGAGAACTTAAGACAAAGGACACTGTCCAACGTACTCTGGGGTGAGTGTTTTTGCTCATGTCATATGCTTGCGAATCATGCTTGTGGCGTATCCCCAAATTAATTAGTTTTCTTTTCTATACTCGGATTGAGTGCTTGTGAAAAGGGGAAATATTGCCTCTTAGAGGTGCCTACACGTGGTGTGTAATTTCCCCAGATTAGCGGATGGAGGCTTGAGCTGGTTCTATCTTGTATTGTTAAAAGGAGCCCCTAGATATTGGACCGGGCTCTTGTCGCTGCCAAATCCACCTGGCAGAAGGGTTACAGTCCATTAAATATTTTGTGATGGGTGGATGGATGTCCCTATGGGGGCTGCTCAGTGCAGAAGGGCTTGCACAGATTTCTGTGGCTCGCTTCATCATGCTATCCCCTGCCTGACTCCCAGATTTCTGCATGGAAGTTCAAGTGGCACATAATATAGCTCTGAGCCATGTTACACGTCTCTGGATTACTGAGCAGACACCCAGGCAAGCGTGACTCTTTTGGACACCACCCTGCTAGCTGCAGAGGACCCAGCATGACCGCTTTGTCTGGCTCCACAGAGATCCTGCAGATGTGCTGAGCTGAGAGAAGGCCTGGTCTCGACTCCACAGCCACCTTTCACCCGTCTTCCCAGACAGGACAGGGCCAGGATAATTTCAAACCGAGTTCCTTCCCCATAGGAGAGGCTGGTCAGCTCCTCCATATAGAACGAGGAAGAGAGAAGCGCAGTGTATGTATGAAAGGGAAATCCTGTCCAATCAAAAACTCTTCCTGGATGGGTTCCATTTTCAGCATGTCAAGATTCCTCCTGAGAGGGGGATTATTGGACCAAATTTCTGCTACTCCTTTGGACAATTAAAGTTCCATCTGGATTGTATTTTTACTGTTTTCTATTAAGCCCTTGAATTTGTTGTTAAAACAGACTCATGAAAACACTTAACTACAATAGGTGGCTATACTGCTGATGTGAAATTCTTCTCTGGGGGATGTGAAGCCAGGCCACTCCTCTGCCGGACGTGCCCATGCATATAGATTGCTGTAAGCATGCTAAAGAACCAGTTTCTAAACCTCTGTTATTTCCAAAGGACAAAGTCATCATTTCTCAAATACTTTTTTGCTTTGTTTTCAGACTCTATGACCCCTTGGGCACTCCATTTCCTTATTGTAATGTATTCACTGCTGTATTGCACTCGTTTGTTATGGGTGGATTACAGACGTTGGAATGCTGATGTCTTGTTTAGTATATCTGAAGAAAAAGACCATGAAACTGTTGACAGAAATGCCTGGATACACTATTGCATGGATATTGCAAATATATACAAGAGGAAGAAAAAGACCCAAACCAAGATCACAGCCCCGTTGTGCTAAGTGCTGTACAAACGCATGGTCAGAGACAGTCTGTGCCCCAGAGAGCTCATAATCTGAGGACCTGATTCACCAAGGTACTTGAACACATGTTTAGCTTTAAGCACACAACAGTCCTATTTTAATCAGTGAGACAACTCATGCTTAATGTTGTGCATGTGCTTAAATACAGAGCCTAATAGGAGAATAGTCGAAAGTTTGGAGAAAGGAAGTATTATTGTGATGGCCACTTTATTGGAGCCAAAACATAAGACATGTGCTAAGGCCCAGATCCTCAAAGGGTATTTAGGCACCAACCTTCCTTTGAAATCCAATGGGAGTCTGATGACCTTTTGAGGATCGGGGCCAAAGCTCTCAGAGTAGGAGCTGTAATAAATTCATCACTAGGGTTGGTTGACAATTTTCCATACAAAAGTTTTTTTTCCAATGGAATATTGAGTTTTCAACTTAAAAATATCATAGAAAGTGTGTGCTTTTGACAAAAAAAATATTTTTTTCATTAGAAAACTGCAAACCTGAAAAGCATAAAATGTTCAGCAAAACACTGACTTTTTTTTTCCACTTTCCAACAGCATTTGTCTAAAAATCATCAATTTACAGTTGCCCAAAACATTTTTTTTTAAATTAAAGGTCAAAGTTTTCTATTCAAAACTTGTTTTTGTTGATATTTTCCATATCCCCTGGCCTTTTTCTGATCAACTGTATTCATGATCTCTGCAAGTCAAGCACAGGGGCAGCCTGTACTACCCACTAATATTGGGTTAAATTATTATCCTCATTTTATTTTACAGATGGGTTCCTGAAGTACAGACGATTTATGAAAGTCTGTAGTACAGCTAGAAATTGAACTCTCATTTCCTGAGTCCCAATACACTGCTTTAAGCACAATACCATTTTCCTTCCTATATATATTTGTCCTGCTGAAATCTTGGTAGGCAAATTTGCAAATTGAATGGAGAGTGAAATTCACTATCTGCTAAGAAATGTGTAAGCAGTCTTCAGTGGGAATCAAAGAACCTTTTTTGTGTCTTTGCCTTCATGTCTTTGACCTGGAAGTTGAAATGTTTCTTAGAATCATAGAATATCAGGGTTGGAAGGGACCTCAGGAGGTCATCTAGTCCAACCCCCTGCTCAAAGCAGGACCTAATCCCAACTAAATCATCCCAGCCAGGGTTTTGTCAAGCCTGACCTTAAAAACCTCTAAGGAAGGAGATTCCACCACCTCCCTAGGTAACCCATTCCAGTGCTTCACCACCCTCCTAGTGAAAAAGTTTTTCCTAATATCCAATCTAAACCTCCCCCACTGCAACTTGAGAGCATTACTCCTTGTTCTGTCATCTGGTACCACTGAGAACAGTCTAGATCCATCCTCTTTGGAACCCCCTTTCAGGTAGTTGAAAGCAGCTATCAAATCCCCCCTCATTCTTCTCTTCTGCAGACTAAACAATCCCAGTTCCCTCAGCCTCTCCTCATAACTCATGTGCTCCAGCCCCCTAATCATTTTTGTTGCCCTCCGCTGGACTCTTTCCAATTTTTCCACATCCTTCTTGTAGTGTGGGGCCCAAAACTGGACACAGTACTCCAGATGTGGCCTCACCAGTGCCGAATAGAGGGGAATAATCACTTCCCGATAGAGGGGAATAATCTACTCTCCTATAGAGGGGAATAATCTACTCCCCTAAGTAGACGCTCACTGTCTACATTACTATTTATACAAGTGCTAGCAGGGCGAGAAGTGCATGGACTCTGCACTTTTATGCCACCGCCAGCAAAGACATAGCCTATGATTCCATGGGAATGGAGAAATATTATCATCTCCTACTCTTTGAGGTCCCAGTTGTGCTATTTTACAGTGAGTAGTAACTTATGGTGGGATTCACAAAGGTATTTAGGTGCCTAACTCCCATTGATTTCATTGATTATATGTTTGATAAGGCAGTATTCAGTGTGAGCAACTGGTCCCTGAATGGTGGAGCTAAAAGAATTGTTCAGAGTACTCCAAGGGACACTAGCTGGAATGAAATTAAGCCAAGCAAAACGCAGGAGATATCAAGCAATTCTTCCCTAGCAGGACACAGACCATAATGAGGATCCTCGAAGTCCTATTGAAAAGAAGGTGACCATGGATTCTAATCATTACTGTTTCACAATAAGAAACGCATGCTTAAAAACCAAGAACTGGCAATTACCTTTCCTGCACAGCAGCTGGTTTTCTAATGTTAATTACTTGTTCATTTCAGAATGATATCTTAAAAACAAAACAAAAAACAGATCATGGCTATTCCACAGTTCAAACAAGACATGAGAAAAAGAAGCATGAAAAAGTCAGAAACCAGACAAAATATTGTTGTTTGCTTTCCACTCTCTTGATGGCTGCCAGCTAGGTTTCCATCAACTTTTGTCAATAAGCTTGTCCTCTTAGGATGGGAAATTTCCTGCATTTCAGGAGTAAAATGTTATGACTTGGGACCTGATCCTTCCAACACTTATGCATGGGAGGAAGTCCATGTATTTGACGAGTCCCTACACACTAAATTCACCCAACATGGCGAGTCCTAGACGACTGCAGACAATGAAAATGCTCCCATTGGCTTTAATGGGCTTTGGATAACGCACTCAGGGCTAGACTTGTGAGTGCTCAGCCCCACAACGGGGGCCAGATTTTCAAAAAAGCTCAGTTCCCACTGAGGCGCCTACGTGAAGTGGCCACATTTCTAGAAGGCCTCAGCACCCAGCAGCTCCCATGGTGACATCTATGGCTGGATTTCCAAAAGGGCCCAGCAGGGGGCCACACTATCACATCTGCTCTTTTTGGCATGGGAAAGGCCAGACATGTATTGATAGCTGTACATTTCCACATGGACTGACAGGCCTCTGCAGGGAAACCCCCCCTGGCACGGCCTAGTGATGGGCAATTAGCAGCATGAGCTCCAGCACTGCCCACAGCTGAGTCACTTCTTCAAGAAAGGGCTGTTACTGCTTCTTGCTAGGGAGCACATATATTCACATGTCCCCTGTGACGCTGGCAGACCAGGTCATGCCAGAGAGTACTCAGGCCAATTCACTTGTACATTAGTATACATCCAAGTGATTCTTGAAGGTAGAAGAGTGTATTTGGTGTTTAGGCTTCATAAAACTAATGGGACGTTATGTGCATTGTTTTCTCTTCTCTGTATCCCGTTACGATGCA
The DNA here is from genome assembly GCA_003942145.1 of Platysternon megacephalum. Classification (NCBI taxonomy): domain Eukaryota; kingdom Metazoa; phylum Chordata; order Testudines; family Platysternidae; genus Platysternon; species Platysternon megacephalum. Next base: position 1,328,380 of record QXTE01000256.1, read on the forward strand.
GCAGCAAACATTTACATTGTGTATAGCCCTGTAACTAAATAACTCATCAAAGAAGCCATGTGGAATGCTACTGAAGGACTTAATCAGTAAAAGGGCTAACTTCAAAGCAAATGACCACTGTGTGTGATGACTGGACGTCAGAGACCCAAAGTGCATTCCTCACTCACCGTCATCAGAGGGAAAGCCCACGTGGTTAGAGACACTATCAGAAAAAGCTATAAATGTGGATTAAAGGAAAAATCCTTCATCTCTGGACTGTTTGGACTAGATGCAAAGCAGAGATTCCCCAGAGACAATCTGGGTACCCTGAAAAGACTTTTGGGAAACTGGCAGTTTGTTACATCACTGTCACCATGTGGAATTACAAACTGGGACTCACCTGTGAAAATATTTTACCGGCTTTAAACTCTCAATAACTCCCCTTTCCTTTTCTTAGCTAATAAACCTTTAGGTAGTTTACTATAGAATTGGCTGCCAGCATTGTCTTGGGTGTAAGATCTAGAGTACCAATTGATCGGGGGTAAATGATTGGTCTCTTGAGACTGGGAGCAACCTGATGTGGTGTGATTTTTGGTTTATGTGACCATTTATCACAAAGTCCAGTTTATCTGGGTGGCAAGATAGGCTGGAGAGTCTGTTGTAAGACTGTTACAGTGATGCAAGAATTCACATTTGTTCCTGGCTTGATGAAATCTAATTATAGAACAAACCATCCGCTTGGGCTATAGCGCTGCCCTGAGGTAGGCACTCACAGCTGTGAGTCACTCCAGACAGCATGACACCCCCTAGCCAGCAATGACACTTCTCAGGAAGCAGGAGAGCCTGGAAAAATTTCCTGTCAATTGGTTTACTGGAGGTATTTGAAGTCTGGGACAATAATGGCAGGTAAATGGACGAGGAACTATCCCCAGCTCTGCATCACAATCTCCTGGGATTAGGGATTTATAGTGGCAAAGCGGAGAGTGCACACTGACAGATGTGAGACCTTGAAAGTGTGGAAACTGCAAATTATTATATTGAGATGTGCCAGGCATGACGGGCACCTGGGACATTCATAGACTATTGTATTAATAATTGATATGTATCTGTGTGCCTAGCTCACTGTGCTTGTTCTCTGTGGAATGTGGAATCACTAGGGGATGATTAATGCAAATTCCTAATGCTGGTTATGCAGATACCCAGTCCCTTGAGGTTTTGCCACGTGCGGGAAGTAGTATTGACTAGTTCCAGGGCCGGCGCAACCTATTAGGCGACCTAGGCGGTCACCTAGGGCGCGGCTATTTTGGGGGCGCCGGCGCCGCGGCCGCCCGTTCAAATTTGGGGGCGGGACCTTCCGCCGCCGCTGTTGGGAGCGGCATTTCGGGGGCGGGACCTTCCGCCGCCTAGGGCGCCGGAAGAGCTGGCGCCGCTACTGACTAGTTCTACCGGGCTCAGGAGGCCTGGGAGACAAAAGTCCCAAAATTGTATTAAGAGTCAGCGTGACTCAATAGGAGACAAACAAAGAGCTACCAAACTTGTATAAACAATGGTGCAGTGGTGACTGAAGTAGAGGAGTAACTTACAGACAACTCCATATTCCCCAAATAAGAGTGGGTAAACTCAGTTTACCCTCACATACAGTGCTGTGTGTAAGGACTTCCAAGGATCCTCTGAGGGTGAAGGGTGACAGCTGGTAAGCTTAGTGATTGTGAACTGTTTATTATTTTATGTTTTTTCCATAATGGTTTTGTCCTATAAACGTACTATGCTTTGTGAAAGCTGACTGGTCACTGGTAAACCCAATAATCACCCTGAGGAGATAACAGGACCGAAAGTGCTGAACTAAACTCCAACTTGCTAATGTGATCACAGTGAAAATTTTGAAAATTTTCATTGCCTGTCCCACCCAAACCAAAATTATGTTTTCATTTTTTTTAAAAATTGCCAATGAACCAAAAACAAACCATTATTACCCCAGCTGTAGCCAAAGTGTAGACTCACAGGGCTTGTCTACACTACCGCGTGGGGTCGATCTAAGATAAACAACTTCAGCTATGGGAATAGGGTAGCTGAAGTGATTAGATCTTCAGTACTTACATCTACTTACCGTGGTGTTTTCACTGCGGTAAGTCAACAGCTGACGCTCTCCCGTCGACTCCGCTTGCGCTCCTCGCTCTGGAGTCGACGGAGAGCGCTCAGCGGTCGATTTATCGCATCTATACTAGACACAATAAATCAATCCCTGCTGGATCGATCGCTGCCCGCCGATCTGGCGGGTAGTGTAGAGAAGCCCACAGTTACAGCTTAGTTGAAATTCACAATTTCCATTCTGCGGGAAATTCCAACATTTCAAAAACTGTTTTCAGTGTGAATCAGAACACAACCAAAAAAGGTCGACATTTCCCACTAAATTAAATTCATTTGGAGTCAATCAAAACATTCTGTTTCAACAAAATCAAGATGTTTTGTTCTGTTTTTCACTTTTGTATTTTATCACCATAAAATTCCAGGACTCTGATTCTGTATGTCGCTGCGAAGCCTAGAATGTCCGTACAGCCAGCCTGAAGTGATAGAAACAGATACAAGTATGGTTCAGAGTTTTTTGTTTAGGATATCTCCAGGTTGAATCAACACTGGGATACATGATGTGTTACCACTCAATTGTTAAGGTCTCAGCCATTTTGACTTTACAAATTACACCCGTGCAACAGCAAGACATGTATCTATGTCATTCCAACAGTTCTAAACTATTGTGATAGCAGAGGTAACTCAACCAATCATCACCCTTATGTTACAGCTAATTTTGATGCAACAATTTCATTGGTTATATGAAGGAGTCTGCACAGATGGTGGATTCCTTGGCCCAACTACTAGGGGTCTTCAAAAGCACACACAGAAACACAACCAGAACACACAATAACCACAAACACAGATAGCTCCTCACCACAGTACACATCTTGTTTGCCACCTGCACAAATCCACACAACTCTCCCAACACAACACAACCGAACAACTAGCACACACAATAATCCCAAACATCACTGAAGCCTAAAACATCTGAGTAAGTGTGAAGCAATGGAAACAGCTACAAGAAGGGCCAAGAGCTCCTTTTCTTTAGAATATCACAAGAGCTAAACTTCAGAGGGATCTTGATAAATTGGAGAACTCGACTATAGACAACAAAATGAAATTCAACAAAAAACAAATGTAAGGTGCTGTACTTAGGGAAGAAAAGCCAAATGTACAAATACAGATTGGGGAATAACTGGCTTGGCAGCAGCACTGCTGAGAAGGATCTGGGAGTTGTGGTGGATCACAGCCTCAACCCGAGTCAACAATGCGATGCTGTTGCAAAAAAAGCAAATGCAATTTTAGGTTGCATTAACAGAGGCAGAGCATGCAAGTCATGGGAGGTGATAGTGCTGCTCAATGCTGGTTAGGCCTCAGTAGGAGTTGTGTGTCCAATTTTGGTCACCAATGTATAGAAAGGATGTAGAGAAACTGGATAGGATCCAGAGGCAAGAGACAAAGATGCTCGAAGAGATGAACATATGAGCAAAGGCTGAAGGAACTGGGTACGTTTAGTTTGGAAAAGGGATGATTAAGGGGGGACATGACAGTGGTCTTCAAGTGAAAGGCTGCAATCAAATAGATGGAGAAAAGTTGTTCCATCTTGCTGCAGAAGGCAGGACAAGAAGCAATGCTACATCAGAGCAGATTTAGATTAAATCTCAGGGAAAAAGAAACTTCCTAACTGTAAGAACAGAAGGACAATGGAAAAAGCCACTAGGGAAGTTGTAGAAGCTCCTTCACTGGAGGTTTTCAAGAAGAGGCGGGAGCCATCTGTCTTGGGTGGTTTAGACACAAGTGCTGCATCTTGGCATGAGGTGAGACTACATGACGCTTGCGGTCCCTTCTAACCCTATGGTTCTATGATTCTAGATTCAATCACTGCAATTTGCGCTGTTTCCATCAAATTTCTACGTTCATTTTTGGCCCGTTATTTAGTTATTTACAAACATGACTTTATACATTCTACTTGTGAGACAACACAAGCTGTCAGCTATTAGAATAATTTAATTTTTAAAAAAAGGAACAAAAAGTCACTTCAAAACAGAGAGCTGAAACATTTTGTTAAAAGAAAACGGTTAAAATGGCATGTTTCAACCTTAACTGAATGCTCCATTCATCCTTTTTTCTAAATAAAATTCTGTCCAAATGGACACACTCCTGCAAAATGTTTTGATTGTGACAAAACTGCATTTTCTGACAGAAAAAAAATTTTAATCAGAAAAATTTTAACCAGCTCTATGCACGGTACCAATGTAAAACTAGGCTTACACTGAATTAGGGACTGATTCTGCCCCACTAAAGTTAACGAAGTTTCACTAGCGACTTTGATGGGAGTACAATCACAGCCTTAATCTGGTAAATTACAGGTTTGCATTTTAAATGCAATGGGATTGATTTGCCTGCCTACCTCCTTGGGATCTGTTAAAACCCCACCCATGATACACAGAAAAGAAAGAGTGAGAGTGGACAATGTACTTCTTTATTTTATCAGCTGGGAATAGCTAAGCTAATAAATCATGGAGCCTGCTAAAAATCACACTATATCTTCAGGGTTATCTATAGAGCAACACTAATGATACAAATATTTTGGTGACTCTAGTTATTCATGTTATTAATACACATGCAGACAGAATATAATTGGTGGGTTTTTTCCCAGTGGTAAAGTATAAATTATGCTTAGAGAATGACTTGGATGAAAGCTGCCATCTGTTGACTGAAGAGAGGTTTAATCCCCCGCAATTAACTCCCACTGAACAAACCTGCGAGGAGTTCTTCAGCAACCACATCACACTAGGACATCCCACATTTTAAAATGTCGTTTTGTAAGACAGCATTAATACCGAACATCTCATTCTAAAGCTTTGGATGGTGATGCTTCTCTGGATTAGCAACAATGAAAAACAACATCAATTTCTAAATGTACAGATACATACTTCTTGCACATCTTTTTTCCTGGTACTAATTTTTATCATGGACCAGACTGCAATTCTGTTGACTCATTTTCTCTAATTTGCACACCCGGTTCTGCCATCTCTAGTCCTAGGGCTTGGCCCAAATCCCATTACTATGACCTAGTGCAGGGGTAGGCAACCTATGGCACGGGTGCCGAAGGCGGCACGCGAGCTGATTTTCAGTGGCACTCACACTGCCCAGGTCCTGGCCACCGGTCCAGGGGGCTCTGCATTTTAATTTAATTTTAAATGAAGCTTCTTAAACATTTTAAAAAGCTTATTTACTTTACATACAACAATAGTTTAGTTATATATTATAGACTTCTGGAAAGATATTCTAAAAACGTTAAAATGTATGACTGGCACGCGAAACCTTAAATTAGAGTGAATAAATGAAGACTCGGCACACCCCTTCTGAAAGGTTGCCGACCCCTGACCTAGTGGATAGATCTAGCAGTCAAGAGACCTGGTTTCTATTCCTGGCTTTGCTGCTGGCCTGCTGCATGACCCTGGGCAAGTCATTTTACATCTCTGTGTCCTCTCCCACCCATAGTCTATCTCTGTTAGATCCTCAGTTCTTCAGGGCAGTGATTCTCTCTCTGTATGTGCGTACTGGTGCCTAGCACAATGGGGCTCCAGGCTCGGCTGGGGTCTACTCTAATACACATACTAATGAGTTGATGGAAAGACTCTCTTTGACTTCAATGCCATCCGAGCAAACCCTTCGTGAATAGCTTTGTGATATGGAAATGAGCGCTGTAAAACATTTGCCTGCTGCCGTTTAGAAAGGCTGCGTTTAAAATGAACTAATGGCAAAAGAAAGTGACACATGTTGATGTCTTTATAGAGATTTGACACATTTCCCCTAAGAATCATTTCAATGAAACAGAAAATCTCAGTATATGTGCATTTCCCACATGCCCAAAGACATGCAGTTTATGGCTAAATGAAGGGAAATCACATTGTGAGGGTATATCAGGGATATCTAAGCTTGGAGACAAAAAGTTGTCCGGTAACAAAATATTATTTAAAAAAATAATATACAATAAAATTATTTCAAGGTTCTTGGCCAGATTCTCTCCTCTGCCGAGGAGGAAAGGCTCCCCGATTCTTAGAGCTGGTATGCAGTAGCCCCAACCCCAATGATACTTAGAGTAACTGCTGGGCTGCTCTAAGCTATGCTACTGACATGTTTTTTTTAATGGATGCTACATCAGTGGTGAACAAGTGTAATAAAAGCTCTGCTCCACCCCACTTTCTTCCTGCCCCAGACATGCCCATTCTGTCCCCCCAACATTACCCTTATACCTTGAGGGGTGAGGCCAATGGGGAAGGACCCATAAATGGCACACTTTTGCCAGGGAAGTTCCCTGCTGGCCATTAAGAACTTGGGCAGCGCAAAATGTCCTTAATTCAATGGAGAATCTGGCTGTGTTTCATGGTGCATACCCTGGAGGGGGCAGCTTCACGGTTACATGTATCACCTTAAACTTTGTCATTCCCCACGTTTAGCCATGCAACGTTACCATTTTCTTGTGCTGTTCTTTTGTATGGAATGACCTAGCCGTTTTTCAAACAAAAAAGGGAAATGAAATGTTAGTGGAAGAAGCTTCAGTCTCCACGATATAAAAGCTCTCCTCACTTCCATGAAAAGGCAAATCATGCCTGTACATTCAGTAGTCCAACATCCCGACTCCATCCTCCATGCAGTTTATCGAGCCCATGACATCTGTCAATTCAGCTGTGCACCTCTTACAAACTACAGTTTTGCCTCTAGTTCAACACAAGGAATTTAGTGCACATGTGAACTATCTGAATATGGTTCCCCAGCCCAGCCTTCCTGGGTAGGATTATGGCAGTTCTGCTGAAGGCGCAGGGGTAAAGCATCTTCCCCTGCACACCTCACAAAAGGTCTGAGCCAAGGTTATTGAAGTCAATTGAAATACTCGATTGGGTTCTGGATTATGCCCAGAGTAGACATGAACCCTTATTACAGCCCTTGTGAGTCTTACAACTCTCACCACAACCCTTGTACCATACCAGCCCATGGTCCTGGGGGGTATATTTAATCCTGCAGATATAGCATGGTGACAGAGAGCTACGGGAGAGATACAGGGGCTCCGTGCAGAAGGCTCTGCCCTCTAGCACATCACATGAAATCTGAAGTTATGCAAAACCCGGGATCTGGATCCCCATCTTATATCAGGTTCAGAGAGAACAGCCAGCAAGTTCCCTAACAGAGGGAATGTCCCTCCCCCTCAACCAGGTGCAAGTTGTGATTTGGACCTGATAATGCAGTGGGCAGTTTGAGTTACCCCCATATTTGGTAACGGGAGCATAATGGTTCAGAGGATCATACAGCAGCAGATGTTAATATTGAACTGAGATTTGCTACTCCGCAAGTGGGTCTAATAAGTCACTGCTAAGGCAAAAAACACTCATTAAGTAACGATCGGGTTACTCACAAGTCGGAAGCTCATCAGGACAGTCTCACACACATTTGCATCCATCGCCGCACAATACACAGCTTCAACTTCCTTTGCTCAGGCTGACTATTTGTAACTTATCTTTTCTTAGGCATACGGGTTAGTTTCTTATTTCTCCGAGAATTCTCCACCCCATCAGTACAAGTTTTGTGCTAACTCAGACTGGTCTTTTCTAGCTTGATGGTTATCTTTCGTTTTGCTCACAAAAATGATTACTCTGCACTTTTACACATCCGTAATTCTACATATGCTTAAACTGTTAAACGTTATCAGAACAGACTCAAAAAAGAAAAATCACAGCAGGCTTATATCAGGCCTAAATACGCCTTTGCTTCCCCTCCCCGCCCCCCGCCCTTGTCTTTTGATTTATATATTTTCGCTCTGTATATATGATATAATTTCTTATGATATTTACAGGTATGTGACCTCCTAGAAGAAACCATTAGCAGACAAAAGATCTCTTCCTACAAAGGCATTGTACCTTAAGACTGTATTTCCTTGGTTTGCAATAATTTATCGTATCCCCCAATGCAAGAAGGGTTGAAAGTTTGGGGAGCAGGAGACAGATACAAAGTTACTAGAGAAGGCTTATTCAAGCTGTTCACTAACAATAAAAGCTTTCTAAATCACGCATGAAGTTTTTCAATTACAGTGGAAATGGATTCTGAGATTCCATATCTCTCTGCATATTTATTCCTTCAAAGATTAATCTGGCAGCTTTCGAGGCTCAGCATAGCTAAAATGAAAGGATCGGAATAGGAAGTTTGAAATGGCTCCCATTCAATACTGAAAGATTCTTACATGCAATCTTTTTGCATGCAGGTTGTAAGAATACATTTCTTCAATGTTTAGAAGTTCATATTGATTTAATCTCTTAAATTATACTCTTAAAGGAAGGACTGTCTTGTGGCTAAGATACTGGACTCACAAGAGCCGGGTTCCATTCCTGGCTCTGACATAAACATCCTAAATGAATCTGAGCAAGTCACATAGAATCATAGGACTGGAAGGGACCTTGAGAGGTCATTTAGTCCAGTCCCCTGCACTCAAGGCAGGACTAAGTATTATCTAGATCATCCCTGACAGGTGTTTGTCCAACCTGCTCTTAAAAATCCCCAATGATGGAGATTCCACCACATCCCTAGACAATTTATTCTAGTGCTTAACCACCCTGAGAGTTAGGAAGTTTTTCCTAATGTCCAACATAAACCGCCCTTGCTGCAATTTAAGCCCATTGCTTTTTGTCCTATCCTCAGAGGTTAAGAAGAACAATTTCTCTCCCTCCTCCTTGAAACAACCTTTTATGTACTTTAAAACTGTTATGTCCCCTCTTAGTCTTCTCTTCTCCAGACTAAACAAACCCAATTTTTTCAATCTTCCTTCATAGGTCATGTTTTCTAGACATTTAATCATTTTGTTGCTCTTCTATGGACTTTCTCCAATTTGTCCACATCTTTTCTGAAATGTGGCGCCTTGAACTGGACACAATACTCCAGTTGAGGCGTAATCAGTGCAGAGTAGAGTGGAAGAATTACTTCTTGTGTCTTGCTTACAATAGTCCTGCTAATACATCCCAGAATGATGTTTGCTTTTTTTGCAACAGTGTTACATTGCTGACTCATATTTAGCTTATGATCCACTATGACCCCCAGATCGCTTTCCGCAGTACTCCTTCCTAGGCAGTCATTTCCCCATTTTATATGTGTGCAACTGATTGTTCCTTCCTAAGTGGAGTACTTTGCATTTGTCCTTATTGAATTTCATCCTATTTACTTCAGACCATTTCTCCAGTCTGTCCAGATCATTTTGAATTTTAATCCTGTCCCCCAAAGCACTTGCAACCCCTCCCAGCTTGGTATCATCCGCAAACGTTATAAGTGTACTCGCTATGCCATTATCTAAATCATTGGTGAAAATATTGAACAGAACCGGACCCAGAACCGATCCCTGTGGTAACCCACTCATTATGCCCTTCCAGCATACCTGTGAACCACTGATAACTGTTCTCTGGGAACGATTTTCCAACCAGTTATGCCCTCATCTTATAGTAGCTCCATCTAGGTTGTATTTCCCTAGTTTGTTTATGAGAAGGTCATGCGAGACAGTATGAAAAGCCTTACTAACATCAAGATATACAACATGTACCGCTTCCCCCATATCCACAAGCCTTGTTACCCTGTCAAAGAAAGCTATCAGGTTAGATTGACATGATTTGTTCTTGACAAATCCATGCTGACTGTTACTTATCACCTCATTATTTTCTAGGTGTTTGCAAACTGATTTCTTAAGTATTTGCTCCATTATCTTTCCGGGTACAGAAGTTAAGCTGACTGGTCTGTAATTCCCCATGCTGTCCTTATTTCCCTTTTTATAGATGGGTACTTCTGGAATGTCTCCCGTCTTCCATGACTTTTCAAAGATAATTGCTAATGGCTCAGATATCTCCTCAGTCAGCTCCTTGAGTATTCTAGGATGCATTTCATCAGGCCCTGGTGGTTTGAAGACATCTAACTTGTTTAAGTAATTTTGACTTATTCATTCCCTATTTTAGACTCTGATCCTACCTCATTTTCACTGGCATTCACTATGTTAGACGTCCAATTGCCACCAACATTCTTGGTGAAAATCGAAACAAAGAAGTCATTAAGCACCTCTGCCATTTCCACATTTTCTGTTATTGTCTTTCCCCCCTCACTGAGTAACGGGTCTACTCTGTTCTTGGTCTTTCTCTTGCTTCTAATGTATATGTAGAATGTTTTCTTGTCACCCTTTCTGTTCCTAGCTAGTTTGATCTCGTTTTGGGCCTTGGCCTTTCTAATTTTGTCCCTACATACATGTGTTATTTGTTTATATTCATCCTTTGTAAGTTTCCACTTGTAGGACTCTTTTTTTGACTTTTAGATCATTGAAGATATCCTGGTTAAGCCAGGGTAGTCTCTTGCCATTCTTCCTATCTTTCCAATGCAGTGGGATAGTTTGCTCTTGTGCCCTTAATGATGTCTCTTTGAAAAACTGCCAACTGTCTTCAATTGTTTTTCCCCTTAGACTTGCTTCCCATGGGATTTTACCTACCTGAGTTTTCTAAAGTCTACCTTCTTTAAATCCATTGTCTTTATTGTGCTGTTCTCCCTTCTACCATCCTTTAGAATCATGAATTCTACCATTTCATGATCACTTTCACCCAAGTTGCCTTCCACCTCAAATTCTCAACCAGTTCCTCCCTATTTGTCAAAATCAAATCTAGAACAGCCTCCCCCCTAGTAGCTTTCACCACCTTCTGGAATAAAAAACCGGTCTCCAATATATTCCAAGAACTTGTTGGATNGAGAGTTATTTCAGGAGTGGGTGGGTCAACTCTTGTGGCCTGCATCATGCAGGAGGTCAGACTAGATGATCATAATGGTCCCTTCTGATCTTAAGTTCTATGATTCTATGAAGTCTGTCTCTTATTTCTATCTCAACCTCAGTCCAACTGTATACATTTTTAATATATAAGGCAATACCTCCTCCCTTTTCCCCCTGCCTATCCTTCCTGAGCAAGCTGTACCCTTCTATACCAATATTCCACTCACGTGGATTATCCCACCAAGTCTACGTGATGCCAACTATGTAATAGTTGTGTTTATTTACTAGCATTTTGAGTTCTTCTTGCTTATTCCCCATACTTCTCGCATTAGTATACAGACATCGAAGATACTGATTTGATTCCCCCTCCCCAGTTCTGTCCCACCCCGATTCTGACCCTTCTCCCAGGTCTTCATGTTTTTGACTTACCTGTGGGCTTTGGTCACCTGCTCCCGTTGAACCTAGTTTAAAGCCCTCCTAACTAGGTTAGCCAGTCTGTAGGCAGATATACTCTTCCCCTTCCTCGATAGGTTGACCCCATCTCTGCTTGGCAGTCCTTCTTCCTGGAACAGCATCCCATGGTCAAGGAAGCCGAAGTCCTGGTGACACCATCTTCACAGCCAGGCATTCACCTCCAGGATGCATCTGTCTCTGCTGAGGCCCCTACCCTTGACTGGAAGGACTGAAGAGAACACCACCCATGCTCCCAACTCCCTCACCCTTATTCCCAGAGCCCTGTAGTCACTTCTGATCTGCTGAGGGCCGTACCTCGCAATATCATTAGTGCCCACATGGTTGAGTAGCATGGGGTAGTGGTCAGAGGGCCAGATGATCCTCGACAATTCCTCTGTAACGTCTCATATATGGACCCCTGGCAGGCAGCATATCTCCCGGGATGCCATGTCAGGGTGACAGATGGGTGCCTCCGTCCCCCTCAGAAGAAAGTCTCCAACCAACAGTACCCTACATTTCCTCCTGGGAGTGGTGGCTGTGATCCTCCCTGCCTTGGGGGTACATGGCTTTTCCTCCTCCTCCTTTGGGAGTGATTCCTCATCGCTCGTTGCCAGGGCAGCATAATGGTTCTTCATCACTATGGTGAGTGGGTTGGGAGTAGGGGAGGAGCACTGCCTGCTGCCAGAACTAACCAGCAGCCAGTCTCCTCCCTGTACCAGACCCTTATCCTCCTCCCCCAGTGGCATGACAGCAGTCTGCTCTAGCTGGATAGCGTCCTCAGCCTTGGAAGTCTCCGTCTGAATACTGTCAATGAATTCCTCGTGTGCACGGATGCTCCTCAGCCTGGCCACCTCCTCCTGTAGCTCTCCCACCTGCTTCCTGAGAGATTCCAGCAGCAGGCACCTCTCACACTGGATGGTCTCCCCAGCCTGGCTTTCTGTGAGTGGGAAATGCAGGCCACAGTCTCTGCAAAGCCACACCAGGATCTGGGTAGAAGTCTCCTTGGTCAGGGTCTCTGTCTGGATACTGGCACAGGTGGAGGAGACAGGAGCAGCGCTGGCACTGGCGATGTGGCCCTTCCTAACCATAGCGATTATATTATGTCTCCCTCACACAAACGCCCCTGTTCGCTAGCTCCCCTTGGTCACTTAGCCTCTGGTTTTTAAGGCCTTCCCTCCTAGGTCAGCCCTACCCCCCGCGTTAATCACACAGGGGGAGGGTGATCATAAGGCTGATTGAGGCTGATCAAGGATGATCAAGGGAACAAAGGCTCAAACAGTCTTCAAACACACAATTCCAATTGACCCAATTGACTCTGTAACTTAAATAATGTGAAAGAAAAAGAAAAACACAAACAGCCAAACAAACTCACTCACCCCAAGGTTAGTACTCACACCTTGTTCGTTCAGCAGTGGGATCTCCTTCGACCTCCCTCAAACTCCCCTGTTTCCGGCCCCCTGTTCGCTAGCTGTGCCTCAGTTCCCACCTACAAGATCTCTTGAAGTCTTTTGTAGGATACAGTAGTACAAGTGTTCAGTTTAATTAATGAGACAAAGTGAGGGAGGTAATATCTTTTATTGGACCAACGTCTGTCAGTGTGAGAGACACAAGGTTTACAGCTTAGCCAGAGCTCTTTTTTCAGGTCTGGGAAATGTACTCAGAGTGTCAGAGCTAAATACAAGATGAAACAGATGGTTTAGCATGAATAGTCAACACATATTTCAAGGGACTATTCAAGGTGAAGTGGCCCATTAACGTCTCTCCAGTCATGGAATGGGGAAGTTAGTGGGTTACAGATTGTTGTAATAAGCCATAGATCCAGTGTCTCTGTTCAATCCATGATTTTTAGTGTCTAGCAAAGTTATGAATCTAATCTCCTGGTCTTGTCTTTTGAAGGTGTTGTGCAGGTTTCCTTTGAGGACAAGGACTGAGAAGTCAGATGTAGAGTGATTGTTTTATAAAAAGTGTTCACTCATGGCTGATAGGGTGTTTTTGTCTTGTTTTTATGGGTGAGTTCGTTTGAGAGCATAGTGATTGTCTGGTTTCACCCACATAGAAGTTATTGGGACATTTAGTGCACTGGATGACATATATCAAATGTTGTGATAGGCATGTTTTGGACCTATGGATTTTGAAAAGTGTGTCATTGGGGGGTATTGATCATCATAGCAGTGGAGAAATGTCTAAAGCTTTGGAATCTGTTGTTCGGGCAGGGTCTGGTGCCACTTTGAGTTGGGGTGTCCTGGTCTGTGGGGAGTTTTCTTCTGATGATGAGCTTGGAGAGGTTGTGGGGTCCTTCACAGGCCAGAAGAGGGGGTTCAGGAAAGATTTCTTTCAGGATGTGGTCCCCAAAAGGTATAGGTTGTAGTTGTTTAAGGATACCCTGTATTGGCTTCCATGTGGGGTGGTAGGTGCCAGATTGGGGTGTGCAGTTGGAGGGAATTTTGTTTCTGTATTGAAGCAGGTTCTCTCTGGGCATTTGGGTGGCCCATTCCATAATGCAATCTATCTATTTCTCTGGTGGAGTGTCCTTGTTTGGTGAAGGTGGCTTTAAGTGTGTTAAGTTAAGTTACATATCCCAGACTTTCTCTTTGGAGCATATTCTATGGTATCTGAGTGCCTGGCTGTAGATAACATATTTCTTGCTGTGTTTGGGGGTGATTAGTGGATCTATAAAGGTAGGTGTGGTGATCCATGGGTTTCCTGTACATAGTTGTCCATAGGATTCCATTGTTGAAGCTAATTGTGGTGTCAAGGAAGTTGATGCTGGTGTAGGAGTGTTCTAGAGAGAGTTTAATAGATGGGTGGTGGAGGAGGAGGTGGTTTAGGTAATCTGTCCAGAGGATGAAATATCAATCTATCTGAGGTAGACCATTGGTTTTGTAGTGCATTTGTGCAGAAATTCTTCCTCATGGTGGCCCATGAAGATCATAGAATCATAGAATATTAGGGTTGGAAGGGACCTCAGGAGGTCATCTAGTCCAACCCCCTGCTCAAAGCAGGACCAACCCCAACTAAATCATCCCAGCCAGGGCTTTGGCAAGTCTGACTTTAAAAACCTCTAAGGGTACGTCCACACTACCCGCCCGGATAGGCGGGTAGCCATCGATGTAGCGGGGATCAATCTATCGCGTCTCGTCTGGATGCGATAGATCAATCCCCGAACGCGCTCCCTTCGACTCCGGAACTCCAGCAGGGCGAGCGGAGTTGCGGAGTCGACGTGGGAGCCGCGGCCGTCGATCCCGCGCCGCGAGGACGCGAGGTAAGTCGCGGTACTTCGAAGTAAGATACTTCGACTTCAGCTACGCTATTCTTGTAGATGAAGTCGCGTATCTTACTTCGACATCCCCCCCTAGTGTGGACCAGGCCTAAGTAAGGAGATTCCACCACCTCCCTAGGTAACCCATTCCAGTGCTTCACCACCCTCCTAGTGAAAAAGTTTTTCCTAATAAGATGTTGGCATATTGGGGAGCCATCCTAGTACCCATGGCTGTTCCCATGGTTTGGCAAAGGGTTTGTTGTTAAATGTAAAATTGTCACAGGTGAGGATGAAATAGAAGAGTTTGGTGATGTGTTTGGGGTGGATATCTGAGGGTTGCCCATTGTCTCATAGATATTTGAGGCAGGCAGAGATGCCATCATTGTGAGAGATGTTGGTGTATAGGGAGGTGACATCCATGGTGGCAAGGATGCTGCTCTCAAAGAGGTTTTTAATGTTGCAGAGTTTTTGGAGAAAGTTGGTTGTGTCCTGGATATTTTAGTGTCCATATACTACATTCTGAGAAGATGCGTTAACCATTTTCCTCCTTTTTCATGTAAATGTCATCACATAATTAGACTTGGCAGAATTTAATTCCAATTTTATTTTATTATAAATTTCAATGGATAATATTGATGTTTAAGCATTTGCATTTTTTCAATTTAAATTTTCAGTTGTGGGAAATTATGAATAAGAGACAATACGAGATCAGATCATGACAATAAATGCTGAGACACAAAATGTTAAAGTACAAATTCTCAACATCACGTGTCAACATACACAAAGTAAATGTCCTCAAATCCAAGTCTTGTAAGTTCTCAATCACGCAAAGTAAGAAAAATGCTATCTGTAACTTTAGATGATCATCTATGGAAATATTTTGTCGGTTTGTGTTTATATGGTGAAATCGATATTTATCAGCATTGACTGATAAAAATTTAATCCTTCCACAATTACATATAATTCTGAGCCGAGACAACCCCTGCCTGCTGGTGGGTGGGGCAGAACCCCAGAGCAGCTCGAGTCAGGCCCCTCCCCTCTTTCAGGCAGCCTCCCCCCTTCCAGAAAGCAGTCCCCCAACTCTGGGAAAGCAGTGGCACCTCCAAGCAGCTCCAAGCTGTTCCTCCGCTCCTACCTTTGCCTGTCCTTGCTTGGCGCAGCTCGCTGGCTCAGCTGCTCTTCAGGGAGGGGGCCCGGCAGCACCATGTGACTGAGTAATCTGGGGGGTGCATATGACCCCGCATCCCACCCATGTGTCACCTCTGATTCTGAGTGAGAGAGGGTATGCTGGGGCTTTAGGCAGAGGAAGAATGATGGATCAGTTTTTGTCTCCCATTACTACTAAGTTTCTACTCAAACCTGAAGACTTCAATCAGAGATCAGGGACCCATTGTGCTAGGCCAGAGAGTCCCACCCTTTCCCATATTGTGACCCAGTGTTACAACAGAATAAAGTTTCAGGAGTCCCCTGCAATCAAGTCACAAGCAAGGGGAGAATGATGGCAAGCTTCTGAATCTTGTTTACTACAACCTCCCAGTGGATCGTGATCCCCCCACCCAGATTCAGAGCCTGGGTGTTGGGACTGTATATACATATTAGCACGAAGAGCTGAAACCTTGCTATGGGTTGAGATAAAACCTTGTTCAAAGTAATGTGTGAAAGCACCCTTCATTTAAGATAGTTGTAAGAAACATGTAAGGGGCGACAACTAAAACAAAGCACCTAAGAACAGGCATATTGGATCAGACCAAAGGTCCATCTAGCCCAGTAACCAGTGGCCAATGCCAGGTATCCCAGAGAGAATGGACAGAACAGGTAATTGTCAAGTGATCCATCCCCTGTCGCCCATTCCCAGCTTCTGGCAAACAGAGATTGGGACACCAACCCTGCCCATCCTGGCTAATAGCCATCAATGGACCTAATCTCCATGCATTTATCTAGTTCTTTTTTTAACCCTTTTATAGTCTTGGTCTTCACAACATCCTCTGGCAAGGAGTTCCACAGGTTGACTGTGCATTGTGTGAAAAAATGCTTCATTTTGTTTGTTTTAAACCCGATGCCTACTAATTTCATTTGGTGACCCCTAGTTCCAGTGTTCTGAGAAGGAGTAAATAACACTTCCTTATTTACTTCTCTACACCAGTCATGATTTTATAGACCTCAATCATATCTCCCCTTAGCCGTCTCTTTTCCAAGCTGAAAAATCCCAGTCTTATTAATCTCTCCTCATATGGAAGCCATTCCATACCCCTAATCATTTCTGTTGCCCTTTTCTGAACTTTTTCCAATTCCAATGTATCTTTTTTGAGATGGAGCGACCACATCTGCATGCAGTATTCAAGGTGTGCACATACCATGGATTGATGTAGAGGCAATATGATATTTTCTGTCTTATTATCTATCCCTTTCTTGATGATTCCCAACATTCTGTTCACTTTTTTGACTGCCGCTGCACATTGAGTGAATGATTTCAGAGAACTATCCACAATGACTACAAGATCTCTTTCTTGAGTGGTAACAGCTAATTTAGACCCCATCATTTTATATGTATAGTTGGGATTGTTTTCTCCAATATTAACACTGAATTTCATCTGCTATTTTGTTGTACAGTCACCCAGTTTTGAGAGATCCTTTTGTAGCTCTTCACAGTCTGCCGGGGACTTAACTATCTTGAGCAATTTTTTATCATCCTCAAATTTTGTTACCTCACTGTTTACCCCTTTTTCCAGATCATTTATGAATATGTTGAATAGGACTGGTCCCAGTACAGACCTCTGGGGGACACCACTATTTACTTCTCTCCATTCTGAAAACTGACCATTTATTCCTACCCTTTGTTTCCTATCTTTTAACCAGTTAACAATCCATGAGAGGACCTTCCCTCCTATCCGATGACAGCTTACTTTGCTTAAGAGCTTTTGGTGAAAGACCTTGTCAAAGGCTTTCTGAAAATCTAAGTACACTACATCCACTGGATCCCCCTTGTCCACATGCTTGTTGACCCCCTCAAAGAATTCTAGTAGACTGGTGAGGAATGATTTCCCTTTACAAAAACCACGTTGACTCTTTCCCAACAAATTATGTTTATTTATGTGTCTGGTAATTTTGTTCTTTACTATAGTTTTAACCAGTTTGCCCAGTACTGAAGTCAGCCTTACAGGCCTGTAATTGCCAGGATCACTTCTGGAGCCCGTTTTAAAAATTGGCATCACATTAGCTATCCTCCAGTCATTTGGTACAGAAGCTGATTTAAATGATAGGTTACAGACTACAGTTAGTAATTCTGCAATTTCACATTTGAGTTCCTTCAGAACTCTTGGGTGAATACCATCTGGTCCTGGTAACTTATTACTGTTTAGTTTATCAATTTGTTCCCAAACCTCCCAAATGACACCTCAATCTGGGACAATTCCTCAGATTTGTCACCTAAAAAGAATGGCTCAGGTTTGGGAATCTCCGTCACATCCTCAGCCGTGAAGACCAATGCAAAGAATTCATTTAGTTTCTCCTCAATCGCCTTATCGCCTTTGAGTGCTCCTTTAGCATCTCAATCATTCATTGCCCCAACTCGTTGTTTAGCAGGCTTCCTGCTTCTGATGTACTAAGGCTCAGTCTTTGGCTACCTGTTCTTCAAATTCTTTTTTGGCCTTCCTAATTATATTTTTACACTTCATTTGCCAGTGTTTATGCTCCTTTCTATTTTCCTCACTAGGATTTAACTTCCACTTTTTAAAGGATGCCTTTTTGCCTCTCACTGATTCTCTTACTTTGTTGTTTAGCCACGGTGGCACATTTTTGGTTCTCTTACTGTGCTTTTTAATTTGGGGTCTAGATTTAAGTTGAGCCTCTATTATGGTGTCTTTAAAAAGTTTCCATGCAGCTTACAGGGATTTCACTTTTGGCACTGTACCTTTTAATTTCTGTTTAACTAACTTCCTCATTTTTTCTGAAATTAAATGCGACAGTGTTGGGCTGCTATCGTGTTTTCCCTGCCACAGGGCTGTTAAATTTAATTATATGACGGTCACTATTACAAAGCAGCCCCGCTCTATTCGCCTCTTGGACCAGATCCTGTGCCTAGATAGTGTCTGCCCAGAAACTAGGACCAGGTGCATGGGATGGGTCTATTGTGTATTGTGACCAGGTCTATGTGTGAGAGATCACACAGCAATGGAGACCAGACAAGAACAGAGAGAGAGAGCGGTAGAGGCCAAAAGCAAGAAATCCAAGCAGCGTAAGAGAACAGATGATAAAGACAGACAGACAAGGGGAGCACAAGCTTATCAGCTTGACAGTTATGACTGGCATAATGAGAAGTGATGGCTGTGCTAGATTATTATCAGATGATAATTAAGATAATTGTCTCCTCTGAATTGGAACAAAATCAATCGCTGCCTGTTCCAGATAAGAGTGAGATGGAGCAGGAGCTGAAACTCTGAAATGATCTCTTCCTACCAAGGCCAATTTACAAGAAACTGAGAAACCCAGAAGAAAGAATACACTATGATTAATTCCTCAAAGCACTTTTAAGTATTTCCTCTCCTGCCCCCAACAAAAAATATTTTAAAGGATGTAAAATAAAAAAGGAAGATGGATCAAAAGGAAGATGGCATTCAGGGGCAGAGTGATGGAATATTTACAAGGCAAAGCACACAACCAATTGAATTTTTAAACACAAGTTTATGAGGCCCAAAATTGCTCTTTTTATTGCCTAATTTTTTTTCTTCCCCCTTCTTCATTTATTTTTATGCCCGTTGCATTGTAAGCATGGTAAAATCAATTAACTTTTCATATAATTTGCAGGATTTAGGCTTGGGAATCAAACCGGGATCCAACTTTTATGAGTGTCATTCAGTTCAGGTTAACATATTACCTTAGGGAAATCAGATCCAGCTGGTCTTTTAGCCCCGTCCATTTCTATTCTTGGCTAATCAGACAAAAAGAGAGATTCCTACACAGTTAGCTGAAATCCAGACTCGGGAACGTATTCCACACAATGCTGATGAGTTGATGCTTAGCTCCTATGACCTTGAGTCTGCAACTGAGTCTAGGTGAACCAGCTCCTGACGCCACATGGACTGAATTGCAAGACTGGGGCTGAAACGTGGATTTCTTGTGCCATCAGGTGGAAACTGAGAAGTCACCGCAGAAGTCACCGCCCTAGCTGAGTTCCATTTAACTCCCTGCCTCTAGTCCAGCGCTCATGACACCTCTACCCTGATATAACACTGTCCTTGGGAGCCAAAAAAAATCTTACCACGTTATAGGTGAAACCGCGTTATATCGAACTTGCTTTGATCCACCAGAGTGTGCAGCCCCGCCCCACCGGAGCACAGCTTTACCGCGTTATATCCGAATTCGTGTTATATCGGGGTAGAGGTGTATTTATTTATTTATGTAGCTGTTCCCTTTAGTATTTCAAAGATGGGACATTGCAAATGTTGGGAATCTAGCCAGCATGAAAGATATTATCTGCCAGGCATGAGAGCGTAGCCTGAAGGATGCTAATGCACATCAAGAGGACAGAAAACTGATGTCAATGTCCCTTGTGTTTGAGGTCTCAGTCCAATGCACGTGTTAGCACTGGATGACGAAGCAAGAATCAGCGAATCAGAGGCTTGAGGAAGGGAGTAGGAAGGAGGCATAGCTCAGTGGTGGCACATCTGACTGTTAATTCTGGGTGCCCTCCTGAACGCTTCCCTTCACCTGCAAGCAACAGTTGCTTCTTAAGGCAAGAAGTCAAGTCTCCATTTCTGTTCTCTCCGTGCCAGTGCCGTGTAGAGAGTCCCTTGCCTTTATGTAATGTTTGCCCACCCCTTACCCTGGCTATGATGCACACACTAGGGTTGCAGTCCTTTAGGCTTGTGAAACTGTTCCCGATATACTCCCACTGACTGGTGGTCTTATGCCTGCCTATTGTGTAGATGAAAGAAGAGAATGTGATGTGAAAAGGCAGACCAAGACTTTTCTCTCAGTTTTTCCCTTCAATTCAATATCATTTAGGACCTGTAGTGCTTTATGCAGTACACGTGTCAATACACTAGAAGATGTGACCCGATATGCTCTGGAAAGGAGACTAGAAATGTTTAGGTTTTTTCCTGGGTTGAACTATGATGTGTGAAAAAGGCAAAGAGCCCTTGCTGGGGGAATAGCTCAGTGGTAGAGCATTTGCCTGCCGCTTAAGAAGTCCCCAGTTCAGGTCTAGGTGATCCCCTTGGAGCTTCCTATTAACTCTGCATGTAGCATCTTTGTTCATTTCTGCTCCTGTTTCTCGCTTTGTTGTTCCAGGTTCCAGACACTGCTATCCTGCAGAGTGTCAGTAACTTTTGCTGCTATCCTGCTGTTTGCCACGTAGCCTGAGCAAGCTCTCATGTTCCCTGTTCACCTTTTCAGTAGCATTCACAGGCTGGTGGGAAACCTTCTGCACAGCAACAATCCACTTTTGCTTTATGACCAACAGTCACATGTATGCAGTCGGAATGTGGGTAGAAAAAGTTTATTTGGAGCTGAAAAGGTGCAATGGATTTTAATTTTTTAAAAGTCATTTTATTGGACTCCACATTCCACTCAACCTCCAGGCACTGAGCCTTACGTTGAAGAAAAAACAGAAACAACAAGAACGGTCTGAGGAACTGAAAAGCACGAATTAGGGAGATATTGAGAAATGTCTCAGTCTTTGGGGGTGGACTGGTTCTGCCTTTGATCCATTTTCCAAGCACTGGAGGCTGGTTACAAAAGTGTCAGGATCAAGACACAATAAAATACAATAAAAAGCCTAGAAATAAACCACCTGAGATTTAATTCAGTTTTACTTTGTTGCACTGAGCATCTTAAATATAAAGATGATTGATACTGGACAGCATTCTTCATTTGCATGTGCTAGAGATTCTGAAAGCTCCACTGTCCACCCCTCCTGCCCCTCTCCTCCCCGAGCTGTCCTGCACTGTACTCTGAAAAGCTTAGGACTCTGCAGGTAATTTGACACGGGTATTAAAATTCTCATCTAGTCAAAGTGCATGAACTTGTGTAATAACTGATTGACACCATGTATCATTACCAGAACCACAGAAATGGTCTCCTGACTAGGTATGGATGTAAAGTCTTCACCAGCCTATTATAACATTAAATTCTATTGTTCTTATCCGTCCCTCAAACTGAATCAGACTGCACTGCATCTCAACAAAATTCCTTTACACTTGTGATATTAAATGCAGCAATTCAGTTCCTTCGCCTCCTTTTTTATCTATATCCTGCTCCACTCTCTATCTTTTAACATTTTAAAATTGCTCCCTTGTCTGGGCTGTTCCACTGTGAATTCTTTTAACTGCTTCAAATAAAATATTACTTTAAATATTCTCTTTTTATCCATCACATGTTTTTTTCTGTAAGCTTTCCCATAGCGAGAATGCGCTCAGTCTGAGTTATCTTAATTGATTGCAACGCTTAGAAAACGTCCAACTCTCATTGATCATCTTGTTTTCCACGTACTGTCTGACTCCAACTAGCACTGCCCATTGATCTTTCTTTTAGACCAGCATCTCCTTTGGCCTACTTCCTCCTGATTTTTCTGCATACATCTATGCTTTAGTTATCAGTTTTCACCATCTTTTTCAGCTCTCCAATGTATTCGGGATACGACAACAGCCAAGACATAGAAGTGGTGGGAGCCATTGGACACGTTTGAAAATCTGGCCACTTTGTTTTAGTCTGTCAATGGGATCTGCCGAATGAAGAACTTTTCTGAAAATCTGGGCCTACAAAAATACTCTGCAACACAGCATAATTCACAACAAATGCTGTTCTATTAAATGTGCCTCCAATGGTCCCACAAATAGCCAATGGCCTGTCACTGTCATCTAAATCTTAAGGTTTTTTTCCTTTTCTACACAAAGGCCCTGACACACGGTGGTATTTAAGCACATGTCTAACCTTAGGTATTATCCAGCGTCCATTTGAAGTCTATAGGAAGATTCCGATCAACTTCAATGGACTCTGGATAAGGCCCTGTTGTGCCCCTATTGGGATGGAGCAAAGAGGCTCCGCCCGGGACATGGTAGAGAGACTCGAGTGCCCCCTGTGAAGCTAACAGGGGGGCCCCAAGCTTGTTGGGCCTGCGGAGAGCCTGGGCACTTGAAAAGGGAGTGCCCCCTACAGGACTCGCCGGGCCCGGGCCAGGCCTGAAGCAAGAGCTAAGCCCCAAAACAAGCTGTGGGAGGGACGTGGCCAAGGGGAAACACAAGAGGTGCTTCCGCTGCCACGAAGAGGGTCATTTAAAGAGGCACTGCCCCCTTAAGCGGAGAGAAGGGGTGCCCGAAAAACAGGCTCGGTCTGCGACCCGCCGACCAGAACAGGTGGTGCAGACCGAGGCCCCCAGAGTGGAGGGGGCTGGGGCAGAGGGGCCCCACCTAAATCGGGGAACCCACATGAGAGCCAGGAGGGCCAATGTGGGAACCCAAACTGAAAGGGGAACCCACGTAGGACCAGAGCAGTCTATGATGGGAACCCAGACCCTAGAGGTGGGAAGCGGGTGGCTCCAGAAGATGGAGAGCCTGCGAGAAGAGAGAGACGTCCTGCGGGCCCAGCTAAGAGGAAAGCTGGGGAGATAGGGACCCCCTACCATGTGGGCTTAAGGGGAAGGGTGTGTAGTGGGGCAGCTGCCCCACTCCTGAGGAACAGGGATTAAAAGCAGCCCTGGAGAGGGCTGCGGCTGTGAAGAAAGCCTCGGCTGATTGGGGAACCAGCCACAGATGCGGCCACACCCCAGTCAAGGCCCAGCTGGCCTTATAAGAGGGCAGTGGGCCAGGAATAGACAGTCTCTCTCTAGACGGTGAGAGGGATGGGCCTGCTGGGAGCTGGGCAGGGTACCTAGACTGGAGCAGGGCAGGGGAAAGGCCAGAGTTGCTGGGGAGCTCCAGCCTAGAAAACCCCCAGGCTGCAGGCCTTGCTAAAGGCCGAAGAAGGTACTGGGGTTGCAGAGGTGCAGCCCAAGGGCAGGCAGAGGCAGCAGGTCAAAACCCCCCCTTGCCTGTGATGAGTGGCTTGTACACTGCAGTCCGCCCCAGTGAGTGGGGACTAGATGGTGACTGGCAGTAGCCTGATACTGAGGCGAGGTGGGGATAGTGGGTGGGGAGACCCAGAAACTGTGGGGGTACTGTTAGGGGGCAGCCCCAAAGAAAAAGGGGCACTGGGGTCCAGGAGGGACTCGGGCCCAGCAGCAAGCGGGACACCGGCCGGCAGAGGGCGCTCCGGAGGCTGGAAACGCTAATTCCCTGGACGACCAGCAGGAGGCGCCACGGCGGTGAGTCCTGCCCTATGACAGGCCCTTTAAACAAGGAGTAACCCCCTTGACTTCAAAGAGACTACTCATGTGCTTAAAGTCAGGCACATGTTTGAGAAACTCTCTGAATTGGGGCCAAAGAGAGTAGAATCTATGAAGGTTTGAAACCCGAAGGAATTTCTAGTTCTTTCCCCCCTCATTCTCATAACCTTACACTGGGCCAAATTCTACCTTCATTTACCTCCATGTGGTATTTTTGCAGATCGATGGGATTAGATGGTGGAAAGGCTCTAGAAGNTGAAGGTTTGAAACCCCACGGAATTTCTAGTTCTTTCCCCCCTCATTCTCATAACCTTACACTGGGCCAAATTCTACCTTCATTTACCTCCATGTGGTATTTTTGCAGATCGATGGGTTTAGATGGTGGAAAGGCTCTAGAAGACATCTATTGCTGTCCCACTGCATGAGGATGCCTCGTGGATCCTTACTGCAGGGCCAGCTGTATTTGCATGGAGCAGCACGCGTCTGCCTTCTCTCTACAGAGGACAATATGGAGGCTCTTCAACTCCACTAACGTAATGGTTGACACAGAATTGTCACCATTATGATCCATGCTGTTAAAGGCTGAATATTTTGCTGCCCAGTTCAATAATCTTTTCTCTCCGTTTATTTATTTACTCTGGTAACACATTTTCTAGGGTCCCCATGGAGAAGAGAGTAAGGGCCATTAAACAGCCATTAAACAATCATTAGCAAGAATGCCTATTAGGAAAAGAACCCAGTTACATCAGCAGACAAGACAAACCAAAGCACTCTTTCCTGCTAGCTCATAACTGATTCTGCACATTCATTCAAACTCTGAAACAACTGGACTACAACACTGAGACAATGTAAAGAAGAGTTTGTTAGAGCCAAATAAAATGCACGTGAGCCCCACAAGAGAAACCATCTAAAGCAAACATGCACTTGCTGCCTTTGTATTTGTTGGTTTGGTTGCACACCACTCATCTATTGTAGCTATTGCTAGTGATTATTCAATCAGAGGCATTGTCCTGCAGTGGGTAGGGGTAATGTACAGAGAACCATGAAACCAGGGTTCTGTTCCTGCCTTTGCCACTGATCTGCTGTGTGACCTTGGGCAAGTCCCTTCATGTCTCGGTTTCACCTTCAACCCTTTGCCCCAGCTGGCCTATTTAGAGTGTAAGCTCTTAGGTCTGGTCTACGCTACGAGGTTAGGTCGAATTTAGCCGCGTTAGGTCGATTTTATAAGCAATGCGCTACACAACCAACCCCATTCCGCCGACCTAAAGGGCTCTTAAAATCAACTGCTGTGCTCCTCCCCGACGAGGGGAGTAGCACTAAAATCGAACTTCCTGAGTCGAATTTGGAGTAGTGTAGATGCAGTGCTGTGCAATTCGATGGTATTGGCCTCCGGGAGCTATCCCAGAGTGCTGCAATGTGACCGCTCTGGACAGCACTCTCAACTCCGATGCACTAGCCAAGTACACAGGAAAAGCCCCGAGAACTTTTGAATTTCATTTCCTGTTTGGTCAGCGTGGCGAGCTCAGCAGAACAGGTGACCATGCAGTCCCAGAATCGAAAATGCGCTCCAACATGGAGCACATGGGAGACACTGGATCTGATTGCTGTGTGGGGAGAAGAATCTGTGCAGGCAGAACTCCGATCCAGCAGAAGAAATGCTGATATATATGCCCAAATCGCACAGGGCATGGTGGAGAGAGGCTACACCAGGGACACACAGCAGTGCTGCGTAAAAATTAAGGAGCTCAGGCAAGCCTAGCAAAAGGAGGCAAATGGTTGCTCCGGGTCAGAGCCCCAGACACGCCGCTTCTATGATCAGCTGCATGCCATTCTAGGGGGGGACCCTACCAGTACCCCACCACTGTCCGTGGACACCTGCAAGGGGGGAGCCTCATGCAACACGGATCAGGATTTTGTGGATGAGGAAGAGGAGGAGGAGGATGCGCAGCAGGCAAGTGGTGAATCTGTTCTCCCCAGCAGCCAGGACCTTTTCATCACCCTGGAGCCATTCCCTCCCAGGGCGAATTGTTCCTGGACACTGAAGGCGGAGAAGGCACCTCTGGTGAGTGCACATTTGTAACTACACTACAGGGGTTAAAAGTAATTGGGTTTAATGTTTGATTTGCCCTGAACAATTGGGAGCATCTGCGGCCAGTACAGCTACTGGAGAAGTCTGTTGACGTGTCTGGGGATGGAGTGGGAATCCTCCAGAGACATCTCCATGAAGCTCTCCTGGAGGTACTCTGAAAGCCTTTGCAGAAGGTTTCTGGGGAGGGCTGCCTTATTTCATCCTCCACGGTAGGACACTTTACCACGCCAAGCCAGTAGCAAGTAGTCTGGAATCATTGCAGCACAAAGCATGGCAGCGAATGGTCCTGGGTTTTGGTCACATTCATGCAACATTCGGTCTATATCTTTCTGTGTCACCCTCAGGAGAGTGATATCATTCGTGGTCACCTGGTTGAAATAGGGGTGATCCCCGGCACATTAGACCCCGGTCATGCTGGACTGTTTGTGCTTGGCTAAAAAGGATCATCCCAAAGAACAGCCATGTGGGGGGTGGGGTGTGCTGCACATCCATCCCGAAACCCGCAGCCCCTGCTTTTAAATGGCAACCATAGGCCCTCCTTTTAAACGGCAAAACCAACCGGCATTGCTTGCTATGGGAAAGGAGGGCACTGCAGTTTGAAACCATTCCCACGTGTCATGACCGTGGAAGAAGCCAACCCCGCGTACCCTTTGGCTTACCATGGCTGCCTGGAAACCGAATTCTGTTGCCCAGCCGTGTGTGATGTGTCACCATACCGGCAGGCGCTGAATATAAAAGGCAAAATGCGACCTTGTACCTAAAGCACATGTGCTGTCTGCTGTGAATTGCTTGATTCACTGTGAGAGAGTCTCTCTTTTGTTCTCAGAAATGTATCTTCTTAAATTGTACTCTCCCTTCCCCCCCCCCCCCCCCCCCACAGCTGCAAATGTTTCTAGGCTCCCCCTATCATCTCCGTCCCTGAGGTTATCACAGATTAGAAGGTGGAAAAAACGCACTTGCGATGACATGTTTTCCGAGCTTATACAGTTCTCCCTCACTGATAGGGCACAGCTTAATGCATGGAGGCATTCGGTGGTAGAGGCCAGGAAAGCACACAGTGAGCGTGATCGGAACATGCAGGAGGAGATGCTGAGGCTAATGGGGGAGAAAATGGCATGAGGAGGCATCTGGTGGAGCTGCAGGAAAGGCAACTAGAGTACAGACCGCCGCTGCATCCATTGTGTAACTGCCTGCCCTCCTCGCCAAGCTCCATATCCTCCTCACCCAGATGCCCAAGAACGTGCGGGGAAGTTCCAGGCACCCAGAGGATGGCCCAAGGAACAGAAGGCTGTCATTCAAACAGCTTTGATTCATAGTGTGGCTACAATAAGCAATGTGGTCTTGTCCTTCCCTCCTACCCCACCCCACCTGGGCAACCTTTTACTAGTCAGCATTGTCACTGATCTCAATTTTTTTTAAATAAATAAAGAATGAATGAATGGATTCAAAACAATAGGGACTTTATTTCCTTTTCCAGCTGTGGTCGAAGGGGGGAGGGGGATTGGCTTACAGGGAAATACATTCACCAAAGGGGGCAGCTTTGCATCAAGGAGAAACACATACAACTGTCACACCGTAACCCGGTCAGTCATGAAACTGTTTTTCAAAGCCTCTCTGATGTGCAGCGTGCCTAGCTGTGCTCTTCTAACCGCCCTGGTGTCTGGCTGCTCAAAATCGGCCGCCAGGCGATTTACCTCAACCTCCCACCCTGCCATAAACGTCTCCCCCTTACTCTCACAGATATTATAGAGCACACAGCAAGCAGCAATAACAATGGGAATGTTGGTTGTGCTGAGCTCTAACCTACTCAGCAAACAGCGCCAGTGCCCTTTTAAACATCCAAAGGCACATTCTACCACCATTCTGCACTTGCTCAGCGTATAGTTGAACTGCTCTTTACTGCTGTCCAGGCTGCCTGTGTATGGCTTCATGAGCCATGGGAGCAAGGGGTAGGCTGGGTCCCCAAGGATAACTATTGGCATTTCAACATCCCTAATGATAATTTTCTGGTCTGGGAAGAAAGTCCCTTCTTGCAGCTTTTCGAACAGCCCAGAGTTCCAAAAGATGCAAGCATCATGCACCTTTCCTGACCATCTCACGTTGATGTCGGTGTAACGGCCCTTGTGATCCACCAGTGCTTGCAGCACCATTGAGAAGTACCCCTTGCTGTTTATATACTGTTTGGTAAGGTGGTCCGTTGCCAAGATAGGGATATGGGTTCCGTCTATCGCCCCACCACAGTTAGGGAATCCCATTGCAGCAAAGCCATCCACTATGACCTGCACATTTCCCAGAGTTACTACCCTTGTTAGCAGAAGGTTATTGATTGCCTTGGCTACTTGGATCACAGCAGCCCCCATGGTAGATTTGCTCACTCCGAATTTATTCCAGACTGACTGGTAGAAGTCAGGCATTGCAAGCTACCACAGGGCTATCGCCACTCGCTTCTCAACTGTCAGAGCAGGTCTCATCTTGGTATTCCTGCGCTTCAGGGCGGGGAAAGCAACTCTCGAAGTTCCATGAAAGTGGCCTTACGCATGCGATAGTTTTGCAGCCACTGGGGAACTGCAACACTACGCGGTCCCACCAGTCTGTGCTTGTTTGCCGGGCCCAGAATCGGCGTTCCACTGTATCAACATGCCCCACTGCCGCCATGATATCCCAATTGCCACATGCCGTGCTTTCAGGAACGTCTATGTCCATGTCCTCACAATCGTCCTCAAGCTGGCGGCTCCTAACCAGGCTCTGCACATACTGCAGGATAATGCACGAGGTGTTTACAATGCTCACAAAAGCAGTGCAGAGCTGAGCAGGCCCCATGCTTGCCGTGCTATGGCATCTGCACGGATAACCCAGGAAAAAACGTGCAAAATGATTGTTTGCCATTGCTTTCAGGGAGGGAGGGAGGGAGGGAGGGGAGACTGACGACATGTACCCGAAACCACCCGCAACAATGTTTTTGCCCCATCAGGCATTGGGAGCTTAACCCAGAATTCCAATGGGTAGCGGGGACTGTGGGATAGCTACCCACAGTGCACCACCGACGCACTCCGCCGACCTAATGCGCTTAGTGGGAACATGCATGATCAACTGTATGAAATCGGTTGCTAAAGATCGACTTCTATAAAATCAACCTAATTTCGTAGTGTGGACATACCCTTAGACAGGGATTGTCTCTTCCTATGTGATTGTACAGCACCTAGCACAGTAGGGTCCCAGTGCTGCCTGTACGATTATTAATGTAGTTTAGAATAATATTTTGGCCTACTATGAGGGAACACAACATATAATTTGCCACTCTCAAAACCATTTCAAAATAGATGACTCCTATTTTGATATGGTTTGCCATGGCTCTATTCCTTTCTTATTGGATTGTCCTCACAGATAATTAGTTTAGTGCTTAAACAATCAACTTTTTATTAATGCCCAAAGAAACACAAAGAGAGCCTTATGAAAGCAAAGCAATCAATCCATTAATGTGAAAAACCACTAGAAGGAAACAGCTGCCCTGTATTTTTAATAAGCAAGATGAAAAATGCAATCTAAACACATTTGTTGCAGCTGAGCTACCCAATGACACACGCTGGTGTTATTGTATTTGGTTTCTGTATTATGAAAACGAAATGCAGGATAAAGTGATAATGCTTTTTTCCATTCATGTTAGAGAGACAAATGTCAGTGACAAGAAACAAAGCACGGTATCCAAATGTAACCACTTTTTGTTACCACCATCCTTTCCTGCGTAAGCAACGGACCAGATTGATTGTTGCACTATGGTCCTATTAGATATGCTACAATGGGCTGTAAGTCCAGCATATACAGCCACCAGGATATTCCCCCTGTAAAGCAGAGTCCTAGTGTGGCGCAGATAGTCTCATGATTCTCTGCTTCATGCCCACGCAAAGGGGTGGCAGCTGAGGCACAGAAGCGTGGCCAAAGTGCTTTTGCTTTGCCCAGCTGTGACCAACAGTTCTCCCGGTCACGGAAAGGTTTCTGCATTGGTGACCTGAATTTTTCCCTAAACTTTTGGGTCCATGAAACATTTCAACTTTTCAGTTCCATTTGGGATCAAAATATTCCAATTTCCTGCAAGACACAAATGCCATTTTTGATGAACTCTTCCATGTATGCACCAAGCTAAGGGCCGCATTTTCAGAAGCGCTCAGCACCCAGCAGCTCCCATGGAGAGCAAGGGGCTGCTGCTGCTGGGGTGCAGCACATCATCATAACTTGTTGCCCCAAAACTGCAGCCACGATCTGCTGTTACCTCTTACACTGCATACTTCCTGGGGAGTATGGAAACCGATGGGGGGTGGGGGAGGACACTGCATCAGTGAGTGTTCTGCACATTCGCATTTGGGGTCATTCATCAGCTTCCACTTGCTCATACTGTCACCAGCCCAGCTCTCACTGGGTGTGAGGTCAGTGCCTGGATGGTGTTATCCTGAAGGAACCAGGCTCTCCAAGTTAATCACAAGGCGTTTCCCATGTTTTGTTACCCTGTAGCCTTCCACGGTGGTATTTTGGGGTAAGGGATTTTCAAAGGCAAAGTTCTTTCTGGACTGCAGCCTCTTGGGTGGTGCGATGTGTCCACGCAACGGTGTCTCGTGTCTTGCATCTGTTTTTGTACTGCTGACCTCTTCGGAAAATCTAGTCCTTTATTTGGGTGCATAAGTGGGAACTGAGATCTTCCGAAAATCTTAACTGGGCATAATGCTTTGCAGGATTCAGGTCTTCGAGAGAATAATACATATATACCTGTAGGGTAGATGAAGGTCATAGTGCAGCTGTAAGTTGGGAACCATGGGAAGGGGACAAAAAGAATCCGTCTTTCTCAACTCTGGTACCAAAATGGTTCCATTTTGCAGTCATAGCAATAGATCAGGAAGTTAAGTGAGACAGAGGGCAAAGCACATACAGATCATGTATCCACAGCCATACAATAAGAACTCACACAAAGACATTCACCCCGGCTAGAGCTTCCGACCGTTTCCTATCAAGGAAGCGCTGTCTCCGCCATGAGACAAAACCAGTGATGAAGACCCTCTCTGGAAAAGTCACCAGTGTGTAAAACAATGGTAACACATTTCTATTTCAGTTTGTTTCTATGTTCAAAAGCTGACAAGGCCATCCACTTTCAGAGATGTGTCTTCTACTTGCTTGTGATAAATATAACATAGACAAGGTGACAGACACTTTTTTAAAAAGAGTAAGGACCTGACTTTTATCAAAAAAAGATTTTGCAAAAATATCCCCCTCAGCAATCTGCCACTGAACTTTCCCAATCAAAAGCAGAAAGCTATGCATTCATCCTTGGGGAAGACACTATTTTTCTACAGTAATTGCTGGCATGAATTCAGTCCCCTACTGTTGGTGAATTGAATTCCAACTACTACTTTTAGCTTCTAGACCACAGGCCCTTAGAGCTATGATTTCTGATGTAGAACCATTAAAGTACAACAAACCAATACCATTGCTCAGATCTTTCCATTAGGTATAGGCCTCGAGACAAACAATGGGTTAAGGAGGTATTGATTACCATTTTTAAACAGTGAACATTACAGGATACTTGGAATTACTATTCTTTTCCTGCAGTGTGAAAATGTGAAGCCACACCGTTTCCTAGGAGTTTTAAAGTGAGAAGCACTAGGATGCACTTGGATTAGATAGCTCTTAATAGGCAGCAGATTTAAAATGAACAAAAGGAAGTATTTCTTCACACAATGCATAGTCAACCTGTGAAACTCTTTGCCAGAGGATGTTTTGAAGGCCAAAACTGTAACAGCGTTCAAAAAAAGAACTAGATAAGGTTATGCAGGATAGGTCCATCAATGGCTATTAGCCAGGATGGGAAGGGATGGTGTCCCTAGCCTCTGTTTGCCAGAAGCTGGGAATGAGCGATAGGGGATGGATCACTTGATGATCATCTGTTCTGTTCATTCCCTCTGGGGCACCTGGCATTGGCCACTGTCAGAACAGAGGATACTGAGCTAGATGGACCATTGGTCTGACACAGTATGGCTGGTTTTATGTTCGCTCAGTTATTCAGGCAATCCTATGTTATTGCTTTAGACAAATGTTATGCAGTGAGCTATATATTAAAATATCTGCCAACAGCAAGCCTCCAGTACCCCACAATTTTGGGTTATGTCTATACAGTGTTTTGGGGGCCTTGGGAGGGAGCCTTTCAGTCCAGGTTGAGAGGCTTGGGCTAGCACTCCCAAAACAGCTTTTTTGGAGTCGAGGCTCAGGCTGCAGCTCAGGGTTTGAAGCCCACCCCTCCCAAGGCTTCAGAGGCCCAGCTCACCTCCAAAACACTGTGTAGACATAGCCTGATTGTTTGCAGTGTACAGCACTATCGCACTGAAGTCAATGCGGTTATTCAAGGAGTGAGGTACTGGACTTTTCAGTGTGAATACAGGTATCAGGATTTGGCTCCAGGAAAGAAGTAGTCACTTCAATGGCAATTCACTGATGTGCACAAGCTGGCCCAAGGTAAGGAAATAATTAAAATACTGGGCAATAAAAATGAAGTCATCAGTGCGGAAGGACGGCTCAGTAGTTTGGTAACTGGCCTAAGAGACTCTGGTTCAATTTCCATGTACATTGGCCAAACCGGACTGTCTCTATGCAAAAGAATATATGGGCACAAATCAGACATCAAGAACTGTAACATTCAAATACCAGTAGGAGAGCACTTCAATCTCCCTGGACACTCAATAACAGACTTAAAAGTGGCCATTCTTCAACAAAGAAACTTCAAAAACAGACTCCAACGAGAAACTGCAGAACTGGAATTAATTTGCAAACTTGACACCATCAAATTAGGCCTGAATAAAGACTGGGAGTGGCTGGGTCACTACAAAAAGTAATTTTCCCTCGGTTGATACTCACACCTTCTTGTGAACTTTTGGGAATGGGCCACTTCCACCTTGATTGACTTGGCCTTGTTAGCACTGACCCCCCACTTGGTAAGGCAACTCCCATCTTTTCATGTGCTGTAATATATATACTGCTTACTGTATTTTTCACTCCATGCATCTGATGAAGTGGGTTTTAGCCCACAAATGCTTATGCCCAAATACATTTGTTAGTCTCTAAGGTGCCACAAGGATTCCTCATTAAAACTAAGTGAATACACTTACCATTCTCTTTCTGTGAATGTGGTGGATTGTTATGTTATCTTCCAGGAATTACATTATGTGAACAATCATCAAAATCCATAAAGGGAGAAGTAGCTATGTGCTAAAAAGTGCTTGGACAAATGACCACCTCTCCAGATTAGTGATATCGATTGGGGAAAATACATAATCAAATTCAGTATGATTATGTTGTATAGTTTGAGAGTCTTACCGTGATGGTGTTGAATGATAAAGTCAGCAATCGCTTCTCGGCTCTCGATGAGCAGGGAGATGAAAACATTACCTACTATCATGAAAACTGGAATCCCATGTAAAAATTACTATTACAAAGCGGATGTTGACATTTCCTGGGCTAAAGTACTGAATTGCAGCTAAAGCAAAATGAGCTATATAACTATGTGGAAGCATTCAAAACAGCAATTTGACTCTTTGTTAAAGCTGTTTGCTGATGTACAGTTTCCAAGTCATTGTTATATTTAAAGACCATGCTAGCTGCATTTTTGTTGTTTCCATCAATTGTAAAGGGGTTTTTATTGTTATAAACAATATGCCAGCTGTATTTAGTGGCAATATTTTTATTAATTGTCCTTTAGGGAACTCATTTAATTGTGAAAGAACAGATGTTGTTTCACTAATGAAAACCAGTGTGTCTCTTTTGAGGGAATAAATGATGTTTACTAACCCAGAGACATTATTTTTGTGAGAACATTTATGCCATTATGACTTCTACCAGTACGAAAACAAACTTCACTTAAATGCAATTTAAGTAAGAAATATCACTGCACAATGTCGAAATTTGGAACTTAAGTTGCGTGCGTTTCTTAATTAAAATTACACATGAGAAAAGAGTATCTTATAGAACAGCATGATGATAGATAGATCTTTCGTGATAAAGCTGAGGAGTTTAGACTTTTTTATATGCATTAAAAAGAAGGTACTTAAATTAATTCATAGGAGTAATGCCTGCATGTGTGTGCAGTTACATATCCAATTTAGAGATTCCTACAGGGAAATATTTGTTTAACTTCTAAGAAATGGATGGCAGGTGGAATTGATACAGATGAGTATATTAAAGTACTGTAATCACGTTTTTATTCTGTTGCCACCATTACCAACAATCATGGACAAAAGATTGGGTTGATGTAAATTGTTAACATACAATACCTGCAGGCAGCCATTTAAAGCTTCTATTTGAAATCATTTTCTAAGCAAAGCCAGGAATGCTCTAACTTTGGAAGAGTTAATAGGCAGCAGGTTTAAAACAAATAAAAGGAAGTTCTTCTTCACGCAGCACACAGTCAACTTGTGGAACTCCTTACCTGAGGAGGTTGTGAAGGCTAGGACTATAACAATGTTTAAAAGGGGACTGGATAAATTCATGGTGGCTAAGTCCATAAATGGCTATTAGCCAGGATGGGTAAGAATGGTGTCCCTAGCCTCTGTTCGTCAGAGGATGGAGATGGATGGCAGGAGAGAGATCACTTGATCATTGCCTGTTAGGTTCACTCCCTCTGGGGCACCTGGCATTGGCCACTGTCGGTAGACAGATACTGGGCTAGATGGACCTTTGGTCTGACCCGGTACGGCCTTTCTTATGTTCTTATGTTCTTATGGAAGAGAGAGAGATTATCTCATGGACCCTTTTGGTGAGCATGTGGGTCATTCCCAACCACGGAGGCCAACCCCACTCCTGTTCACAAATCACCATGTCTCTGTAGCAACAACAGTGAGTTTAAAGTAATGTATTTTTAAGGCTGGTTATTTTCGGTGAAAGATTCCCCAACAAAATGGAAAACTTTCATTTCACTTGAAATTTTTCATGGAGTATTCTGATTTAAAAGAGGAGAGGGGAAAAAGTAGGGGGAAATGAAACTTTTCATTGAAAATAAATTCAAAAGGAATTTGTTTCAAGTCTTTTGGTAGAAAAACTTAGAAAAGTTTGAATGCGATGAACTTTGTTTTTTTAAACAGGCTTTTTTGTTGTTGGAAAAAAACTTTGTAATAAGTTGGCTGTTTAATGTAATGTAGCAGCGGGAAATAAGAGAAGGAGCAGAATCCACAATCCCAGTTGAAGTGAATTGTAGCTATAGGGGTCATCACCTCTGAAAAAACAGCCTCTGTCCCACCAACCACCTCTCTGCAGACCACAGTGGCCCACAAACCAGACCTGGAGAACTGCTATTCTTCTTTGTTGCACTACAACCAGCATGGTATGATTTGCCTGTTCAGTGGTATCAAGATATAGAGTTTATAAATTCCATGGATGATCTGAAAAATACAATGATGAGATGGCATGGAACCCCTTTTACTTAGTAAGATAGGATATAGTAGGAGAGCACTCCGCCTGGCAGAAAGCAGTCACTGTTTACTCAAGCCCGGAATATACCCAACACCTGCCATAATGAGTAGAGTGTACACATTGCACATGCTCACTTTCTCACCTTCCTGTGTATGTTTTTGGGGACTAGCAATCACAGCTGCTTGGCCAAGCCCACTCAAACCAGACACGTGGCCCGGTTATTTTTAATATGATAAAAGCAACGTTCAGAAAGCATCAGTATGAGCAGTTGCACTCACTGCTTGAGCAACCCCATTGTTTCAGGGTAACTGCGAGGATGCTTGCCCCACTCCCTTCGGACTAGGGTTTTAAGACACAGAGCTGTGCAACCTTACACACTGTTAGCTGGTTTGCCTCATAGCCAGCACCCGTACTTTGGTTTCTGTGAGGGCTAAGAACAGTATATTGCCAACAGTGACATGTTACCACCCAGCTCTTTTCTAAGCAAACACATTTATTCCCAAGGTAAAAGCATTACAGAGAAAACGTAATAAAAACAGCAAACAGATTTAAAACACGCACTAAATATACCCGGAGTCTCACACCAGCCTTTTGGGACCTTGCTAGGTCAAATTCCTTGCAAACCTTCAGCAGGAGCGGGGCTTCTCAGACAAAATCTCACATCCATTTACTGAATCAAAAGAAGGTCTGGTGTCAGTTTAAACTTAGACTTTTTTATGCCAAAAGACCTGTTTTTGTTTGAGTCTCTTGAAAAATCAGCTGGAAGCAGTCTATGCAAGCCTCGCCGGGGGCAGTACCTCTCTACACTTGTTCAGTCTCAGTGCCTCACCTTAATCACCTGCCACCTGGTTTTAGTTCTTTGAGGAACTGTGGTAATCTCCTCCACACCCCCATGGAGCAGAGTACAGTCATACATAAATCATTCACAGATTGAATACAATGGTCCTCAAAGATACTGTATGGGATTGCAGGGATTCTTGCCCAGGCAGCCCCTGCAGGCCATCTGCCCTCTGGGTGAGTAGCATCTGGTTCAGATCCCTTTCAGGGTCAGATGTTCGCCCTGATGGCTAAAGTATCTCGGCAAATGAGCCCTCCCTCTGGGCTCTCTTCATGACCCTTTTGACAGCTCTGGGGTCTTCTCTCCAGCTCCAGTACTGGGCACTGGCCCTTAAGGCGTCTGCTCTCCTGCAGACTCTGGCTCGCATCCCTTCACAGGAATCCCTCGTCTCTCTGCAGGTCCTCCATACAGAATGAACTAGCTCCTTTTTACGAATCCCAGGTGTCCATTAAGTTATCACCTGACGCCTTAGTCCCAGCCTCTCTTTCTGAGAAGCAGCTAATTCAGTTGTCACAGATGTGACTAACGGGCTTTTAACCCTTTGGGAGTCAGACCGACCCAATGCCAACATTCTCCAGTTTGGGTTCCAAAAGCTGGCTGACACCCCAGATAGAAGCGGGAACCTTCGGCGCTGAAACACCAGTTGTTACGGCTTGAGCAAGAGGGCCAGGCATTAGGGCTATAACAGACACTGTGGAAAAGGCCCAGAGAAGGAACTATACCACACTGGGCTGCAGTGGTCTCCAGAAAGCTATTGTAAAGCTGTGTCAGAGCAGCCAGAAAGGAGCCGGTATCTGTCATGAACGGCTATTTTAAATGGAACCCTAGTCACCCTTCAGTGGGGACAACCTGCAGAAGAGAACAGGCTGGGCCATTACACATAAGGTCTTAGGATGAACTAAGGAACAATGAAGAGGCACTGCTGTTAAATGCCAGACCTATGGTTAATACACCGGTTGCGGTTCAGCACGAGGTCTCTGACAATGAAATAGATTTCACATGCGTTCCTGGCATATGGCCGGATGATAACGCAGGCCCTAGATTAGAGGAGATGGGCCCTCCAGCTTTTCTGATAGTTCAGTGTCCAAGACCAGAAAATGAAAGGAGTGAAGTGACCATCTGTTTTAAATCCCATCTTGATTACAACTTACTCTGAGCAGCTGGCCCTTGTACACGAGGCAGAACCAAGATGTAGGTTTCTCTCTGGATATATACTCTCCTGGCTAGAAGAGTGATGCATTTTCACACAAAACAGCAGTAGATCTTATGGCACCTGGAGAGATGCTGCTCTATTCAGTTTTAGCAGCTCAGATTTATTGTTGTTTGTCATTTAACCCCATGCAAAGCTAAGCCATACAAGTGATCTAGGTGGCACTGATGCCCTGCATTGAAGCCATGTTTCTAGCTAGGTTAGCTAGCACTGAACCAGCTGGAAGGAACTCTCAAAGTTTCAAGGAATGGTCCAAAATTAAATAGCCAAGTGGCACCTACTGTATTTGAAAGCTGGACACTTTCGGTTCCCTTTAGCTTTTGCTTGAACCATTAGGGCCTGCTATTCAGCAATACCCTCTACCTCTCAAAGGCAAAGGTTAGATTATCATTCTGTCCCTCTATCTCCTTTACAATCAGAGGTGAGGAGGGCATATCCCTCTCACACAGGCTCAGTACTTCAGGCGCTCTTTCCTAGCAAGCCATAAATCACAAAGAAGCCCTGAGCCAAGGCTGACCCAGAAATCTCAAGACCTCTGTGGGACAAGAAGGAATGAAACCTTCCCCCAGGGACCTAAGGTTCCTGCGAAGTGAACTTGAAGAGCTCCCTGTGTCTCGGTCAGCAGAGCCTATTTTGCTGCAGTGAGAGCCTTGGGAATCACCGCTGAAGCAACACATCCCTACTCAGTACCTGCTGGTTGGGTGACAATCCACCCACCCAGTTACGTGCCAAGAGGCAGAGCCAGCCAGGGCAGTATAAATATTGTATTCACCAAGCACTGCACTGACACTAAGGAACTGACCCCCTTTAGAGAGAGAATTTGGACTCCAGACGTTAGAAGTCTCAGCCCCTTTACCCTCCCAATGCCAGAATTCCCCAGGCCTCTTTCTAAAACCGTCCTAGCTGCTTGATATGCTCCTCTCAACAGCCTTTTTGCTGCACCCAGAACTCCTACCTGTCTGCTCTGGCTCCCACCAAGGCATGTAGCAATCAGCTGGACCCCACTCTGCACTGCCCTCTTCCCCAATCTCCCTTAAAGGAACAGTTGGCCAGGCTCACTAGCCCCCAAACTCACCCTCCTACTGGTTTCAAGGTCTTGTTCAGCTCATTTATCTCCATTCTGTTTTCCTCCGATAATAATCTAGTTCCTCTTGAATTGGAAAGGCCCATGTCATCAAAATAGAGAGGATTTAACTCTGGCTCCCAGATCAGCATAATGACCAATTCCTCTCCCCACAGGTCTCCCACCACACCCAGCGTGCCTGACCCAGAGACACAGGGGTAACAGGAAGGTGAAGGTTCCTCCTGACATCCGGTCCCTCCTAAGCCAGCAGCAAAGCACTGTGATTGAGTTACACAACAAGCAGCTGTGCTGCGAGCCGCTCCTTCCCTGGTGTCCTAGATGTGCTCACCCAGACCCTGCTCCAAGCCTCCTTCTACCTCAGCAGGACCATAAGTTCAGCCTCGCCCGCATGCCACAAAGCAAACAGCCCTTCCATTATCTTTCCCACCTTCCGTCCATACAGACCTCCCTTTGGCTCTTCCAAAGATCACAGGCAGGGGAAAAGAAGCTGGGACTCGCATACCAAAGCATCTTTCTGGCCAGCATTCCCCTGCTCCCCTCTATGGTGTGATCCCCCGTCCCCACCTCAAGCAGCAATTGCTCCATGTCAGTTTAGCCTGATGCCCCACAGGATGCGTTCTGCTCTCAGCTCTGGGCCTCACCTGATGGTGCTGGGGCCCTGCCAGTCACTCCACTTCTGTCTCTCACTTCATGGCTTCACCACTGCCTCTCTGCTGATACCTCACACTGGGATCATCGTCATACTGCTACGCCTGCCCCTTCACCCACATTTGGGGCAGAGCCTTGAGGGGCTGCTCACATAACACCCGTGGTAGGAGGCAGCATTGCAGCCTAGGACCTTCCCTGGGGGCTTCAACCCAATTCAGGGAGGCAAGAGAAGGAACAGTGACCCATGGGTCAGAACAGGAGAGTGCAAAGCTGATAGCTGGTGTCTGAGACGTCATACGGGTAACAAGACGTCCCCCAGCTCCTTCTCTCAAGAGCCTGTGGCAGAGAGGCCTTAAACAATCCACCCCAGATTAAAAAAGGAAGGGTTTGTGCATCCCCTGACTTTTCCTTTCCATTCCCCTCTGACAGCAGAACAGAGACAGGTTTTTCCACTTACTCTTGCTATGCTTTTCTTTGGTCTGGGTTCTTTAGCTGGTTTATATATTTCACTTGCTCCCCGACCCAAAAGGCTGGATCTGTTTGTAGAAAGAAGGCAAGCTGGGAAGCAGGCTATTTCTGGAAGCAGCCCCACCCAGGGGTGGGGTTATGTGAATAGCACAGCACAGAGGGGGCTTTACAGATCTAGTGGCGGGCAGGGGAAGTGAGTGGTCCCTGGGTTTGTACTGAAGAAGGAGGAAGCAACCCAGCTGCTGTGTGCTTAATGCTCCTCTCCCCCTGGAACGGCAGGAGTGACTCCCCGGAAGCTGGTGGGAATGCACCACTGTAGAGTCAGCACAAATGTGAGGAGAACCCGGGTCTGCATTTCAGGCTGATTAAAGCCCTTGTTTTTAAAGCCCTGCACATCCACCAATGTAATATACGCCATCATATGCCAGCAATGCCCCTCTGCTATGTACATCGGCCAAACTGGACAGTCTCTAAGGAAAAGGATAAATGGACACAAATCAGATATTAGGAATGGCAATATACAAAAACCTGTAGGAGAACACTTCAACCTCCCTGGACACACAATAGCAGATGTTAGGGTCACCGTCCTGCAGCAAAAAAACTTCAGGACCAGACTCCAAAGAGAAACTGCTGAGCTTCAGTTCATCTGCAAATTTGACACCATCAGCTCAGGATTAAACAAAGACTATGAATGGCTTGCCAACTACAGAACCAGTTTCTCCTCCCTTGGTTTTCACACCTCTACTGCTAGAACAGGGCCTCACCCTCCCTGATTGAACTAAACTCGTTATCTCTAGCTTGCTTCTTGCTTGCATATATATACCTGCCCCTGGAGATTTCCACTACTTGCATCCGAAGAAGTGGGTATTCACCCACGAAAGCTCATGCTGCAAAACCTCTGTTAGTCTATAAGGTGCCACAGGATTCTTTGCTGCNCCAGTCCTCGCCCACAGACAACCTGCCAACCTGAAGCACATTCTCACCAGTAACTGCACACCGCACCATAGTAACTCTAGCTCAGGAACCAATCCATGCAACAAACCTCGATGCCAACTCTGCCCACATATCTACACCAGCGACACCATCACAGGACCTAACCAGATCAGCCACACCATCACTGGTTCATTCACCTGCACATCCACCAATGTAATATACGCCATCATATGCCAGCAATGCCCCTCTGCTATGTACATCGGCCAAACTGGACAGTCTCTAAGGAAAAGGATAAATGGACACAAATCAGATATTAGGAATGGCAATATACAAAAACCTGTAGGAGAACACTTCAACCTCCCTGGCCACACAATAGCAGATCTTAAGGTGGCCATCCTACAGCAAAAAAACTTCAGGACCAGACTTCAAAGAGAAACTGCTGAGCTTCAGTTCATCTGCAAATTTGACACCATCAGCTCAGGATTAAACAAAGACTGTGAATGGCTTGCCAACTACAGAACCAGTTTCTCCTCCCTTGGTTTTCACACCTCTACTGCTAGAACAGGGCCTCATCCTCCCTGATTGAACTAACCTCGTTATCTCTAGCTTGCTTCTTGCTTGCATATATATACCTGCCCCTGGAGATTTCCACTACTTGCATCCGAAGAAGTGGGTATTCACCCACGAAAGCTCATGCTGCAAAACGTCTGTTAGTCTATAAGGTGCCACAGGATTCTTTGCTGCTTCTACAGATCCAGACTAACACGGCTACCCCTCTGATACTTGTTTTTTTGTAATTCTGTCACCACAGCTCAGTATGTCCAGTGGGGGATACACCCCATCACAGAGAATGCCTGCTGAGTCCAGCTTTCATCATCAGGAACTCTGGACCCCTGGGTGGGGCAGAGTGAACAAGCAGTCTATAGCCCCTCAGCCCCCTGGCTGGGGCAAACAATAGCTGTTTGGGGGCTCTGACCCCCAAGTAGTCTATATCAAGAGTCCCTAGTAGCAAGTTCCTCTGCAGGAGCCTGCAGCACACGTCCTCCGTCCTCCTCAGCCAGCCCCAACTGAGCTGAGCTGCCTCCTTTTATCTGTTCCCTCCACCTGGCGCACAGCAGGGGCGAGAGGGCAAGGACTCCTGGGCCACTGATTGGTCAGCTCCCATTGGCCGGGGGGGCCTGATACACCCAT
Organism: Platysternon megacephalum; assembly: GCA_003942145.1. Taxonomy (NCBI): domain Eukaryota; kingdom Metazoa; phylum Chordata; order Testudines; family Platysternidae; genus Platysternon; species Platysternon megacephalum. The sequence continues at coordinate 1,370,147 of QXTE01000256.1, forward strand.
CACAGGTTCCTTATCTAGAGAGACTCCACTTCATTGTCCTGTTTATTTCTTTTATTTCCTGTTTCTATGAGTCACCTGGTCTAATAATAAAGTTCTAATGAATCCTCTCTGTGTCTCCCCTCCTGCACCCTCACCCACAGCCACCCATCCATGCAGTGGGCTGTAATTTAACCCAGTCCCCATCATATACCACCAGCAGCGGAAGCAAGGAAGACTGTTCTACTGATTGCTGCTGGGGAAGAAAACTTAGTGGGAGGGGGGTAAGCTGAGAAACACAGGTGAGGAGACCAAGGATGTTCCAGTGATTAAGGCACTAACCTGGGATTCATAATAATTGGGCTCAATTTGCTGCTGCACCATAAACTTCTGTGGGACTTTTGTGAATCTAGCCCTAAGTGATTTGCCCAAAGGATTTAGGGGGCCTAAATCCCAGAATCAGGCCCCACTGGGATTCACAAAACCCCTCCTCAGCTACCCCTGAACCCTGTAGGCATCTAAAGTTTTTCAGTAAAAGTTCTCTAGACACCTATGTTTCTGCACATTAGGGAGACAAGGTGGGTGATGCAATATCTTTTATTGGCCCAACTTCTGCTGGTGAGACAGATAAGCTTTTGAACCACACAGAGCTCTTCTTCGGGTCACCTAAGACCAAGAGATGCTTTGCAGCTGAGACTCCCAGGCAGAAGGAGGCACTTCCCTGCAGCTTGGGTGCTATCTCCATGAGAGGGGCAGAGCTTAGCACACACTCCCCAGGTTGCATCTCCCATTGCCTAGCTTAGGTGAGGTGCAGCCTAGCATGCTGGCTTTTGTGAATCCCATTCTGAGGCACCCATCTCTCTCCATTCATTGTACAGGCCTAAACACAGGCCTTGTGATTGCCAGGGATTTTCTAAGCATCTAAAAGTTAGGTGTGGCAATGCTCAGCATTACCTTGTGCCTCAGTTCCACATCTGTACAATGGGGATAAGAGAACTGCCTGACCTCACAGGCATGTTGTGAGGATAAATACATTAAAGACCTGAGGAGCTCAGATACTATATGGTGATAGGGGGACAGGTAAATACCTGTGGGAGAGAGAGAGGGAGCAGTGGAAATCTGCGTCTCTATGCCAGGAGCTTTCCATCCTCTGAATCTTCCTTTCAGACAACCCCAAAAATCAGACCTAAATCATTCCCAAATCACAAAGTTTCACTTGATTTCAATGAGATGCATGATTCAAGCTAGATTTATTCAAAAATTCTTCCTGTCTTGATTAATCCTGAGCTGAACCCGAAAGCAGGGGGATTTCATATGGTTTGGGGTTTTGTAATAAAGGCCGCGCTCCTGCACTGGAGCTGTACAGGAGAACCCATCAGGAGCTAGATCGCCTAGCTAATCTATGAACCCCTCCCTTGGCGTGGGAGGGGCATCTACACACAGGCCCCTGCACAGAGCTGCACGCAAAAGCAAAACCTGGCCCGAAAAGTGAGTGAAGCACTTTGGCATTTCCAATGACAGGTGCTATCAGTGCAATACTATTAGTGGGTCACACACTCCATAGCTTCTGTCGGCTGAGCTCCCTGCACACACCAGGGGTCCATTACAGCCCTCCATTCCCTCCCACACGCTCCTTGTGTACCACCACCCATGCCCCTCTATTGGAGGGTGTCCCTGCCAACCTCTACCTCCTTTCTTAAATGAGGGGTTCCCTGTGTCCCCATTCTTCCCTTCTCCCATATCAGGGTCCCCCATTCTGCCCCCATGCCAGGGACTCTCTATGTCCTCCATTCCACCCTCATGAATGCAGTGCCTTACTTTGATAGTAGCCCCATGGACTTCAATGGCAGGAACTTGCCCTATATTACTAGTATTCCTTTGGTGGCCATACTGTTTTCAGCCATGTGATGGGCATAGTTTCCCTCCCCTACCACAGCAGACATGTTCCTTTGGGGAGACAAACCAAGGTAGGTGGGATTTTCCAAAGCTTTGAGAGCTGGCCTAAGTCTGCTCCCTTTGAAGTCAGTGGAGGTCTCCCCATTGACCTCAGTCGGACAAAGCTGAGGCAATGCTAAGCATAGCCTCAGAATCCCACCTGTCGTATGTAGCTTGCACTTTACAGAATGCAGAGCATAAGGATGAGTTTTTTAGTCGGTTATCACCTAGAAGCTCCACCTGAGATCAGCGCCCATTGAGTTAGGTGCTGTACAAACGCGTAGGGAGAGGTGGTCCTTAACTCAAAGAGCTTATGGTCTAAATAGATGAGACCGGATGAGCACCGTGCTCTCTTCTGGTTTTAAAATCTTATAATTAAGGTTGTTCATTTGCAGTTTTTATTTTGTTTAAAATTTCCCGGGAATTGAACAGTGTATTGCAAAATTGTAAAAAAAGAATGGGTGAAAAATCAGTGCAAAAATTAACTTAGTTTTCTGAGTAAATATTGGGGTTAATCGCAAGGGTGAGGAGGACAGAAGAAAAGCGCCAACTAGAGAAAGAAAGTATTGAAAGTAAAAGCAGATTAATGCTGTGGTTTATTTCGTGAACTGTAATAATACGTATACATATGCACGTGTGTGTGTTTATCTTCCATTACAGTGCCTTACTTTAACAGACAGCCTCACATTTACGCTTAAGCTAATTTATTAACAAACACATCTACCTAAAACCATACATTATATTTTCCTAACATTGTATTTTCATATACTGGAGTGCTCTAAAAGTCAAGTAAAAAAAAAAAATTAGTAAACAATTAATAACAGCTTATGCATCCCAGGAATTTCAGTAAAAATCCATAAAAACTGAAAAGGGGCTTACTTATAAATGGAGGGAAAGGAAACCAAGGTCCAGAGTAATTAAAGCGATTCACCCAGGGCATAGCGCATAGCAGGTAAGAGCCAAGAGAAGAAGTTAGGTTGACTGCATCTGAGCTGATTGCTCTTATCAGTGGGGCCACACTGTCTCTCATGCACCCAGCATTCATATCTGTTGCACACATTTTTCTTGTTGGCATTGGGTGAGTGGATATATTGGTGCCTCGCAAACCTTCCAGTTAATTTTCAGAGAAGAGAAGCTTAAATGAGACAAAGTGCAAACAGATCCAGATGACAAGGTTAGTGTCGAGTTATTTTTGTATTATTAGCAGTTCAAGGAAAGATTTAAAATGACACTTTAATGAGAAGCTGGAATTATAAGTACGGAGAGGTCTGCAAATGGAGACGAAACTTCCGTGGTTGTATAGCATGGCAAGAGCTCTGAGAAACTTACATCTGCTTTTGCATGCATTATGCCTTTGAAAGAGATATTTGGAGGAGTTTCTTTTAAAAACAGTGGAAACTTGAGCTGAAACCTGACCTGGTCTGCTTTTGCTCTTTTGCAGCCACTGAGTTCGCTTAATAATAGGATCTTTTTATGATGCAGGGTGCTTTGGTGGGCAATGCTGTGTGTAGAAATGCTCAGAACTTCTGGTATTATTTTATAACTGTTATCCAGAATGCACAGAACAGTTTTCTGGTTGGTTTGTGTGCAATCTCAAACAAACAGGACTTGAGGTCAGACAAAAATCAGTCATACTTGAGACTGCTCATTACTAATGCCAACTCTGGGTGGGAGAATCAGACCCCTATAATCTTTGTGTGGTAGGTCCACTTACATACCAGATCAAGCCTTCCAGGTGACATGGTCAGCTGCCTCTACTTGATCTACCTCAGATCTCATCACCTCTTTCCCCAGGTTTTGAAGAGGACAAAAATCAACGGGTCTGGAGAGAAGTATATAGGAGGTAGCCTTGGCTGTTGCTAAAGCAGTGGCCTAGGAACTGGGAGCCATTGATTCTATTTTTGGCTGTGCAACTGATCTACTACATTATTGAAGCTAGTCACCATGCCAGTCGGTGCCTCAGTTTCCCCACCAGTACAATGGGTATAGTAGAATTGAAATTCCTAAGTAGAATGTGTGGGTCTCTCCATATTAAATGGGAGGCAGAGGGGGTATAAGTATTAGCTTAGGGAGTGCCAGGGTGAGGCCCAGAAGTTCATTGTCCCCTAAAGCTGCAGAAATAAATCCATCCAAAAGCTGATGCAATCCACAACTTTATGGCCTGTGAAATGGGGAATTCTCTCATTTCCTTTATAGGGGTTCGCATACTGCATGGGCACATACATTACAGCATAACGATAAATAAATCTGATAAAACACCTTCATTTTATTCAGATAGGGAGAAAATCATCCCTGTGCACCACTTAAGTCCTTTCTGGGAAAGTGGGCAATGAGGATGAAGGCGTTTCTGGGAAGAGGTAGAGGAGGAGATGAGGCAGATGCAGTTATTTCACACGCAGGACTGAAGTGTTTATGCTTCTGTTTGCCGAGGCGTGAAGTTGACCTCATGACTTATCTCCAACTTCTTTACAAGCCTGAATTATGGGAACTTCTCATTCAGTTCATTGTTTGACATTTTTAGGAGGAATGTGCCGGAATTTCGGTATCTGGACACACTGGAATAATTGCCCAGATCTGGGCACTAGATAAGCAGCATCAAAATATGTTTGTAAACTGTAGTATTTCTTTCCTCTTTCCATGCAACATGATGTCTGCAGTAAGCTGCAGTGCAGAATTCAAGAGAAGAAAAACATTTTGCACTGCATTATATACTTTACCGCCTTGGGGTAATGGTTCTGCTGCTGGTCTCTATTGTGTTCTTAGGCCTAGATTATGCTTTGGGCTAGGCACTCACCCAGGAGTGGGAAAGTGAAACAAAACCCTCTTCCAGCCTTCTCGGGACTACCAGAGCCTTGGACTCAGGTGCGCAGGATTACAGAGGCATAGCATACCTGTTAATCCCTGCCTGGAAGCAGGTGAGCAGAGAGGGGCTAGAACCTGGGCATCAGCAAATTCCGACCCTTCCCCCAGAGAAAGAGGTAAGCAGGAAAGAAATTGTGCCTCAGGTTATGTCTCTACTAGGAGCTAGGGTTGGGATTCCCCTGCTCGTGTGCATACGCCCCAGCTCTCCCTGGGCTAGCGTGAGGATGAATAGCAGCGTCGCCGCGGTAGAATGGGTAGCCGCAGTGGAGTCACAGCTGAGCCGTGCCAAGTACCCACCAGTTCCAGGCGGGTTTGTACTTGGCACTGCTCAGTTGTACCCATGCTCCCAGGGCTACACGGCTATCCATACTCACGCTAGCTCAGGGAGAGCTAGTGGGATATGTGTGCACGAGCAGGGGGATCACACCCTTGTCTTAGTGTAGACAGAGCCTCAGAGGGCGTCTCGGGCTGCACTGCTGTCTGGCTCTAGTCCTGAGGTGGGGCACTTTGCCCCTTGCTTGGAGCTGTGCCAGAAGGCATGATCTACCCTCTAGTCCAGGGGTGGGCAAACTATGGCCACCAGCCGTTTTAATCCATCCATCAAGCTCCCACTGGGGAGCAGTGCCAGGGGCCACTCCACGTGGCTCCCGGAAGCAGCAGCATGTTACACACACATCCCGGCTCCTATGCGTAGGGGCAGCCGGGGGCTCCGCTCTGCATGCTGCCCCTGCCCCAAGCGCCGCCCCCGCAGCTCCCATTGGCCATGAACTGCAGCCAATGGGAGCTGCAAGGGCGGTACCTGCAGACGGGCCAGCGTGCAGAACAGCCTGACTGCGCCTCCGCATAGAAGTTGCATAGGAGAAAGGACATGCTGCTGCTTCTGGGAGCTGCTTGAGGTAAGCGCCCCCCCGGAGCCTGCACCCCTGAGCCTCCCTCGATGCCCCAACCCCCTGCCCAGCCCTGATCCCCCTCCCGCCCTGATCCCCCTCCCGCCCTCTGAACCCTCTTGGCCCCAGCCTGGAGCAACCTCCTGCACCCCAAACCTCTCATCCCCAGCCCCACCCCAGAGCCTGCACCCCCAGCCAGAGCCTGAACCCCAACCCCCTGCTCCAGCCCTGATCCCCTCCGAACCCCTCAGTCCCAGCCCGGAGCACCCCCTTATACCCCAAACTCTTCATCCCCAGCCCCACCCCAGAGCCCTCCCCTCTCCCCCCAGATCCCATTCTCCTACCCCAGGCCAGAGCCCCCTCCCGCACTCTAAACTCCTCATTTCCGGCCTCACCCAGAGCCTGCATCCCCAACCAGAGCCCTCACCACCTCCCGCACCCCAACCCCAATTTTGTGAGCATTCATGGCCCGCCATACAATTTCTATTCCCAGATGTGGCCCTTGGACCAGAAAATTTGCCCACCCTTGTTTTAGAAGGAAGTGCAAAAATGGTAAAAACAGACTAAAAACAACAACAAAACAAATCCCAAACCCGAAACCTCTGAGAGTCTCCCATCGCTGTTACAGTAAAATCTTCATTCTCTCCCAGTCATTCAGATAGTATATGTAACAGTGCGTCTGATTAAGGCAGTGCCCCATTAGGACAACATGAAAAGATGCCATGCTGACCTAGTAATGAAGGGCTCCAGGGAGATCTTTGCTTAGTTTCAAAGGATTTTAGTTTCCTATTTGATTACTGGATGTAAAATATGGAAAGCAACAGAGTCCTCGCTTTTTGTATATTTGCAGAGCAGGTTTTGCTTCTCTACATGGATTTGTGATTATTTTGTTTTCTTTATAGGTTTTTGTTCTCTTTGTAACATGGCTATGCCATGAACTGTACTGTAATGCTGATACTGGCTTTAGGCACAACCATTGCCCACTCAGAGTTTCATTGTAATCTATAAACAGGTACTTACAAAGGTGATTTTCTGAGGCAGATGTCTTGCCTTTCCTCTAGCATCGCTCAGCAAAGAGCCATTCCACCTATTATATCCCTGAGTCAGACCTAAAAAGACCCACCTTCTCTGGCTGCCAGCCTGAGTCAGAAAAACAGCTCTGCAATTTTCCTTATCTGACACCTGCTCACTATTTGTAATGCCCCAAAGCAGCATAAATACTCTGTTGTTCCTTCATAGGTGAACAAACTAGTGGAGACACCATGCTGGGAGATTCTATAATTTCATGAGCACCATGAGTGTTAATTACACTTAAAGGTACTTGCTAGGACTCTTCAAAAGATCTCAATGGACTCTATCTCCTTGTGCCCAAACTGGTTGGGATTTGGGAAGTAATTGGGTTCCATATCCCCTGACATTATTGCACCTCTACTCTTCTAGATTCCTAGGGCATATCTGTGTCACTCAACTCTTTTAATATTATTCATCATTTCCATTTCAGTAGATCAAACCAAGTTCAGGGACCCATTGTACTGGCTGCTGTACATACACAGAGTAAGAGACAGTCCTTGGCTCAAAGTCTTTACAATCTAAACCAGACAAAAGTAGCTGTCCTATCCCCATTTTGCAGATGGCGAGCCTGAAACAAAGATTAAGGCCCAGATCCTCAAAAGGTATTTAGACACCTAACTCCCATTGGCATGAAAGAGTTTTGCACCAAAATACTTTTGAGGATCTGGGCCTAAGCAACTTATCCTAGGTCAGATAGGAACTCTCATCTCCCAAGTCCCATTCCCACAAGATCTTTTCCTTCTTTTATGTAGGATATTGGCATGGTGGCTTGCAAAGGGGCACAACTGTATGGAAGAATACCAGAGTACCAGGTGAGGGCTACATAACCTCTAGGGATTGGACAGAGAACCCTGGGTCATTTCCCAAAGGCCAAACAGCCATCAGTTTGCACTGATTTTTCAGCCACTATCAGCTTAGGTGGCATTGGCATCAGTTTCCCAAGGGAGCATATCTCCATACCCCCTCAATGATCACTGATGCATCCAGTTCAAATATACTTTAATTTGGAAGATCAAGGGTTTTTAAACAAACTCCAAATCTGATCAATATCACATTGAGTAACGCCTACGATATTTCAATCTGAAATGCCTCAGCAATTCTAAATTGCTTCACACATGCCTAGAACCTGATCCCATACAAATTCACGACCTTGTTACAATATGGACTGCGCCAATAATTTTCAATCACTTTGTACCGTGTGCAGTAATTAAAACCATTACTGTGCTATAAATTGTTTAGTAAATACTTCATTTCATTCATTCCTCAGTAAACCTAGTCGCTTTCTGTAGGCTGAGTTCCACACATCTTAAACTGACAATAACAACTAACAAAAAGTAGAAATTCAAGTTCAGAAGAGTTTTTTTTTTCCTTCTAAGTACAACAATAATAAAACAAGCAGCTGTGAAGTACCAGTTGACTGAATTCATGTGATGGGAAAAGATCACTCTTATTCACTTTGGCAGAGTTTTGACAATAGTTATTCTTTTAGGAGTGGACATACGTCAAGGATGAAAATGGAGACGGGGAAGTTGAAGCAATACACAGACATATGCATGCCCTATGTCTACTCCCAAGAGACTAGATAGATAGATTGACTGATTCTGTCTTATCTGTGTATGAGAAAGCGAATCTACATCCATGGGTAAAATTTCCAAAAGTGAGTGCTGATCTTGGGTGTCTCCATTGTTGGTTGTTTACGTCGAGACATCCTAAAGAGGCTTAATTTTCAGAGTGCGGGTAATTCAGCACCTTCTGAAAATCAGAGATGTCTCAAGTTAGGCACCCTAAATAAAATTCTTATCTCTATCTGATCTTTTTCACAGAGGAACCTTGATCAGGGGGCGGAGGGGTGTTATTTTCATTGAAGAATTACCTGTGTTAAAAATACACACACACACACAGAGCGCAATACCCAGGGGCACATATAAAACCTGTGTTAAAAATACACACACACACACAGAGCGCAATACCCAGGGGCACATACTGCAATACCCAGGGGCACATATAAAACCCTACCTCGGGGGTATGGTTAGGGAATGAGTTACTGAACCAACTGTAAAAGTACGCATCTTTTAGCTCTCTCTTCTGACATAGTGCATAAAAGTTAGCTGTGGTTTCTCCACCTATTTTACAGTCTGATGCTGCAAACAGTTACTGCTGTGATAATGCAGGCCTGTTTGCTTTGGATGCTTTGATGCTGCTGAACTGGTGATTGTTTTCATAAACAAACAAAAACAACGGAAGGCAAACACTGACTTTTTGTTTTCATATAGTATTGTTAAGTCCTTTATATCTACATGAAATTTACACAGGCAACAATGCCAGTCATAGCCTGCACTCATTTGCAGTCAATTTAGTCGCCCCAGTTTCTTAACAATCAATCAGTCTTCGAGGATGTTTTTTTTTAATCGCTTTGTCTATAAATATTAGTATCATGTACAGATTTATTACCCACAGTTAAGCAGACATTGAGAAGTTCTGTACAATGAGGCATTAAGAATCTATCAGTGCCATATGCTACATACTAACCTAGTCTGTTGGCTGCTTTAAAGGTATTTCTTTAAAAAGCCGACTGCATCAAGGAATCCACTCTTTGTACTAATCTGAAATTCTAACACTTTTACAAAGGATTTCATATTTGAAGGGAACTTTGCACATGTAATTAAAAGGGAAACAATTCAAGGCAGAGAATATTCCTGAGAATCTAACTCCATATCCTATCTTGACTTAATAATAGAAAGTATATCCAGAGTCTACTTAAGTGAAAAACGATCACATTTATTCCATTACCCGGGACCAGCTGCAACTGTTATGAAAGATAAAGAAGGAGAGAAAGAAACCGCTTTGGTGGAAAGAAAATCCTGTTAACAAGAGACTGAAAGCAAAACATTCCACTGGAGCTTCACGCAAAGTGATTCCGCCAGACAATTTTGACGAATATTTAAAGGTTCCTAGAGCCTTTTTGGCAAAATACTAAATTTCCATGATTAAAGTCAGTAGTTTCTCATGCCAAAGCCTACAAAATAGTGGCATTCTGTGAGGCACTGTGCCTTGCCAGTATGGCACTGAACCTTTGAAATCAAATGAAAGGAAAAGAATTTATAATCCAGATCGGTGAGAGTTTTGGACTAGCTCCGTCCCTGAGCTTCAGCAATAAGTGAAGCTGTTATTATTATTTGCAGACTGTCAGTTAGAGCTGGTCAATAGTCTCAGCGAGGAGAATGCCGAGTCCATTTCTCTTCTTTTCTTTTCCTCTGTGGGCTGCAGAAGAATCATCCTGACTTTTTGTTTGGACTACTTTAACTTTCCTCCACAAAGGGGGGCAATGCCTTGGACATACAGCTGGACAGCTGCTGCCCTGGGCTCTCAGACAGGAGAAGTGCCCCCACCCCTCTCACCCCCGAGGTGCCAGATGAGGATAGCCTATTTCCCTGGCCTGGGCTTTTCTGATGTTCATATAGGCACAAATTCCAACTAGCATGTGTCCCATTCATTTAAAAATGTCTCCAACCGTCAAACATTTGCTTGAGATCAATTCTCCCTATAAACTATAAGGATTGTGTGTTGAGGGAGAGGGTTGAATAGCAGCTGTGTCCTGATAGGAAGGGTGTTCCACATATTGGGTCTCCGGGAGGTGGGCGGGCAGAAGCCCGCCCACTGCTAAAGGGTCCCCCCCCCCAGCCAAAGGGGAGGACCTACAGGACCGTAAACCCAAATGATTCCGGGGGACAACTAATGAAAAACATGGACAGGAGTGCGGTCAAAGGGTCAAAAGAAGGGAACCTGATGGGGTGTTCCAAGCATGAGAGCAGCATGGATGAAGGCACAAAGACAAACAAAGGAAAAGAAAATATTTGGTTACAACAGTCACCGTGGACTTACCCCTTTGGAGAAAGGGTTGGGGTAGCTTGCCACTGGGACAAAGGGGTATCATAGAAGCACAGGGCATCTCTGCACATGGTCCTGATCTCCTGTTGCTTCCTGGGAGCAATGCCAATCCCCTGGGATTTATGGGGCTTGTGGGCTAGAGAAAAACCTTGTCCCTGGAGGATCAATTAGGGTGAACAGTCTCTGTGGGGATCTCAATGGATTTTCTCCTTCCTTTTGCCCCCCACCTTCACATTCTATCACAGCAGGTGGTAAGTGGACCCTGTATTTTCTTGAAATTCAATGATTATATTTTAAAGTAACTAATTAGGCGCCTCAAAATGCAGTAGTCACATTGGGTCAAATTAATCTCTGGCGTCACCTCATTGTAGTTAATGGGATGTTGAATTTAGTACATGGAGATGTTAGCTAAAGAAAGGAATCCAAATACTGATGAGGGAAAGAAAAAAGTGACCTAAAGAAACTAAGATCTTAAGCCCACAACAAACATTTCATGATGAATAGTCACACTGGCTTGTTTGCAGATGGAATGAAAGATGGATCCATGGAATTTGGCAGTTTTACTAGAAAAAATGGAAAAACATCATGTGTGTCTTTTACTAGGTACATCACCAGACAACCAACAATTCCCCCAATCTTCTTCCAGCAAGATTTGGGGCCTCACTATACATTAGTGCAATTATGACCTCTTGGAAGTTCAGGCATATACAAATTCAGTGACTCAGACTATTTAATGGTTAATGTCAAACTCTAGTCACATTCAGAAGCCTTCAAATCCTGCTCAACTGCTGAATTTCATCACACATATTGGGTTAAGAGCTCAAATGGAAAGGAAATGGAAATCAGTTGATGGGCTCCCTGTTCTCTTGATGCTTTATGGCATTGTCCAGGCCAACCACTCATGCCTAACAGATTAGATTGAAAAAGTGTGAAAGACACTAATATTTGAAATGTCTCATCTTTGAAATACTAAAAGAGAATATCAAGAAAGCCCGCTCAGGATATATGGCACATACCAGTTATCAACTCTCTACAGGACAGAAACACAAGCCAGAGTCAGCTTTAGGAACTTGGAGCAGCAAAACAACACACAGGAGGAGAGATGAACAACGACACTGCACTCAAAGCCAGTAGGAATTAGCAACTTGGACGCCCAGACTTGAACTGAGGACCTCTTGATCTATGGTCAAATGCTCTACCACAGCTCCCAATGTAGAGGATCACTGCTACATCAGACATCAACTTTCAAAGGAAGAAAAAGCAAAGCAAGTTCAGGATGAATTTCCAAAAACCACACATCTCAAAAGCCTCCATTATCAGTAGCACGTCTGTACATTCAAAATGGATGAGACTAGAACTTGTACTGGATTGCCAACATGCAAGAGAGGGCCAACGGATTATCATTGCCTTGCCTTCCTGTGTTACAACTCTTTGACATCATCCAAACTACACTAATGCCTCTAGAATTAAACCGGGCCCATTGTTGTGAGACCAAAGCCTGACAACGCTCAGAGACCTCTGGTCAGAGGAACAGAAGAGGGCTGTCATATACAACCTTGGTAGAGTTTCCCTGGCTGGGCACTCATACAGCTGCTGTGTTTGTGTCCCGCCATACTAAAGTAGTCTTCTGCAAAGCTTCCCTTGGTCTGCATTGGGTCCAGACCCATCTTTTTCCTTGGCCTTTCTGGTCATGTGGCCCAGCTGCCTTCATCCCAAGGGCTAGTGCTGTCCCCTAGACTTCCCGGAACTTAAGCACACCCTCTTCCATAACTACATCTTGGGGGAATGCTGGGTTTATAGTTCACCTCTTCAGGGACAGAGGAGAGGTGTAGCACATAACACAGATATAGACTTTGCAAAGGTTTCTAAACAAAATTACTCTTTACTTTGGATAGCACAAAAGATATACAGATCTAGGCCAAAATAATTAAACTATATGTATTTCCCTGCCTCAATTTCCTCACCACTCCGGAGCATTCTTTGGGCTTGGGCAGGGTCCTCTGGGATACTGTTTCTCAACCACTGGTCCCTGAGATCTCCCTGACACAGTTTAGGAAGGCAGCAAGCCAGTCCCTGGTATCAAAAAGGTTGAGAAACACTGCTCTGTGGTGTCTTGATTCCCGAGCTCCAGGCTTCTTCTCCAAATCCTGAAATCTCACTGACTGCTGCATAAAGTACATGTGTACACATACACACACAAAGATCCTCTCTTTTAAAACCTTCTACCTCCCTTGACAGGTGACCTCCACCCCAATAAACCCCAACCAGTGATCAAAACCTCTCATCAGGAAATCCATTATTTATTTATCTCACCCATGAAGTTCACATCCCTGGGCAGCAGCCATCTTTTTGTCTAAGAGTGCTGCATTTGAATGGATAATCCTTGTAGTTTAATGTCCTATATGGTTATCCTTGTGCAATGTGCAAGAAGCACTTGGAGGAGAGGAAGGTGATCAGGAACAGTCAACATGGATTCACCAAGGGCAAGTCATGCCTGACCAACCTGATTGCCTTCTATGATAAGATAACTGGCTCTGTGGATATGGGGGAAGCGGTGGATGTGGTATACCTTGACTTTAGCAAAGCTTTGGATACGGTCTCCCACAGTATTCTTGCTGGCAAGTTAAAGAAGTATGGGCTGGATGAATGGACTATAAGGTGGATAGAAAGCTGGCTAGATTGTTGGGCTCAACAGGTAGATGATCAATGGCTCAATGTCTAGGTGGCAGCCGGTATCAAGTGGAGTGCCCCAGGGGTCGGTCTTGGGGCCGGTTTTGTTCAACATCTTCATGAATGATCTGGATGAAGGGATAGATTGTACCCTCAGCAAGTTTGCGGATGACACTAAGCTGGAGGGGAAGGGGATCCACAGTGACCTAGACAAATTGGAGGATTGGACCAAAAGAAATCTGATGAGGTTCAACAAGGACAAATGCAGAGTCCTGCACGTAGGACAGAAGAATCCCATGCACTGCTATAGACTAGGGACTGAGTGGCTAGGCAGCAGTTCTGCAGAAAAGAACGTTACAGTGGACGAGAAGCTGGATATGAGTCAACAGTGTGCCCTTGTTGACAAGAAGGCTAACGGCATATTGGGCTGCATTAGTAGGAGCATTGCAGGAGACTGAGGGAAGGCCACATCTGGAGTATTGCATCCTGTTCCCCACCACCACCACACACACACACACACACACATTACAGAAAGGATGTGGACAAATTGGAGAGAGTCCAGGGGAGGGCAATGAAAATGATCAGGGGGCTGGGACACTTGACTTATGAGGAGAGGCTGAGGGAACTGGGCTTATTTAGTCTGCAGAAGAGAAGAGTGAGGGGGGATTTGATAGCAGCCTTCAACTACCTGAAGGGGGGTTCCAAAGAGGATGGAGCTCGGCTATTCTCAGTAGTAGCAGATGACAGAACAAGGAGCAATGTTCTCAAGTTGCAGTGAGGGAGGTTTAGGTTGGATATTAGGAAAAACTATTTCACTAGGAGGGTGGTGAAGCACTGGAATGGGTTGCCTTGGGAGGTGGTGGAATCTCCTTCCTTAGAGGTTTTTAAGGCCCAGCTTGACAAAGCCCTGGCTGGGATGATTTAGTTGCGGTTGGTCCTGCTTTGAGCAGGGGGTTGGACTAGAAGACCTCCTGAGGTCCCTTCCAACCCTGATATTCTATGATTCTATGATAATTTGTCCTATGCATTTTAATTCAGTATGGAGGAAGAACACAGCATGGAAGGCAAAAAAACTCCACATTCAAAATGAAGTTTGCAGTCAGACAAAGACACACACAGAGTCCCCAGTATCAACTAGATTTCATAAGCTATAAAAAGACACATTCCATGAATCATCACACAAGCACTTCTGCCGGGACATTCCCTCCAGCAGATATCACCGATGGACTGTCTAGTGATAGAAATTTACACTGTCAGAGGAATCAAGAGCCAGGGCTACAAAAAAAGGCCATTTAGAGGATGGAGGCTATCTCAACCCAACAAATGTGAAAGGTTTTGCAGGAAAAGGAGGAAACACACAGCTTTGAACTGGATACTGCTTGATTTACAAATGTTCTACCTGTATGTTATACCTCCCTGGCAAGGGCGCTTTGCCTTCCTTGCACAGGAAGTTAAGCCCACCTGTAGGCGGGATACATCTGGAACAATTTCAGGATGGATTTTTAAAACCACAAATCTCATGAGCTTCCCTCATCAACCACGTTTATCCACATTCCAAATGGGCAAGGCCAAAACATGGCCTGGAGTGACAAAGTAAATGAGGACAAGAGATTATCAGCGACTTCTTCTCTTATGATTCTTTGACCTCCTCCGAACTGTATCACAATGCCTGAGTCCATTGTTGTGAGACCAAAGCCTAATAACTCTCATTGGCCAAGCCTTGTGGGGAAGAGAAGCAGGAACTTCCACCTTGACTTTCCATCCAGTAGATATCACCAGTGGACTGTCTAGTGACGGAAGTTTGCACTGTATGAGGAAGCAAGAGCCAAGATCATGAAAAGGTACACGCAGAGGATGGAGGCCATCCCAAGTTAACAAATATGGAAGTGATATGCTTTATAGAAAGGTAAGGAGGGCATGCTCAAATTTGACCTGGGGAACCTCTCAATCTGGAAACAAATGCTCTGCTACTGAGCTGTGGCCCCCTGGAAAATGCTCTCTGCCTTCGTCACACGTTAAAGTTCAACCTAGATTTTTCTAGTCTCTAGCGCATAGGCCCAAATTCTCTGTTGAATTGAATCATGTACTGCTAGGAAAAATTGAGAGAAAAGTCTTCATCTAACTTTTCACATCACATTTTCTTCTTGCTTGTAGACATGCAGGGAAGCATAAGACCACCTGTAGTGGGAATACATCTATAACGCTTTTGTGAGATTAAAGATTTGAAAATTGCTGTCTTTTCAAGTGTAGCCTGAATAGTTGTCTGAGGTGGGAGCCAGGCAGCCCAATCGCCTGCTCTGGGGGCAGCCCGGGATTTGTGCATCCCGTGAAGCATAAATGTTCCAAAATGGTCATTTTCAGGATTTTCAGTTTGTGGGAAACTTGTTTTTAAAAAAGGTTTTGTTCTGATTTGGAGCAAAACCAAATTTTGAAACAGTGAAATTTCATGGGAACCAAAAAGTTATGTTTCAACCAGTTCTTGTTATAAGTAACTGAAAACACAGTTTATTCTAAAGATGTCAGGCACCGTGAATTATAGATGTTGCTACTGTCCTACCTATAACAACAACTTTAGGTGACTTAAATAGGTACAGATTAAATCCATTATTAATTAAAAACTTACTTCCTCTCCCCCCACCCCCATATCTGTGATATTCACTAAGCCATGGCAGGATAATTTCTGCCATGATGTGACATTATGTTCTCAAAACATTTCAAGTTTGTTCAGTCCACTGATTTTTATCACTGGAAATATTATTTCATTATATTACAATTTTAATCTTAATGTTTTGGCATTTGGCTCTTCTTACAAATGAATTGCTAGCATTTTAGGGCTGAATTTTCAAAATCCTTCAGCATTCCCTTAGACATCTAAGGGAAGCTGCTAGATTCTCAGCTGAGAGTCTGTTGAGAACAATGAGGGTTCCTGGGCATTTGGCTCTTGTGAAAACTTGTCCACTTCATTGGGGTAGCAAAGGGGGCTCTGTGGGGGTGATGAGTCCTTTCAAAACTCTGACCCTTAGTTCGCTATTCCAAGTTTATGCATATAAAAATAGGCCTACAATCCTGGTTTAACAGATGATCTCAAATCTGTCCAATCATGCTGTTTATAAGCATGAAACTGAACAGCTTCTAGGTGCATGCCAGTGAACTATCAAATTAGCAGTAGCTGCCTGCACCTGTGAGCAGTTTGGATAGCTCAGACAGCAAAATAATGTATCAAATGTTTTAAAATTGGGTATTATCATATAGTGAGAGCAATTAGTTACAACTGGTTAGTTTAAATGAGGACTGTTGGAAGGAAGAGTTAACAGGAGACACATTGTAAGCTACTCATCCAAGAAGGCATGATGTGAATGTCCTCATGAGGCAAGAGAGCTATTTCTTTGCAAAGGTTTTTCAGCCCAGTCACCAGAGTGGATAAAACAGATCAAAAGAAATACATATTTTAGACAAAGTAAATGATTTATTGCGCTTATTGTCACATCATCACTTAACAAAGCACAGATCTATTCTGCACTAGGCGCAATATCAAATGGTGTGAAGTTGTGGGCTCATTGTACTCATGAACTTTCATGTCTTAAAGAAGAGAGCATACATTTCTTGCTAAAGACAGCAGATAAAAAGCACTCAGCAGTCTCTGCTATCTGGGAATCCAGCACCAATTTTGATGAAATCTTCAGTTGTCAAAATTTGTGAAGAAAGGGAATTAAAGAGAATTGTCTTCATCTTTTTTCCAGCCACTGGTACTGACTGATGTTATAAACATTACAATGTTGGCCTTTAAAGACTCAAATGTTGACTCCCTCAGTGTTGCAAGCATTATATTCAAGATCCAAGAAGGCAGATGTTAGCAAATATGTGAATTATAGAATCATAATCATAATCAAAATTAGGGTTGGAAGGGACCTCAGGAGGTCATCTAGTCCAACCCCCTGCTCAAAGCAGGACCAACCCCAACTAAATCATCCCAGCCAGGGCTTTGTCAAGCTGGGCCTTAAAAACCACTAAGGAAGGAGATTCCACCACCTCCCTAGGTAACCCATTCCAGTGCTTTACCACCGTCCTAGTGAAACAGTGTTTCCTAATATCCAACCTAGACCTCCCCCACTGCAACTTGAGACCATTGTTCCTTGTTCTGTCATCTGCCACCACTGAGAACAGCCGAGCTCCATCCTCTTTGGAACCCCCCTTCAGGTAGTTGAAGGCCGCTATCAAATCCCCCCCCTCACTCTTCTCTTCTGCAGTTCCCTCATCCTCTCCTCATAAGTCACGTGCTCCAGCTCCCTAATCATATTTTTTGCCCTCTACTGGACTCTCTCTAATTTGTCCACATCTCTTCTGTAGTGAAGAGCCCAAAACTGGACGCAATACTCCAGATGTGGCCTCACCAGTGCCAAATAGACGGGAATAATTACTTCCCTCGATCTGCTGGCAATGCTCCTACTAATGCAGCCCAATCTGCTGTTAGCCTTCTTGGCAACAAGGGCACACTGTTGACTCATATCCAGCTTCTCGCCCACTGTAATCCCCAGGTCCTTTTCTGCAGAACCGCCGCTTAGCCAGTCGGATGAGATGAATTTTCCTTTCAAAAACCAGAAAGATGTGTAAAGTTTGACCAGAGAGCTGGTTGAAAGACTATCTCTGATGGTTGAGAGAGTAATTCAGCTGCTATGCTCATTCAGGACTTGAGTGCCACTAGGGCTTCAGGTAACAATGCTAGTCAGTATCAGCTACAATGAAGCGTTTTTGTGATCCTTCAATGACATATAGCTTCCATCTATGCCATTCATCCAACCATCAGATGGACACATGATTACTGCTAATCAAATAATGACTCATTAAATTCATCCTAGGCTACTTAAGGAACTAGCTGAAGAATCCCATAACAGTTAGCAATTATCTTCTAGAACACATGAAGGACAGGTGAGATCCCAGAAGACTGGACAAGGGTAAACATAGTACATATGTTTAAAAGGGGGAACAAAGAGGACCCAGATAATTAACTTTAATGCCTGGAAAGATCCTGGAACAAATTATTAGACAATCAGTTTGTAAGCACCTGGAAGATAATAGGGTTATAAGGAATAGCCAATATGGATTTGTCAAGAACAAATCATGCCAAATCAACCTAATTTCCTTCTTTGATAGCGTTACTGGCCTAATGGATGGGGGGAAGCCGTACAGATGATATATCTTGATTTTAATAAGGCTTTTGACATAGTCCCACATCACTCATAAGCAAACTAGAGAAACATGGCCTAGATGAAATTATGTAAATTGGGTGCAAACCTTTTTGAAAACTGTACTCAGAGTAGTTTTGAGTGATTCTCTGTCAAATTTGGAGGGAATATCTAATTGGGTCCCACAGGCCTCAGTCCTGGATCCATTACTAATCAATATTGTCATTAGTGACTTGTAAAATGGAGTCAAGAGTATGCTCATAAATTTTGAAGATGACACCAAGCTGGGGCTGGGAGGGTTACATGCACTTTGGAGGGTGGGATTAGAATTCAAATTGACCTTGACAAATTGGAGAATTGGTCTGAAATTAACAAAACGAAATTAAATAAAGACAAGTACAAAGTACTTCAGCTAGGAAGGCAAGATCAAATGCACAATTACAAAATAGGAAATAACTGGCTAAGTGGTAGTACTGCCAAAAAAGGACCTGGGGGTTATAGTGGATCACAAACCGATATGAGTTAACAATATGATGAAGTTGTGAAAAAGACTAATATCATTCTGGGGTGTATTAACAGGATTGTCGAATGTATGACGATTACCTCCCGTATCTCTCTGTACTCAGCATTGGGAAAGCCTCAGCTGGACTACTGTGTCCAGTTCTGGGCACCACTCTTCACAAAAGCTGTGGACAAATTGGAGAGAATCCAGAGGAGAGCAACAAAAATGATAAAAGATTTAGAAAACCTGACCTATGAGAAGAAGTTAAAAAAACTGGGAATGTTTAGTCTCAAGAAAGGAAAACTGCAGGGAGGGGGGGGGATCTGATATCCATTTTCAAATATGCTAAGGGCTGTGTGGTGGGATGATGACTCACTGGCACGGTGCCTCCTGATGGTCCTCCAGGGAATTAGCTCTTTTCCAGCCCGGAGTGCCCTCTGCCAGCTGATGCCTCGCCTGCCGCTGGCCCTCGTGTCCCTCCCGGACCCCGGTGCCCCTTTCTTCAGGGTTCTGCCCCCAGCAGCAACCCACTGTCTCTGGGTCTCCCCTCCCAGGGGAACCCCCAACCCTCTATCCCACCTTGCCTCAGTGGCTACTGCCAGTCATCGTTTCGCCCCCGCTCACTGGGGCAGACTGCAGTCTGTAAAGGCCACTCATCACTGGCAAGGGGGGGTTGGACCTGCTGCCTTTCCTAAAGCTGGGCTGCACCTCTGCAACCCCAGTACCCTTCCTGGGCTTTACCAAGGCCTGCAGCCTAGGGGTTTTCCAGCCTGGAGCTCCCCAGCTCCTCTGGCCTTTCCCCAGCCCTGCTCCACTCTAGGTACCCTGCTGAGTTCCCTAGCAGCCAGGCCCGTCTCTCTCCACAGTAGAGAGAGACTCTGTTTCAGTCCCTGGTCCTCAGCCCTCTGATAGGGCCAGCTGTGGCCTGATTGGGGTGTGGCCCCACCTGTGGCTGCTTCCCCCAATCAGCCTGGCTTTTCCCCACTGCAGCCCTCTCCCAGGGCTGTTTTATGCCCTTCATGGAAGGAGCAGGGTGACCACCCAGCTACAGGCTGTTATAAGGAGAACTGTGATAAATTCTTCTCTATGTGCACCAAAGAGAGGAAAAGAACTAATGGGCTTAATCTGCAGCAAGGGAGATTTTAGATTAGATATTAGGAAAAACTTTCTAACTATAAGGATAGTTAAGAACATAGGAACGGCCGTACTGGGTCAGACCAAAGGTCCATCTAGCCCAGTATCCTGTCTACCGACAGTGGCCAATGCCAGGTGCCCCAGAGGGAGTGAACCTAACAGGTAATGATCAAATGATCTCTCTCCTGCCATCCATCTCCACCCTCTGACAAACAGAGGCTAGGGACACCATTCCTTACCCATCCTGGCTAATAGCCATTAATGGACTTAACCTCCATGAATTTATCCAGTTCTCTTTTAAACGTTGTTATAGTCCTAGCCTTCACAACCTCCTCAGGCAAGGAGTTCCACAGGTTGACTGTGCACTGTGTGAAGAAGAACTTCCTTTTATTTGTTTTAAACCTGCTGCCTATTAATTCCATTTGGTGGCCCCTAGTTCTTGTATTATGGGAATAAGTAAATAACTTTTCCTTATCTACTTTCTCCACATCACTCATGATTTTATATACCTCTATCATATCCCCCTTTAGTCTCCTCTTTTCCAAGCTGAAAAGTCCTAGCCTCTTTAATCTCTCCTCATATGGGACCCGTTTCAAACCCCTAATCATTTTAGTTGCTCTTCTCTGAACCTTTTCTAGTGCCAGTATATCTTTTTTGAGATGAGGAGACCACATCTGTACGCAGTATTCAAGATGTAGGCGTACCATGGATTTATATAAGGGCAATAATATATTCTCCATCATATTCTCTATCCCCTTTTTAATGATTCCTAACATCCTGTTTGCTTTTTTGACCGCCTCTGCACACTGCGTGGATGTCTTCAGAGAACTAGCCACGATGACTCCAAGATCTTTTTCCTGATTTGTTGTAGCTAAATTACCCCCCATTATATTGTATGTATAGTTGGGGTTATTTTTTCCAATGTGCATTACTTTACATTTATCCACATTAAATTTCATTTGCCATTTTGTTGCCCAATCACTTAGTTCTTCACAGTCTGCTTTGGNGGTCAGACCAAAGGTCCATCTAGCCCAGTATCCTGTCTACCGACAGTGGCCAATGCCAGGTGCCCCAGAGGGAGTGAACCTAACAGGTAATGATCAAGTGATCTCTCTCCTGCCATCCATCTCCACCCTCTGACAAACAGAGGCTAGGGACACCATTCCTTACCCATCCTGGCTAATAGCCATTAATGGACTTAACCTCCATGAATTTATCCAGTTCTCTTTTAAACGTTGTTATAGTCCTAGCCTTCACAACCTCCTCAGGCAAGGAGTTCCACAGGTTGACTGTGCACTGTGTGAAGAAGAACTTCCTTTTATTTGTTTTAAACCTGCTGCCTATTAATTCCATTTGGTGGCCCCTAGTTCTTGTATTATGGGAATAAGTAAATAACTTTTCCTTATCTACTTTCTCCACATCACTCATGATTTTATATACCTCTATCATATCCCCCTTTAGTCTCCTCTTTTCCAAGCTGAAAAGTCCTAGCCTCTTTAATCTCTCCTCATATGGGACCTGTTTCAAACCCCTAATCATTTTAGTTGCTCTTCTCTGAACCTTTTCTAGTGCCAGTATATCTTTTTTGAGATGAGGAGACCACATCTGTACGCAGTATTCAAGATGTAGGCGTACCATCGATTTATATAAGGGCAATAATATATTCTCAGTCTTATTCTCTATCCCCTTTTTAATGATTCCTAACATCCTGTTTGCTTTTTTGACCGCCTCTGCACACTGCGTGGACGTCTTCACAGAACTATCCACGATGACTCCAAGATCTTTTTCCTGATCTGTTGTAGCTAAATTAGCCCCCATTATATTGTATGTATAGTTGGGGTTATTTTTTCCAATGTGCATTACTTTACATTTATCCACATTAAATTTCATTTGCCATTTTGTTGCCCAATCACTTAGTTCTTCACAGTCTGCTTTGGTCCTAACTATCCTGAGCAGGTTAGTATCATCTGCAAACTTTGCCACTTCACTTTGTACCCCTTTCTCCAGATCATTTATGAATAAGTTGAATAGGATTGGTCCTAGGACAGACCCTTGGGGAACACCACTTAAGCTTTTGAGGGGTGTTGTGGAATCCCTGTCAGATGATGTTTTAAAGAACAGGTTAGATAAGCACCTGTCAAGGGTGGTTTAGGTTTACTTTCCCCCTCAGTGCAGGGGACTAGAACAGATGACCTCCCAACCTCTCCTCCAGCCCTATGTTTCTATGATTCAGTGGTTAAAGGCTAAATTCATTGGAAATCCACTATTCTACTGTCCTCTAATACTTGTCATTGTGTTGTCTTATGACAGATTTCCTCAATCCTTGTTAAAAATATGGGCCCTTCACATTCAAGGAGCACTTCCTTTGTTTGTAAATTTACTGCTAATGAGGCATCTCCTTCTAAGGGACTCATAAATAAAATATGAAGATTTTAAATTCAAAGTCTTTGATGTATTTGCAAGCATTAGAACATGATCTATCCTGTGGAATTATCCCTTTGAAGTTTCAACTGGGCATTTCCATGCTAAAAAAACAGAAGAAAATGTTTCCATCCTTTTGAAGAGTAACTTTCTTCAAGATTTGTTTTGCTATTTTTTTTGGTTTTATTTTATTTTTTTAAAATATGTCAAAGTCACTAGACTATAGAGCCAAAGGATAACGCACATTGTGTGGTGTGATAAATGATGCCATGGGATGAGTATGCATTTAATACTGGCATAAATGAATACTTGCAAGGACTAGGTTCACCTCTGCATCACTCCAGTTTGATGCCAGTGTCGATCCATAGCTGTCAGCAGAGCTACACCCGTCTAAAACTGGAGTAAAGCAATGGAGACCCAATCTCTTGGTATTCAAACAGGGTCAAATTCACAGCACCAGCATGAACCCTATGCACAACTTAAAGTGGGACCTTATCCATGACAGATTTAAGTGGGGCATAAATAATGCATGGGTCTTTGAGTTGGCCCTCTGCACAGGGGTGAATTGCCCCCACCGCAATTTAGAATCGTTAGTGCCTTATGCTTTATAATTAATCTCTTAGGGCTGGNAGAGGTGTACAATGATGGGCAAAACCCCTACTGCCGCTGTAGTGCGTGTCTACACTGAAGTGCTACAGCTGTGCCATTGTAGCGTTTTAAACGCAGACAGAGCCTTAGATTTGTCACACTGAACGAAGAGCCATTTGTTTAGATAATGCACTGCATGAGCAACTCAAGCATTGTCGGCACTGAAGACACGACAACATCCTAACATGACACACAGCAGGCAATGTGCTTTAGAACTGGGAAAATACTGCAAAAGAAATATTCAAAAGCACTCATTCCAAAGAAAAGAAAACCATGAATTCCCTTTGACCGAATCCACACCATTTTGTTTTCCCTATCCATAGATATTCATGGCAGTAACACTTTGCTTGCAAAATCTTCCACAGGAAGAGAAAGTGATGTGATGAAATGTGACCATAAGTACCTGTATCAATTACACATTTCAATCTGTATCCCAAATTGTGAGCTATCTGCTTGACTTCTAAGACTGTTAGACTGAGGGCTTGTCTACATAGGGAGTTATTCCTGATTAGCTTCATATGTGCACACTATTAATCCAGAATAAAAGTGCCGTATTCCAGATTAGTTTAGCTAGAGTAAGGCACTTATTCTGGAGTAATAGCATGCATACATGGAGCTAATTGGAAATAGTTCACACCCTACTGTATTTCAGATTAACTTTCACATGTAGACAGGCCCTAACAAAGTGGGTTAGAGGGGCCCACCTACTCAGGCAGTTTTAACATCCTGGCCCACAGAGAAGACACAGCCATCAAGCCACTGAGCCTGAATGGACCAACTGCCCTTACAATGGAGCAGGTGCCACAAGTACTCCTGTTCATTTTGCTGATACAGACTAACACGGCTGCTACTCTGAAACCCTTCATTTAGGCATTCTCCTGTGAAGACCCTGCTGGATGCGCTGGCCAGCTATATAAACCTAGGGCTTGTAGATGTCACCACTTATGTCAGTATAACTTATATCGCTCAGCAATGTGAATAAGCCACCCCCCTGAGCAACATAAGTTACACTGCCCTAAGCGCTGGTGTGGACAGCTCTATGTTGGCGGGAGAGCTTCTCCTGCTGACATAGCTACCGCCTCTCACAGAGGCGGTTTTATTCTGTCAATGGGAGAGCACTCTCCTGTCTGCAGGGGCGGCTCTAGCTTTTTTGCCGCTCCAAGCACAGCAGGCAGGCTGCCTGCGGGAGGTCCCCGGTCCCGTGGCTTCGGGGTACCCGCCGCCGAATTGCCGCCGAATCCGCGGGACCGGCAGACCTCCCGCAGGCTGCCTGACTGCCGCCCTCGCAGGGACCGGCAGGGCGCCCCCCGTGGCTTGTCGCCCCAGGCACGCGCTTGGAGCGCTGGTGCCTGGAGCCGCCGCTGCCTGTCAGCATAGAGCATCTTCACCAGTTGCCCTATGGGGGTGCAGCTGCATCGGTGCCACTGTAACGCGTTTAGTGTAGACTAGCCCCTAGTCTCCGGCACCAGGAGCCTGCCCACCTGGGGCCTGAAAACTATTCAGCAATAGAGTCATTGGGCTCAGACACCCACAGGGCAGGTGGGGGATTTTTAAATTCAGCTTTCCTGAGAGAGAGAGAGCAGGGGAGATCCAGCTTGGCGGGTCCCACACACACAGGAGGAGCTGGGTTCCGTAGCAGAATGTTTGCTGGTTCATTCCTGTACAGCAGGGGGTCTCAAACTGGGGGTCGGGACCCCTCAGGGGGTCATGAGGTTATTACATGGGAGGTCGCGAGCTGTCAGCCTCCACCCCAAACCCCGCTTTGCCTCCAGCATTTACAAAGGTGTTAAATATATTAAAAAGTGTTTGGGAACCACTGGTGTACAGGAAGAGGAAAGCCTAGCTAACTTAGTCTGTAGTGAAACACAAGTAAATATGCCTATTCACTCTGTTGTTTTACTCTCCCTTTTTTCTCTAACCCTTTGTTCCAGCTACTAAATACGATTACGGTGTGTTAAGGAGGCTGTCGGTCACTATATCAGTGGCTCCAGGTTCCCAAATGGAGGAGACGCCTAAATCTTAGTCAGGCCTGCGGGGTGATATGCGGCACGTGGTACACATGGGGTAGTGTACCCAGGTCCTGCTCCAAGACGAAGAATTGTGAGATGCCATTCAAGACAGGCATGGGCAAGAAGCCAAGCATTTGATGTAGGTGCTCTGAGAGAGATCAGAAATGGGGAAAGAGGTGCAGAACCCTGGGAGGTTTAGATGCTCTTGCAAGGGTGTATTTGCCTCAGAAGTGTTCGTGGATGCCTTTGGCATGCTTGGGAGGTAGCCAGTCAGAGGGCAGAAACAATATCATGTGATGGAAGTGATTACTCACACTATTAGTTAATTACACCTTCTGACTACCTGAAGCAACACTCCCCGGTGAAACACGTTTGCATAAGCCATTTATCAAACCGTTCTGAAAAAAATGATAAATTATAAAAATCAAAGGCTGTTTATGAACGATTTGCAAACAGAAATAAAAGATTGTTTGCTGTCGGTAGCTGACCCAGATAGAGGGACACTGTCATTCTTAAAAGCCTTGATGCTAGAGAGTTGGATGCCACAGAAACGCCAATGGAGTCATTGAGTCCTATGGGTTTGTGTAGACGGCATCAGAAACAATAAAAGATTATGGCTAAATCCTGGGTCGGATACAGCCCCTTTTGGTCCAGTCTGCCAGTACAAAGCTGCTATTATCCTGGCACATCCAGGCAATGGCTGATTCCTCTACAAGCTGGAATCTTTCACTTCTAGAGTAAGGCTGCAATAGTGGCTCATATGCCATCCATAAACTCAGCATAGGGTGTGACGGGGGAGAGGAAGTGGCTGGAATGACACCATTTCTGACTGACCTCCAACTGTCAGAATGATGCCTAGTGACTACAGGCAGCCCATCACAAACGACAACATCCTGAGATCAAGGGACACTCTCTAGGGACTCACGTTCTCTTGCCCAGTGAATCTGCTGCTCCTTGCAATGGGGATGTTGCCAGAGTAAGAGCTACCCTAAGCATGCAATAGCAGGTCGGCTAGAAGTAATTCGCTGCATCCACAGATAGGACCATCCTCAGTTTCAGAGTTAACCAAGAGCCAAAACATCTGCTCTGAGGAGGGGACTCTTGGGGCACAAGAAACGGAGGATGAGCTTGTGGAATTTCCATCACGTCTTCTCAGAGGGGAGGGATTTTGGAAGTTGCTGGGGAGGCAGGGGTGGGGGCAAACCTGAGATCAATAGGGATGGGAAGCCGGGATTTCACGGAAGGTGAATGCTTCTTTTTTTCTCCCGACACTCTGGCACCATAGCTCCTACCGCAGACCAGGCTCTCCATAGCTGTGCTAAATTCCTCTCTCTGTGGGAACTTCAAAATATAGAGCAGGTATCTGCTCAGATATCTACTATCTAGGGAAGCAATGGGCTGCAAAGCTTTCCCTTCCTGCCCCTGTTCACCAACCGCCCAGGGACACCCACCATAGAGAGCTCCAGAGAAGAGGCATTGGCAGAGTCTCAGATAGCGAAGGAGCACCATCCCCTTTCACTACCCAGATCCTTTCCATTTCAATCTCCTTTGTGTAAGGCGCGGGAGGGATAATCTGACCCAACATCGTTTTCATAAATTTGATACTTTTTTATTTCACTAAATTAGTGGTGCCTAGATCTTGGCCTGACCTTTACAAAGGGGTGAATTCCTCCTTTGTTCGGTTCAGTACAAATCTGGAATGAAGCAAGCCTTTTAAGCCAAAGAAGAAAGCCCAGTTTCTTTACTATCACATTATTACATGTTTTCCCTCCCCAGCAAGAGACATTTTTACCTAGCCCTTTAGAGGCATTTGCACCATTGGTAACAGAATGTAACTGTGGAAATCTTAGGTGAGCTCACCAGATCGACAGTGAATTAATGTGCTTGAATAAACAGTTGGATCAGAAATGCAGGATCAGGTGTTCTTGATCTAGTTTTCTGTCCTCTGTGCCCAAATTATACTGTTCAAATAACGCATATATAATTTATTCTTTTACACATGACTGAGGTGAGTTTTATAAATTACTTAGCATGAGAGATGCTCAGCTGCCTTTTTTCTCTTTTATCAGTAGTTAAAAATGAATGAAAATTACTTTTTAAGTACTTGTTTAGGACAAAAAAAAAAAAAGTACCGCACAGAACTAAAAGACTGATTTCAATACAATTTAACCAGGGAAGTAGTACAGCTAGGTTAATAATAAGCATTTTAAAATAATTTTCTTAGCTCCAAAACTCAATGTAAGGGGTTTTTAATTCTCTTCAGGCATAAATGCATTTAAAGTGGTTATAATAACTTCTACAAATTGTGGTTGTTTTACATGCACTTAGAAAATAGTATCAAAACATGGCTGGCTGAATCCCAAAAAGCATTAGACCCTTGTTGCTGTGGCAACGCATCGTTCATGCTTTGCCATTCTCTGGAATTGGTAATCCTAAACTACTAAATGTTTTAAATATATTTAAAGTTCAGCATTTATATTGCTCCTGCATGTCTCAATTGCAAAGCTGGGAGGAGGTTTTATTTCCACTCAGAGGAGCCCTCTTGCTGGAAACCTAACTATTCCTTACATTATTTTTAACTCTTGCATTTGAAAGCAAATGACTTTCCCGGTACTAGGAAAATGGGAGTGCCTGCAGCGTTGGGGTTAGAATTAGAATCATAGACTATCAGGGTTGGAAGGGACCTCAGGAGGTCATCTAGTCCAACCCCCTGCTCAAAGCAGGACCTAATCCCAACTAAATCATCCCAGCCAGGGGTTTGTCAAGCCTGACCTTAAAAACCTCTAAGGTAACCCATTCCAGTGCTTCACCACCCTCCTAGTGAAAAAGTTTTTCCTAATATCCAATCTAAACCTCCCCCACTGCAACTTGAGACCATTACTCCTTGTTCTGTCATCTGGTACCACTGTGAACAGTCTAGATCCATCCTCTTTGGAACCCCCTTTCAGGTAGTTGAAAGCAGCTATCAAATCCCCCCTCATTCTTCTCTTCTGCAGACTAAACAATCCCAGTTCCCTCAGCCTCTCCTCATAACTCATGTGCTCCAGCCCCCTAATCATTTTTGTTGCCCTCCGCTGGACTCTTTCCAATTTTTCCACATCCTTCTTGTAGTGTGGGGCCCAAAACTGGACACAGTACTCCAGGTGAGGCCTCACCAATGTCGAATAGAGGGGAACGATCACGTCCCTCGATCTGCTGGCAATGCCCCTACTTATACAGCCCAAAATGCCGTTAGCCTTCTTGGCAACAAGGGCACACTGTTGACTCATATCCAGCTTCACGTCCACTGTAACCCCTAGGTCCTTTTCTGCAGAACTGCTGCCTAGCCACTCGGTCCCTAGT
Organism: Platysternon megacephalum; assembly: GCA_003942145.1. Lineage (NCBI taxonomy): Eukaryota > Metazoa > Chordata > Testudines > Platysternidae > Platysternon > Platysternon megacephalum. Next base: position 1,398,675 of record QXTE01000256.1, read on the forward strand.
CTGTAACAGTGCATAGGATTCTTCCGTCCTAAGTGCAGGACTCTGCACTTGTCCTTGTTGAACCTCATCAGATTTCTTTTGACCCAATCCTCTAATTTGTCTAGGTCCCTCTGTATCCTATCCCTACCCTCCAGCGTATCTACCACTCCTCCCAGTTTACTGTCATCTGCAAATTTGCTGAGAGTGCAGTCCACGCCATCCTCCAGATCATTAATTACTTACAGAGAAACTAAGGGCTACAGTTTGGCCTTTCCAATCACTGCCATATTAGAAGGGTCAGAGTCAGGAAACGCTGCAGTATCAGAAGCCAAAGGCATTCTGCTTACAGAAAGGGTTTGATTTTCCTTTCTGTTTACGTTGGGTTAACTCCTTTGACTTCAATTTATACTCAAGTCAGTGAGAGGAGAATCAGGCCCCTTCTGTCTTCTGCAGCCTGCAGTCAGAATTCTTTTGGCTACAGATACTTGACTTCTCCTTTTACCATTCAAAGCTGCTGGATGAGAGCACTTAGGAGGGGCAACAGCTACATGTTTTACTAGAGTGCAATGTGTGTTCCCTCCAGCCCAGTCTTGGACTACCAGCCAGTTTGAAAGAGTTGGGGAAATGACAAAGGACCATGGTGCTACTCCCACGCCACCCGGCCATATCCATTTCATCATACCTAGATCTTCCAGCCCTGCTACAACTCCCATGCACCTTGCACTAAGATCAGCTAGCTTCTGAATTCCAAATGCTTCCTTCACAAGAGCATTATGGGAAGGACCTCCTGTCATCTTTCTTTACATCACAGACCAGCAGCCAGATGCTGACCCTAACTAAATTGTCTGGAAAAGAATGTAGAGGAATAAAACATATAGAATTTGTAATTGATTCTTCATAAGATTTTACAAAAAATACCTAAATGGCCTGTCTGCAAAAATCTTTCTTTAGCTAGACTTTTCTATAATTCCATAAGAATTCCTTTCCCCCATCCTTACCTTGTAAAACATATTTTTATTCAGTAAGTTTAAGGGAAATATGGTTTTTCGTTATGTATATTTATCTGAGGGTTTGTGGCATGATTATATTAAATAGTATTAGCAGACATTAGCAAACTAAGTACGCTGAGACCTGCCATACATTGAAAAGATATAGTCAGTATAAAGTTTTCCTGAATCTCTTTGAAAGTTGCAGAAAGGTCAGAAGGTGTTATAGTAGTTTAAAGATTAAATCGATGCTGGTACAAATGGCAGGACCATGTTGCTATCTCTATAAGAGCAAGTGCAGAGGATGTACAGTAGCTGAATGTATAAGGGCTCTTTGGGCTCTAGCCAGAAAAAAAAATAGCCATGGCTTTTTGGAATGTGGAGAACTACATATGTTGGCCGTGCAGAAGGCAAAGTTATTTAGATTAAAAGTCAGGATACTGCTCTCCAGATCATAAGGGAACCCTGCAACTCAGGGATCTGCAGAGATGTTTGAGGGGAGAAGATCATATATGAATATGCAGAAATTTGCACAACAAATGTCCTGTGCTCTGTACCTGTCTGACCCCTCCTCTCTCACTGCAGAGCCTTCAGAAATGAATATAGCCCCTAGGGTTGAAATAATTCCTATATCATAATGGGGTGATAGCACCATGATAATTAAAGCAGAGACTAGCTTACTGTTACCTGATTTCTGTAAATGTTCTCAAATCCACATGTTGATTTGGATTCTCTTGAAAATTGCCAAGCCTCATTACGATTCAGGATAGGTTTAGTGGTCCAAATTTGAGGTCTTTCAACCACAAGGTTCCCAAGATACAGTTCCCACTAAAAATCATGTGACATTAACATTTTATGGTTCATATAACATATTTGTGCAAACGCTTGGAGGTCACATTATGACTCTGACCTGCCCCAAACTGACATCACTTTCTTGGCATTGATCTGAGTTTATGTGCCAAGCACCTTCTTCCTCTTTAGAAAAGCAGGTTTAAAAAAAAAAAATCATTCAGAAGAAAAAGTATGATATCCAATGTGACTGCGGTTGAGCTGGTAATCCAGAAAAAAAGCCATTTGTGCAGGCGCAACAGGACTGTGGCTTCTGTTGCCTTTCCCTAGCCTCTGCTTGCCAGAAGCTGGGAATGGATCACTTGTTCTGTTCATTCCCTCTGGGGCACCTGGCATTGGCCACTGTCAGGATACTGGGCTAGATGGACCTTTGGTCTGACTCAGTATGACCACTCTTATCATAGAATATCAGGGTTAGAAGGGACCTCAGGAGGTTGTCTAGTCCAACCGACTGCTCAAAGCAGGACCAATCCACAGACAGATTTTTACCCCACTTCCCTAAATGGCCCCCTCAAGGATTGAACTCATAACCCTGGGTTTAGCAGGCCCATGCTCAAACCACTGAGCTACCCCTCCGCCTTGTTCTTATGCAAGTCACAGTTCTGCAGACAGCCTGAAATCAGCAGGAACAAAGGGGTTGCTGATTGTCAGGAAAAGCACCTCTAATAAAGAGACTTATTATAAGGCCTGGAGTAAGATTCAAACTGACAGTATCCTGTCACTCCTCAGTCAAAAATACCAAACTTATGCTTATTATGAAAAATAAACACAGACAGCACATTTCAACTCCATGATCATTCATCCAATCTATACGAACCTTTGCTTTTCAGCGTTGCCAGCTCTCATAATTTTGTCATGAGTCTCATGATCATTATTGTTTTCCTTAAAGCCCCAGCTCCTGGAGTCAGGTGGAGATGTGAGGATTCCAGCCTTCATTCTTAAAGACAAAGTAAGTTTCTAGCCCTTGTGGCTGTGGAGAAAGCTCCAAAATGTGACACCACCACCCCCCCGGCACACCCTAACTCTCCAAAAGCAGAACGCCAACAAAAAGACCCCCACAACTATTGTTTTGACATAATCTCACGATTTTAAAGCCAATCTCGTGATTTTTGGTGAGCCTGACTCATGATTTGTGAATATGTGGGATTGGCAATACTGGGTTTGTATGCCTATCAAGTTCACCCCTCCACTGTGGAAAAAGAAATCCAAAGGAAATGTCAGACACTAGAAAAGTTTGTCATAGCAAATCTCAAATGATATTTCCCCCTCAAACTACTGTAGGGATATTAAGCAGTGTTTACATTATAAGAGGGGATCGGCCCACCAGCGGTTTTAATCCCACCCTCGAGCTCCTGCTGGGGCGTGGGGTTTGGGGTTTGGGGCTTGCCCCGCTCCAGCACTCCGGCTGGGGAGCAGGGTCAGGGGCCGCTCCGTGCGGCTCCCGGAAGCAGCGGCATGTCCCCCCTCCGGCTCCTACGTGTGGGGGCAGCCAAGCGGCTTCGCTCTGCATGCTGCCCTTGCCCCCAAGCACCGCCCCCACAGCTCCCATTGGCTGGGAACCACAGCCAATGGGAGCTGAGGGAGCAGCACCTGAGGATGGGGCAGTACACAGAGCTGCCTGGCCGTGCCTCCACATAAGAGCTGGAGGGGGGACATGGCGCTGCTTCCGGGAGCTGCTTGAAGTAAGCGCTGCCCAGAGCCTGCACCCCTGAGCCACCCCCCTGCGCACCAACCCCCTGCCCCAGCCCGGATCCCCCTCCCACCCTCCGAACCCCTAGGTCCCAGCCCAGAGCCTCCTCCTGCATCCCAAACCCCTCATCCCCAACCCCACCCCAGAGCCTGCACCTCCAGCCAGAGCCCTCATCCCCTCCCACACCTCAACCCCAATTTCATGAGCATTCATGGCCCGCCATACAATTTCTATTCCCAGATGTGGCCCTCGGGCCTAAAAGTTTGCCCACCCCTGAATTATAACCTTCCAAATAGATACTTCAACCCAAAAGATGCAAATGTATCAACCATTTTCATCCATGTATAAAAAATAAATAAATAGGCTATTGCCAGTTGCAGGCAGCAGTGTTAAGGTTCTGTTCTGGGGGTGGCGTGTACCTTAAATGTGTATATTCTGGTTTTCAGAGGTTCAAGTTTTACCACTCTGCACATTCTGTAAGGACATGAGTCAGGGCTTGGCAACCTTTGCTCTGTTTCAACAACATTCATGGGCACTTAAAAGAGCTTCATGCAGTGCCCATTAAAGTCAGTGGAAAAACTTCCATCGCCGTCAACGGACTTTGGATCAGGCCCTCAAAGCTGGCAGGAAAGAGATAAGTGGCTATATTCTTGTTTCTCTCTCTCTCTCTCCCCCCCTCCCCCCCCAGTCATTAGACAAAGGCATTGCAGATATACTTCATCAGCCTACTCTAGACGAGTAGGAGCTTGGAGTCTGACTTAACCCCCCAGCCCACACACAATGAGCTGTTGGTTTTGAAGGAGAAAAGGGCTGGGAAACTTTGTCGCAAGGGCCCTTTTTTAATCCTTAGCTAACAAGTCAATAAGGGATGCTCCATTAAGGTGACTTTCCCCTGGGTCTGCTTTAAAATTCTATCCTGGTTGACTGACATGCAAGGATGAACCAAGAAGTAACTTCTCCCCAGACTAGGACGTCACTATGTGGTTAATAGCATTCTCATTCCCACAAGCCTGAGTACTGTCGGTGACTGTAACTGAGAAGCAGGCGGAATAATTCTGTCCTGCTAATGGAACAATTAAGTTAACCTGCACAGACACAAAAATGCATTTCACTCAGTTGTTTTAGATGAGAAAAAACTCTGGAGCCAACTCGGGATAAAGTTTATTATTGAAAATACCTCAGAGGTTTTCACTGATTACAATAGGCTTTCGATGAGTTTCATATTTGTCAATTCATTCTATCACTTCCTCTTTTGCACCTGAGTATCTGACAGTGCCTCAACTTTATTACCTGCATAGAGCAGCTCTGGAGATGGATATTTCCCCATCAGGCGCTGTGAAGATTGAGGACTCTGAAGTCTAGCTGACCCACTGGATTTCTAACAGGCTTCTTACTTCTAATATATTTAAAATTTGTTATTTGTGTTTATTAGAGCTGGTTGGAAATTTTCCACTGAAACTGTGTTTGGATGGAAAATTGAGTTTTCAATTAAACAAACACTTTTTTTTTTTCACAAAAGTATCTGTTTTCTATGCAAAATTTCCATATTTAATTAAAAAAAACAGAATGCCCCAAAACTGAAACACTCTAATTTTCAATATTTCTAGAAAAGGTCAGAATTTTCCATGGAAAATTTGACGAGAATGAAACAAATACTATTTGTCTAAAGTTTCCATGGAATGAAAACCTTATCTTTCAACCAGCGCATGTGTTTAGTTTTTTCTACTTAGATTTCCTCTTAACCCTCCAAATCTCCATTTTACGTGTTACCTGCCATAGTTTCTCTTTCTACTAGCAACATCAGAGGCCCTTTACTGAAAATTCTCTCCAACAACCCAATTCAGTGCCCAGTAAAATCAATGGAGGGAAACCCACTGACCTCAAATGAGACTCCAGGAGATCATGTTCTTGCCTGTGGACCTCTGCACATCAGCAGGTTAGGGCAATCTCACCTGAAACCTGCACTGCACTGAGGTTAAACTCATGTGAATCTAGCTGTTGAAGAGATTACCAGAATAGCATCCCCCTACCCTTGCAGAATTCAAGCAAGACAACAGGGAAGAGGCAACAAACTGATGGGGATAATTATAATTCCTGGTGTAAAACTGCAAATAATATGAAATAATTATTTTGTTGTTACTTATTACAACATATGGAATGGCGCAGCAAACTCTACAAAATCAATTCTTAGCCTGCAGCCTTGTACTGCTTTTTTTTGGCAGCTATTTGAGCTCTCATTGTCAGTTGCAATGCTGCCATATAGCAGCCGAAGTGGGTATTCTGAACCTAATATTGGACTCCCACCAACATCACAGGTGCAAGAATTTTCTCCCAATAATTCTCAGTATTTCCCCATTGATTGCTACTTGTACCGCATCCATGTTCTCTTCAGTTATGTTGAGTGCAGACTTGCTGAGACTCTGTGGTGCTCCCCGAGGTTCTATAATTTTCAATTTTCTGTAGTTTTCAATTTAAGTTTCCAGCCATTATATGTTCTCCTATGACTCTGTCACCTAAGTGCTCATTTCTATGGAGATGCTGGGCACATTTTTTCTTTCCCTGCAGAACTAAAGTTGTGGATTCCATCTATGGCATCTGTATTTGCAATGCTTACAAAATCTGATTCTCAAAAGGAGCTGCTGGTAATTGCTCGCTTTCCAGAAAACGGAAATATTCTCAAAGGTGTCATCTCTTTTGTAAAACTTATGGTAATAGTGCCTCCTCTAGTTGCTAAGCAACTTGGTAGTCTTCATGAAAGGGCTTCCAATTATCTTTTGACTCCCATCTGAATTAGGTGATAAAGGCTTCTCTCTGCCATCAAAATCTTGCCCCTCTCTTGCAAACACCAGTTCATGACACTGTCTTGTCAGTCCACAGATTGACTATTCTAATTCCATATTGGCAGCTCTCCCAGATAGCACTTTCAGAAAATGTCACTTGGTCCGAAATGTTTCAGCAGTTAGTCACCAATCCAAAATTGTCACAATCCTATTTCCTTCTTTCTTCATCTACTGGATTTCCTTCCAATAAAGTTTTGAATTAATTTTGGAGCCAATACGAGACACTATCCAGAGCACTGGACTCTCAAAAATATTGAGGAAATGGGTCATTTATAACCAATGCATCAGAGGTGCATCAGAGCCTGATGGACAACACAAAGTGACCAGGAGTGAAGAGCATTCTTTTCTGCTTAGGTTATTATACTGTGCCCATACCTGTGGTGTTTGGGTGCACTGGAGCAGTGGATGTGGTCCAAATTAGGATACTGAATAACAAGTACTAACAAGGGCACATTCTCCAAAATTTTGGGATGCATTCTGCCTTCACTTGTGCACTCTGTACTCCCCTTGCCAACAAGGGGAGCCCTTCCCCTCTGACCCACCAGCCTGGACTCCCTCTCACATCATGCTGCTGTGACAAGCTGCAGATCCGCTCCTGGTCCTACACTTCCACCAGCATTACACACAGGTAGGGACACACTCAGCTGTAGTTACATGCAGGTTCTGTGACCAGCCACTGCATGTGAACCAACAATAGAGAGGCTACAGTCAAAATAAACCCCAGCTTTCCAGCCTAGGACCTCAGAGCAGTACCATCCTACCTTGGTCCATACCCCAACCAGTATGAATTTATTATCCAGTTCGCCTCCCCCTCAATATGGAGAGGAATATGCAACAGCCTCTCTGAGCTAAGATCTCCATGCACTTCACTCCAAACTCACTGGTTTAGATTGAAACATAAAATAAATGTATTAACTACAAAAGATAGAATTTAAGTGATAAGTGATAGCAAACAGATCAAAGCAGATTACCTAGCAAATAAACAAAAACACAACCTAAGCTTAATATGCTAGATAGATTGGATATGAATAGCAGATTCTCACCCTAACTAATAGTACAGGCAGACTAGTAGATTCTTAAGGGACAAGCTGCATTAGCTTTGCAGCTTGGGTTTCTCAGGTCTTCATACACAGGCTAGAAATCCCTTTAGCCTGGGTCCAGCACTTCCCCCTGTCCAGTCTTTGTTCCTCATGTGTTTCCAGGAGTCTTCTTGTGTGGGGAGTGAAGAACAACTGATAAGGTCACTCCCTGCCCTATATAGCTTTAGCATATGGCGGGAACCCTTTGTTTCAAAACTTGGTTCCCAGACCCATTTGTGGAAAAATACTGATGGAGTCCAGAGACATGTGGTCTGGTCCTTGCTGGGTCCTAGCAGCCATACCTACAGGCTGGCTTGAGCATTTACAAGAAGGCTGAGTTCTTTCACAGTCCATTGTCTCTGCTGATCGGCCACCAGCACTGTCTGGCTTCTTCACTGTTGTACCTGAAAGGCTGGCTGTGGGTGTTTTCCAGAGTAAGCCCATTTGAAATACAGATCCCTAGTAAATATTCATAACGTCAGATACAAAAATGATACATGCATACAAATAGGATAATCATATTCAGCAAATCATAACTTTTTCAATTATACCTCACATGACTTTTTTTGTACAAAATGCATCATAATTATGTCACAATCATATCATAATAATACTACCATGATGAATATGGGGTGCAGTGTCACAGTATGCACCCAAGTGCTATGTGCTTTTGTTACTACTGGCTGAATTAAAGAATAAAGACCCCTTGTAAGCATGGATTCTCGCCTTGTGGGTGCCCCCTTGCCTCTGTCCACAGCATAGCATTGGGTCCTTGTCTCTGGCACCCCCTACTGGCCCTTCCCTTGGACTTGCAATGGCCTTTTTCAGCCTGTGTCTTCTTCCAACTGCCCCTCTGGGTGTTCTGTGTCTTGGCCCTCCAGCCAAGTCACACAGAAGTCTAATCCCCTTCCGTGGTAGCACGAACAAGTCCAAATATGAGTCCAAACAAATCTTCAAAGTAAGAGCCCTTCCACCCCTGTCAAACTTCAGTGTAGTCCCCGAGATAGCTCTACCTCAGGACTTCCCCTACAGGTGCTCAATCTGTTCCTGTAGTGTTCTTCCTCCATTGTTTCCTGTCTGTTAAACCCTATTCCCAGGGCTTCTCTTTGCCAGAGCAGCCCTGTCTCCTCTGCAGTCTCCCACAGTCTATTTATAAAGCATAACTCCACCTCCTCTATCCAGGAGGCAATTAGTTAATCACCTCCCAGGTACAGAGCATGACTAACTGGGATTCTTTTCCCGGCCTTCTAGATTAGGGAGGTTAAGCCCCATCAGATCCTTACATGGCATCTGAAGCAGACTCATAACTCTTATAGAGACCAGCCACTAGTCTGCTTCAGATGCCAGGTAGGGATGTGATGGGGCTCAACACCCACCCATCACCTGCAAGGCAAGGGAAAGAACCCCTCTAGAGGAAGACAAAGCCCACACTCTCTAAGTACACTTATGTTAAAACATCAACCACCACCCTCCTCTCCAGCGAAAACTTGTACAATAAAGTATAAGAAACTCTATTTTTTCTTTTTAATGAAGATTTCAGTTGGGCAAAGAAAGAGTGGGGATTTTTCCCCTTTGGGTTTTAAACATTTGAGGCAGAAGGGATCTGAAGACAGACAAAGGAAACTAAGGCAATTAGAGCCAACCCCCAAAATGTTTAGCTCAAAGGGTTTTTTGATAACACAGCTGTCAATAAATTCATTCAGTTGTTCCCGTTTTCTGCCAGTCCAAGTGCTTGTTTTTATACAGATCACCTGAAATATAAAGGACTGGAATTCTTAATCTGAGGAATTAATGGATTTCCACAAATTGAGTTTGGCTCCAATTGTCTTAGTTTCCTTTGTCTGTCCTCATGTTGGGAGAGTTGCCATATAGTAATGATAACAGTAATCATAAAATAAAGGGGTAAGGAATTGATAGCAGAAATGCAGGAGACCTATAGGCCTAGACATAGAAGAAGAATTTAAGCATAAGGCTTTATAGCCTGAGTAGAAGTAGTTACTCGATAAATTAGCATATAAGTAAGTAAATTAACAATGGCATTAAGTCACACGGCGGCATAAGACTCTGTTTATTGTTTTGTAGCTGTCACAACTGTTGCAAGAAGGCCGTTTGTACCCGTTTGAGAGTATTTTTGGTGCGGCTGCAGATGTTTAACCACAGGTAATCATAGTAATTCAATTAATGTATATGTTAATGAGCTTTGCTTAATTATTATACTAACCTATAGAATAAGGGCACCCCAATATTATAAGGGTGAGGAAGTTTAGCTATGGTTAAGGAGGGAAAATATATGCAGACATATGCATGAGGACCATCAAGGGCTATAAAACATCTGGTCTCAGGTACAGCTGCTGGGAGTTCTTCATCAGCATGCCAGAGTCTCAACTTCCCGAGCTCGCCCCAATGATAGACTACGCACTCGTAATGGTGCTGGCCACCTTGCCACTGTTGTATTACATCACTTTACTTGTCTAGGTTGCTTTGCTTATCAGATAAATTATTTGAATAATAAAAAAAAATTATGACGACAGAAGGTCTTCCCCAAGCATGAGCATTGTTGTGGCAGCTCGAGAGGTCGTCTAGTCCAGTCCTCTGCACTCAAGGCAGGACTAAGTATTATCTAGACCATCCCTGAGAGGTGTTTGTCCAACCTGTTCCTAAAAATCCCCAATGATGGAGATTCCACCACCTCCCTAGGTAATTTGTTCCAGTGCTTAACCACTCTGACAGTTACGAAGTTTTTCCTAATGTCTAACCTAAAATGCCCTTGCTGCAATTTAAGCCCATTGCTTCTTGTGCTAGCCTCAGAGGTTAAGAAGAACAATTTTTCTCCCTCCACCTTGTAACAACCTTTTATGTACTTGAAAACTGTTACCATCTCCCCTCTCAGTCTTCTCTTCTCCAGACTAAATAAACCCAATTTTTTCAGTCTTCCCTCATAGGTCATGTTTTCTAGACCTTTAATAATTTTTGTTGCTCTTCTCTGGACTTTCTCCAATTTGTCCAGAGAAGAGCGTGGAGTAGAGTGGAAGAATTACTTCTCGTGTCTTCTTTACAATACTCCTGCTAATACATCCCAGAAGGATGTTTGCTCTTTTTGCAATAGCGTTACACTGTTGACGCATATTTAAATTGTGATCCACTATGACCCCCAGATCCCTTTCCGCAGTACTCCTTCCTAGGCAGTCATTTCCCATTTTGTATGTGTGCAACTGATTGTTCCTTCCTAACTGGAGTACTTTGCATTTGTCCTTATTGAATTTCATCCTATTTACTTCAGACCATTTCTCCAGTTTGTCCAGATCATTTTGAATCCTATCCTCCAAAGCACTTACAACCCCTCCCAGCGCACTTGCAACCCTCCCCTTCTTTGATATGGTTTGATCAACGTGATAATTATACTCATTTGGTTATTTGATATTATTAACCTACTTTCTGATCATTTATATGTATTTTATGCTTCTCTTTATGTATGTAGTTTAGTTAATAAATATATATATTATTTGAAAGCTGTTGTGGTTGTGAAGGGTCTTCCCCCCGATCTCAGGGTTCCAAACCTGATGAGACTCTGGGGTAAATAAACAAACAAGGCAACTCTGTGACCCATATAGTGTTGGTCTGTAGAACTGTCCTACAGTCCTCTCAGGACTGGTGCCCCTACTCGGGACACTGTCAGTTTTTGAGGGAGAGTTGACTTATGTGTTGTACATTTCTTTTGATAAGGAATATGGGTTCCAGACCCTTTGAGGGCCTGGGGTGGAGGATGCCAAGCCAGTCAATCTAAAGGCTGATCAATTCCCCATAATAACGCTATACTCCTCATGCTAGATACGCCTCGTCTTTTCTGAAAGATGATGATTGGGGCCTGATCCAGTGTCCATTGGAGTAAATGGCAACCCCTCTATTGACTTCAATGAGCATTGAACTGGTTCCTGAACCCGCAGCAACAGCCAGAATGTGGCTGAATTTTCAAAGCACTGGTACCACCCAGCTTTGAAAATTCCAACAATTTCAAGGGTGTCCAATACTACACAATCAAGTTTCCTACTGCACGCTTCACACAACCCTTTTGAAAGACCTGCCGTGTGGGTGCATCTGTTTCTGTGCTAAGCCACATACGTGGCTTAGCTTCAGCTTCAGTTCATTGCATGGCAGCCATACACTCTGTCTATCAGTGATTGGTAAGTTCTTTTTATATCTTTGTGGGCTTGGTTCCTCTTTCTGTGACACTTTTCTAGTTATGTTAAATTGAAATATTAATTTACCAATTTACTATATATTGGAGTAGCAATTAGTATAATAGCACAGCACACATTCAATACCTGGAATACTATTTTGTCAGTATTTTATTGGTGACTTCCCTACTTTTGGGAGGTGTGTTCAACAATTGTTTGATTTTTTTTTAATTTAGTGAATAAATTGGCTTCCCAGACCCAGTGCACTGTCATTTTTTTTTTTAAACTTTCAATTACTTTTTTCTTACTTGGGATTAGCTTTGAGTGGAACCTGCCTTTGATTTGTCATAGACGTGACTAGGGGGCAAATAAATTGGGAAAAAAAGTATAAAGTGTTTTGAGATCTCTGGATAAAAAGCTCTATATAATAATTTTGATGTTTTAACATCATCAATCATTCTATCTGACAACTAATCAGAGTATTGTTAGCATGACTAATGATTCATCTTTTGGATGAAATTTAAAACTGAAGTCTGAACCACTTCTAGTAATTGAAGATCTAATGGCACTTTTCACAAGAAGAGGGCCATACAGCACTGATAGCTAGATTAATTACAAAATTGGCTGCATAGTATATTTAATTTACCCTTATCTGCCTACGGAAATCTACTTGTGAGTACATGAATAAGGCATTCTTCCTCCTGTGCTGTATGACATTATTGTCGGTATTGGTTGCTACAAATCACCCCAAAGCCTGCCTGCAGCAAGAAGTGACCCCTGTCTTTTGCACAATTTGTAATTACTAAATTACTTAGATGTTTGCCAAAGGTGTTATTGGAATAAGATATTATATTATTATTAAGTATTATAATTAATATCCCATACAGGATCTTTTTCTAGCTCCTTCCATGCAGCATTCAGCTGACACTTCTGTACTGAATCTTAAAATGGTTAAACTGTTTTAAAAGCCATCATTTTAAATGTTTTTATTGTTTTAAATCCCACTTGTAATATAGGACTTTGAAAAAGACCCATTAGATGCATGATGCAGTAGATGTGTTTGTAAGGCAGCCAAGAAGTGATGAATTTTGTCTAGTAAAATGCACACTAAGCAAACTTTATATCAGTTTGATGCTGTAGTTACATTACATTTCCAATATGCAGGTTTTCCAACATTATATCTTATCTGCTGTCTTTCCAGCATCCATGTGCTCAAACCTGATCCCAGTGAGGTCAATGGAAGATTTGCTATTCGGTGAAGGTTTAGGTCCCAAATTGGATTATATTAACAAATAGCAAGGTCTAATTAGTGGCCTTAGTAGTGGCCATTTTCTAACTATGACCCTGGTTCAGGTAGGCATCTCTATTCAGGAAGGCCATTTAAGCAGATGCTTAACATTAAGCACCTGCTTAATCTCACCAAAGTCAACAGGATTTAAGTATATACTTAGAATGAAGCACCTATTTTAGGGCTTTTCTGAAATGGAGCCTGTAAGAGTTTATCGTCACAATTCATATTAAGGCTCTATTTATACATATCTTATAAAGGGTTGATAAATCTTTTAACAAATAGTTAAGCAATTGCAATAGATTGTTGGAGTCCAACAAAACAATCGACTGATTATAATTATGGCTTATAGCAATCGGTAGCACCTTATGATTTACTTACTATCATCAGTAATATGCTTATAATTATAAAATCTATTATTTCGTTATTAACCATTTATAAACCATGTACTAATACATTTATCATAAAGTGTGACCACGTTTATCATTACAAGTTATTATACTATTTGTGGTATATTCTGGGTATTTCTGAATACCTAGTACAAAAAGAAGTAAATTCCTGCTGTATCAGATCAGAAACGCTCTTCCTTTACCCAATTTTAACCATCTGCAGCAAAATTTAAAAAACAACAACATTCTCTGATTGGAACTGGTGACGTGAGCAAAAGATATGTAATGGGAATTTCAGTTTAGCACTTAAATGTTTTCATGTAACAACTATCACAGTAAGGTCACCGGAAGCAAACCAAGTATGCCAAGCAATTCAACCTTGGTGAACATTCTCTGATTTGATGTGTCCACGTACTGCTGTGTGAGCAATTTAGGAAAAGTCAGCTACTGTCACATCCACTTCAATTTATCTCAGTGTCAGGTATCCAGCTGTCACTGCCAATTCATCTTGAGGTTTTTTTTCCCCCCACCTTGTCAATAGGCTTTTAGATTTGTGGAATACACAAGAAATAATAGACCAGGAATATTTATTGAAACGGTCTCCAATTTTGTCCCTCCTTATTGAGCAGCAGCTTTAAATGGGTGGGTTGCAGGGACTAAATTTTGTCGTGAGCATTAAAAAGTGTGTGAACATGAAAATTGTATATGTAAGTGATTCACAGAGCATCCATTATAGGTAAGATTGCCTAAATGTTTCCATTCTTAGCACCTCATTTTAGTTGCTTCTGGGAAAGATTTTCAAAAGCACCTAAATGATTTGGGAGCAGAGGTACCATTGACTTTCAACAGCAATTGTGGGGCAGGGATAGCTCAGTGGTTTGAGCATTGGCCTGCTAAACCCAGGGTTGTGAGTTCAATCCTTGAGGGGGCCACTTAGGGATCTGGGGCAAAAATTGGTCCTGCTAGTGAAGGCAGGGGGCTGGACTCAATGACCCTTCGGGGTCCCTTCCAGCTCTATGAGATAGGTATATCTCCATATATTATATCCTATATCTCTTTTTAAATCTCCCCCTATACCTTTGTCAAACTTTTAGGATTTAGAAAAATTTCTAGGTCTCCAGTACCATGGCTTTTGGTCTCGGTGTTTCCAAGCCTGTGCTTGAGCACCCACATTAAACTTGGGTTTACAATTGCAGGACTTCGGTCTCTCAGCTATGCCAATGCATCTATACTGAACGACACAGACCTTCCGACTTGGCTCTGTGGCTAGAACTGCAGCCACCCTGCAAAATTACAGATTTTGGACCAAAGTCACAGAAAGACTTAGGCTCTGACCCTCTCCCCGTCACAGCAGGGCGCTAGGACCCAGGTACTTGTCTCAGACTGATTTGTGTGTGGACAGAAGTGGGGCTTGGTCTCAAACATGAGTCGGAGTCCGGGCTTAGTGTGCTGTGTACACATACCCAGAGGGTTACAACACCTGTGAATGACTTACATGAATAAAGTGCAATTGTGTTTCATTCACAAGTTGAATCTTAGATACGTATCAATACGTTTTAAGTCAGTAAGGGACAGATTTTCAGAACATTTAGCTCCCATGTGAGAAAAAACAAAATAAGGGACATTTGGGTCTCAATTTATGTTAAGGCTCACTTTATAGATGGTTTATAAATGGTTAATACATGGAGAACAGATATTCTAGACATGAAAAACATGTGTCACGGATGGATATAAACCATGGTTTAAGCAACCTATTGACATGTTGGTTTATATAATAATCTTTAACAAGTCACTATTATTAAAACATCTATTAATCACCAGATGACTCTTCATAAATTGATCAAAATGGAACCTAAATATAAAGTGTGACAAAATTTTGAATTGAATTGAGATCTCACTTTTAAATTGCTTTAATTTTCTAAAGGAATTATTTTTAACTGAATGGCTACCAACGTCTTGTCTACACTACGGGGGTAAGTCGACCTAAGTTATGCAACTCCAGCTACGTGATTAACTTCTAAGTCAATTTACTCCAGTGTCTACACCATGCTGGGTCGATGGGAGACACTCTCTTATCGACTTACCTATGCTTCTCGTTCTGTTAGAGTACGAGCACTAGACCCACTAAATCGACCCACGGTGCATCAATTGTTGCAGTGTCAATCCCCAGTAAGTGTAGACATGCCCTGAGAGTCCAATAAATTTAACTGGAATAAAGTTTAGTTGGCACACTGATAAGTCATGAATCCATACTTTTATAGCGATTCCAAAATCACCTCCTCAGAGTAGTACATAATTAGAATAAGTTTGCCACATTGTGATAAAACAGTTATAACATCCAATGCTGAACGTCACTCATTTGAAAGCTATTGTAGAACCATCTTTATTTTATTTCTGACATTTCATATTTATTTTTGAAAAACAGTTTGAGTGTTAGAACTTACTGGTGGTATTTTCAACAGCACCCAGAAGTGGCTCAAGTGTACCCTGGTAAAACTCTCATTGATGTCTATGGGAGCAGAACTAACTCGGACCACTTTTGAAAACCTGACGGTTTACATTTGTCAGAATTCTTGAGTCTATTTTTGCAAAGCAACCTAACTTTCAACAGACTCATGATATATGTGGTGTGGACAACTGGTGAATTAAAATTACATTATTAATGTGTGTGCTGATTTTGCTGCCCCTTTGGCCTGAGCAGTTAGCCAATATTCGGGGCCTTGCCAGGTTGTTTCCGTAAAGATGGAGAAATCAGTGTTATGAGTCAAGGATTTTCATTGTGTAATCTTGTTTATTTACCAAAAAAAATGTACACAAAATAGTTCCCTGAATGCAGTGGGAACAGCAGCAGGCAGTTTCCTTGCTCAGAAATTCCCAAATCTGCCACTCGGCAAGTTCTGTGCCCAAGATGACCTGTGTCTCTGCTTCCTCTCTGAACTCCTTCTCCCGGCTTTCTGAGCCACACACAGCCTGATGCAGATACCCTAGCCCCTGCATCTGCAACAAGGAACACTCCTATTAATCTACCTGGGCTTTCAGTCTAGCCTACTGCTTTAGGCAGTCACCCCCATTGACTACAGCTGTTTTCCCCCCCCCAACATAAAGGTGTTTGATTTCTCCTTCTGTTGGGCCGGAAAGGGACTGCTTGGCACCCGTTGCCTTTAGCACCTTTCTGTATGTATATATTATATTTTACCCTAGTGTTCTCCCAGAGGCACTGCGGAACATCTGGACTATGTAATAATATCTGGCCAGCTAGAAAGTGCACGTCACACATCATTAGTTACAACATGACTGTACATTGAGCGTACATTTAAAAGGCCCTGTCATCAATTTGCCAAGCTGCACAGTGTTCAAATGAAATAGCAGAGACAGTCACAACTATTCCCCTTGCCCCAAACACACATCTTCACTCTTCACCCCATGGTTTTCCTGTGGTAGCAGTAATAATGCCTGCAGGCCACTCACATGCGCATACTTGCTTAAAACGCCATTAATAGCGCACAGATGGTGCAGTACAGGAACCAGAGTAATAACTCTGCAAACTGAACAGGGGAGCCACAGAACTATTATCTGTGCTGCTGCTGAGCAGGAAAGCCAAATATCAGTTAACTTTCCTGATTTGCTTTTCTTGGCCTTGCAAATGAAGCTGACGATCTTCTGGATTTATGATATTTTTGTGCTAGCTTTTCTCTCCCACTTAAAAAGACGGTGAGAAAGTTGTGAAGTTCCCCAAAGGGTTTGTTTCACTCCGCTTTCACATTTCCAAGGGAGAAGGTGGAGTCTAATCAGGGGTGAAAGTAACTTAAAGGACTTACCGGTATGCCGGAGTCCTGAGCAGGAGGTGGGGCCTCAACCGGAAGAGGCGTGGCCTCAACTGGAAGAGGCAGGGCCTTTAAATACCCGGGCCCTTTAAATCAAGATTTAAAGGCCCAGGGGCTCCAGCTGTGGCGATTTAAAGGGCCCGGGGCTCTGGCCACCACTACCGCAGTGGAGCCCCTGGCCCTTTAAATCGCCAGGCTGGGGAAGCCGGTCCGGCACGGTGTACTGGCTCTTGCCGGTACGCCGTACCGGACCATACTGGCTTACTTTCACCTCTGAGTCTAATAAAAGATGTGACAAGACTGCAGTTAAGAGGCAGCTCACCAATAATTTTTTCATCATTTCTGTGTTCTTCCAGCAGACGGATCTGAATCCCCAAGTGTGTATAGTCCCCTGGGGTGATGGACCAGGGACATTCTGTCTATTCTATGTAAATAAAGCTAATCAAATTCAGATTTCTTCTGTTGTTGAGCTTGATTAAAAAGGCAGTTGGGTTTCCAGTAGACCTTTTTTGCATTCCATAACCATTTTATATTCTCTCTCTCTCAAAAAAAAGGGGCACCAACAAGAGCAAGATCGGCAGCCTAAAGTTCAAAAAAGAAAAGCAAAAGACAAATAAAAAGCTCACATAAACAAACCAAAGCAAGAAACGAAACCCTGACTTCTGACCACTGGCATCGGGAATCAAGTTGGTAGCCTCACAATATGGCTTTGAAAGTCTAAGATATTATGCTTCTGTAGCAGAGCGCTGACTCACCACCACGGCGCCTCCTGCTGGCCATCCTGGGAATTAGCTCTCTCAGCCCTGGAGTGCCCTGTATACGGAGGTGTCTCACCCTCTCTTACCTGCCCCTCTGCAGTCCCTTTATCTCCACCATGTGCAGGCCCCACGTCCCTCCCGGACCACGCTGCCCCTTACCTTGGGGTGCTGCCCCTCACCCAAGGAACCCCCCTCCTCTGAGCCCACCTCGCCTCAGTGACCCACTGCCAGTCTTCATCTAGCCCCTTTGCTCAGGGGCAAACTGCAGTCTGGAATGGCCACTCATCATTGGCTAGGGGGTTGGACATGCTGCCTTTCCCTGCAGCCCCAGTACCTCCTTAGGCTTTCCTGTCAGGTCACCTGGGAGGTCGCCAGGCCTGAGCTCTCCAGCTTAGCCTGCCCCTTCCCCAGCACTGCTCTGTTGAAGGTACCCTGTGCTCCCAGGCAGCCCGGTCCTTCCCACCCCAAGGCTGGAGTGAGACTGCCTGCCTCCTAGCTCACAGCCCTCTTTATACCAGCCCTACCGGGCCCGGATTGGCTGCTACTTGCCTTCCCCTGATTGGCTCCTCAGGGCAGCCCTTTCCCAGAGCAGGTTTTAACCCCTTTCTCTCTGGAGCAGGGTGACCGCCCCGCTTCAGCTCCCAAGACCCAAGTGTTTGTTCCAGCTACTAAGAAGTCAGGTAAAAAGTCCTGAAGGGACAGCTTCCAAAGATCTGTATAATTTGCTAGGCTCAAATGCTCTATTCACATTAGTTGCTCTTTTGCTATGAAAAAATCATGGTTGAAAAAGCAATTCTTCAAGAGCAGGCGGACAAGAAAAAAAATTAGACTCAATTTAAAATCCGTTGGAAAGGTTCTGCTTTGTAACATACCTGAAATGAGGGGTTTTTTTAAAATTTCATTTTCTGAAAAATTTCAAAATGTTGGCTCTCGCTGACTCAGAATAAAGAACCAATTGAAATACCGATTTTTCTTCTAAACAGCTTTAGGCACCAGAAGGCAAAGGCAGATTTGGAGGCAAAAAGTCTTTTCCACTAAAAATAAAATAAAATAAAAGTTTAGGGGATTAAAATCTTCTTGTTTCCATCTCTGAAAATAAATCTGTAGGGTGAATGTAACAACACTCTCCCTCATGCCTCTGGAGAATTCAGTGTCTCCAATCTAACTGGCATCACCTGCAAAGTGAGTTTGATGGTTTTTAATCTAGCCCCTACCGGTGATTTTATCTCGTCACAAAATGTTCTGTGTTTGTCACAAATTATACAGCTGCCTCAGATTAGAAAGGGTTTAGGATTGAGCCCTAGATATATACAGGGGATTTCTTCACACTCTAAATTAGTTGAAAGGGGATTCAGTAGGATTATGGTTTTACACTTATTATGAATGTTGATTCTGAGCTTCTTAAGAGTCTGCTCAATGCTACTGTCTCTTTAAGGGTTGGGTCCCTAAATAGGGAGAAGAGAACTATTCAACGAACACAGTGAGTAAAACCACAGATGCATCAAACCTGAGCAGTGCTCTCCTGAAGGCCCGGGGGGCTAAGGGCAGAAGTGCCTATGTGACCTTTGCACCTAAGGGGCAAATTGCTTCCGAATGCCAGAACACAAACTAGAGCAGCCCCAGCAGCTATGCTATTTTATGCTTGGAACAAAGAACGTTTGATCATCCAGAAGAGCTGAAGTCCACTGAACTCTGGCCATGCCCCCCACTAATCTCTAGGCCGGCACTGAAGCCAGGAGTTGTGAGGTGAACCCTACTGTGCTGGAAGAACCCATCTGCCACCTCCCACTGCACCAGGGGAATCCCAGCTAGGAAGATCAAGTGTTGACCCCTTCATGATACAAAAGTGGTATAAAAGAGCTGCAAGATACTCGAACCTATTGGTCCTTTTCCCAGCCCTGGGAAGAATTAGGGCTAAACTGAGGTTTAATGGGTTGCACACGACATATATCTGGGCAGAGTGTGGCCTTTAATTAATACGCTTAGTTCTTTGAACTTTATTTGTTCTAGATAGTTATTGCAATGCAGTAAATTACAACATCCCAGGAAAAGTAAAACTGAAAGCGGGTGGATGAGAGAGAGAGAGAGCAGTTTGCCCAGGAACCTAAGCCAGGATGTCCATTGCTGAAAAAAGGGAGGGAAGAGTATACAATCTTGGAATGGGTAGAGAAAAGCGCATCTAACTATTCTATCTATTCTGGGAGAGAGCTGGGGAGGGAAGTTTTGACAAAACAGTTTTGTCAGAGAATGCCAATTTGTCAAAACCAAAACGTTTTGTGGGAACATTCAACAAAACTTCTCTTGGGAAACGTTTCTCAGATCCAGGAGGGAATTTCTGATCAAACCCCACAAGAAAGTGAGACACCCCAGAACTGCCAATAACCCTCATTGGGCAGAGCAGGGAATTGAATCTGAGTCTCCCAGATCCAGGTGAGTGCCCTACCCACAGGGCTGTGGCACCAGTTTCTCTCTGCTTTGCACAAATAATGAAGTATTTATTGGGCCAAAGACAGATACTCTACCCCAGTAGTTAGAACACTCCCCATGGGGTGTGAGAATCCCAGGCTCAAGTCCATGGTTTGAATGAGGGAGAACAAAGACTTGAATCTGCAGCTCCAACTTCAAAGGTGAGTGCGCTAACCACCAGGCTCTTGGGAACTAGTGTGTCAGAGGGTAGCGGGGGACTCGCTGTTTTTTGTTTAAAATCTTTGAAAGGTCTTGGTTCTGCCCTGATGCAAAATGGGACATTTTTCACGGGACAGGAAAACCCATTCCCCACGGGACAGGAAAACCCATTCCCCACCCAGCTCTATTCCTGAGGACTTCACTGGCAGAGTTTCAATGTAGCTGCACCTGCAACCCTGCCTGCCTGCTCCGGCCTCGAGCCTTCACCTCTTTCTGGACAGGGACCCATGTCCCAATCCATTCTGAGAGGTTTTTTAGGCTGCTTTTTATGGGGATTCTCCCAAGCAGGTGTGACAAACATCCAGCCCCTGCTTTGCAGTTTCTCTCCTAGGACAATGACAGTGTAATGACATTTAAGAAGTATACCCAGCCAAGCATCCTCCATTGTAGCTCAGCCTACTGCTGAATGGCCCAAGCCTTTTACCTAGTTTGGAGTGTGCCCTCTACTGTTTCACCACTAAGATTTTAGCTTTGTAAATACTGCAAAACAAATACTCTGGGTCAGATCCTGCCCCTCCTTTATGCCATCTCAGCCCCATTGATTGGCTTGCACCAGGGGACATGAATCATTATTTTGCTGCGTGGCTCAGGTTTTCAAAAGAGCTCAGATCCCACAGGTGGGGCCAGATTTTCAGAAGTGTTCTCAGCACCTATTAAGTGGTATGGTGTGAACACTATATGGTGTGAACAGCTTTTCCCTTCAGCTGCTGGAAACCCCAGCTGGTAAGCCCTCTTTGTGAATTAAGCAAAATACACAGTCCAGCAGTATACCTCCATCAAGCATCTGTATTGATGCTAATGCTCCAGGTAGATCACAACACCGTGAGTTACGTGGAGCACACTTCCTGCTCTCTGGCTCAGTCTTTTCTACTGCTTGCCTTCGTCTGGCGCTGGCTAGCTGGAGAGCTAATTACCTCATTAGCTCATCAAGCTCCCTAGAGGTGATGCATTCCACTCTTCCAAACCCAAATGACCTAAGTCAAACCTGCTTTCACTACACCCAGTGCCCTGGGTATTCTAAGTGATCAGGGTGCTGGCTTCCAAAGGACTCCCGTTATAGTTCCTAACCACAGCCTGTCAAATATGGTTTTCAAAGTGGCTCAGTGTCCAGCCAGCTGCTTCCATTCGGTCTAAATGGGAGCTCTCAAAACTCTGATCCCTTATTTAGGAGCCTAAGTGAGAGCTGGTGGGTGTTGAGACATTAGTATGGGAAAATCTTTGTCCTTCTTATCTAGGCACACAGGAAAGTGTTGGAAGAGCAGCCCCAGTACTACAGTGATTTCCCTTGTGTTGAGTTCAAGATAGAGAGTCCAATAGAAGCATTCATGGTGGTTCATCCCAGAAGCACTGAATGGATCTACCGATCCCTAGCATTATCAGCATTCGACAGTGAGTCAAGCTCTGCCCACCTTACTGATGAAAGTAGTCCAGTAACTCAATGGAACTACTGGCAAGGACAGAGCACATAAGGTATTGCTCAATATGGTGATTTAATTAAAATTGGGCCAATGCAATAGGCAGAATGATGTTGGGGCATCCACAAGAAGCCGGTGGGTATTGTGAGTGAGTTTAAGGGAGAGTAATTCTGCATGATTCTAGGTTGCATCTGCTAATTATCAGAGGGAAGCACTGAAGAAGCATTGCTCAGATTTCAATGCAAAAACCCAGCACTGATTAGTAGGAAGAACGTGGGTTCCTTTGTGCCACATCTCATTTGCACAGTTAGGTGGCAAGTATCTTTCCCCCAAGAAAAGGTACATTTAAATTGGTGTTTCTCCTGCATTTCACCTTCGGTTTAAGGAGGGACACATCCCCAGTGAACTTCTAAAGGGAGAGCCACATAGCACACATCCTTTAGCCATGACCCATCTCCAACACTACTGGCATTCTTGTTTATTGGTGTCTGCAGAGATTGAGAGAAGTGCAATGTATGAGCAAGTTGCTGTACAATACAAGCAGTTTGCAACCTGTGGCCTCAATCCTGCAATAAACTCTATTTGGGGGGTGGAGGGGGGGGGTGTCATTGCAAGACTGAGCCCTGTGTTTACAATAATGCTTTTCAGACCCTCAGCACTCAGCAATANCTCAGATTTCAATGCAAAAACCCAGCACTGATTAGTAGGAAGAACGTGGGTTCCTTTGTGCCACATCTCATTTGCACAGTTAGGTGGCAAGTATCTTTCCCCCAAGAAAAGGTACATTTAAATTGGTGTTTCTCCTGCATTTCACCTTCGGTTTAAGGAGGGACACATCCCCAGTGAACTTCTAAAGGGAGAGCCACATAGCACACATCCTTTAGCCATGACCCATCTCCAACACTACTGGCATTCTTGTTTATTGGTGTCTGCAGAGATTGAGAGAAGTGCAATGTATGAGCAAGTTGCTGTACAATACAAGCAGTTTGCAACCTGTGGCCTCAATCCTGCAATAAACTCTATTTGGGGGGTGGAGGGGGGGGGTGTCATTGCAAGACTGAGCCCTGTGTTTACAATAATGCTTTTCAGACCCTCAGCACTCAGCAATAATGCGGGTTTTGCATTAGAGATGGTTTGGAGAAGCATTTGGACTTTGAGGTTTTCATCTGTGTTAGAAGCTTACAATGCATATTTTCAACTGCAAGCCCTGAATGCATTTATTATGACATGATCCTATTCGAGAAGTTCCAGGAACTATCCATGAGCCTTGTGCAATACTGGAAATAATTGCCTCAGCCTTATGATGCTGAGCACAGTGGGCTGTCACTTATCCCTTTCCTTAGGCATGAACCAAAGGTGTAAATGGAAATGGCAAATCTGTGAGTGTACAATCAATATCCCCATCATGCAAACTAAATGTTACTGTTTTGGAGCAGGATGTTTCCCCATTGTTAAGGTAGCAATTTAGTTGCCATTTGCAACCCTATTTTGGCCCCCATTCTAAAATCCAGCAAACATCTTATTTAACCTTGAAGCTGATAGGGGTGAAAATTCTCTCTCAGCCCCAGATTGAGCTACAATGTTAGAAGTGAATCAGATGAAAGGTTCATCTGTTGCTGCAATCCCCAGGAGATGCCCCTGGTGGAGAAAGGAGGGAAGTGCTAGCGCTGCCTTGGTCTACAGCTGTTCCTTGACTTCCCCAGCTAGTCCTCTTTGAGTTTCAACTAACTACAGACCTTCGGTAGACTAGCATGTGCCTTAGAAGCAACATCAGTGATTATTCTACCCTTTCTTCTCGGTTTGTTATTCCAACCTCGGAAGCATAGTCACATCTGTACCATGTACTTTTCCCTACAATTCTTCCACCTCAAATTTTCACAGTATTTCTTTAGCCATGTAAAATATAGAAAAAATAACTGCAGGAAGATTTTTTTTTCTTTGTTTGTTCTTCCCCATTTAATACAAAGGCCCAAATTCTGCACCATTTTATAACATTATAGCAGTGCCAACTGTTGTGTTTACACTGGTATAACTGAAAGTAACGTGTGGCCATAAACTCCAATACTATGTTGCTGTTAGGAGGTAAGAGGTCTCAAGTCTTACTGATTTCAATGAACTTGAGGGTACTCAGCACTTAGCAAGGCTGGGCCCTTCATTTTCAATAGCATCACCTCATAGTTATTGTCATATCTACCTGATGAGCACATCCAAATGCTGTTTGAATGAGCAGATTCTGCCATTTAGGGGGCACCAACGGTGCAAAATGCAGCAGCAAATTTAGAGATTGTGTTGCTGCAACTTGGTAAATTGATTCTAATTAAAGTAACAATGAACATCCCTTTGTGTTCTGATTCATGATATATACATTATAGTTTGCGACAATAGATATTTATGGTGACACAAATTGCTCCAAACATCTTGCCCGCACCTCTGTCGATTCTTCGACTGAGGACCAACTCAATGAGCGTATACCCTTTGGAGGTAACAATTCACTCAAATTCTTTCCCCCCTTTTCTGTAGTGGCAACATGGTGAGAGATTTGTGAGGCTCAATGAATAAAATGACCTAATTTGCATTTCACAGACTCCAACTGGAAGTGCTTCCTGTCTGTGAAATACAGACAGTGTTTATGACCCCGATATTAACTTTTCCTTATGCCTCGTGTAATACATTAAAAGTTCTGACCTTTATTTACTGAACTGAATATCTAATTAATGCTGAAGCTTTTACTGCCATATAAAGCAGCTGTCTATTAAATTACACCAGAGATTTTAGAGAGATGGTGATTAATGTTACTTGGAGGAGATGCTATTTCGGTCATGTGCACTTACAAAACCCCTACACCAGGAAAGCAAAGACTCTTTTCATTAAAGTGATCCATTATTGATAATGTTTTTTGAGAGATACGGTCATGGATAATACCATTAAATATTCACAATGGGAAAGATTTTCAGCACCCACAGTTAGGTCTGGATTTTGAAAAGAGCTCAGCTCTGAATGAGAGCCTGATTCTCAAAAGCACTCAGTAACCAACAGCTCGCCCTGTGACACTTATGGCTGAATTTTTCAGAAGAGTCACCAAATTGCTGAGTAGCGCTGGGCAGGAGAGGGTTTTCTCATCCTGTGAGAACCCGGAATTTCAGAAAATGGGACAAAAATATTGGGAATTTTCACAAGCCAAATATAAAATCAATATTTCATTCTGATCATTTCGAGAAGTTGTGATTTTGACTTTTAAAAAAAAAAATCTTAAACTTTTTTTAAAAACTATAAATCAGCTTAAAATCCAAAACCAAAAGTTGTTTTAACTCAAAACTGGTCCTTTTTCATTTTTGAAAATATCAAAATGTTCCATATTTAAATGGTCAAAAAAACCTTTTTTTTTCTTTTCTTTCGAAATGGGAAATTCAAAACCAACCTATTCCTGGGAAGTTTTGTTTTTGACAAATCAGCATTTTCTGATTAAAAAACAAGCAAGCAAACAAAAACATTGGTGAAAAATTCCCATCCTGCTCTAGAAGTGAGGTTTTGAGGACTTGGCCCATTGTACAGGCGCATTCATGCCTATCACAATACGCAGCCAGGAAGGGGAGCAAACACCCCTTGCACTCATGACAATCTCCCCAAAAATTTCTCTCATCCCCAAATTTCCTAATTTTTGTGGCCTGCTCTGGTGATGCTGCTTCCCCTCAGTGAGGCAAGCTCCTCCATCTTTTCCTAGCTGGCTGCATTCTCCCCTTTTTCTCAGTGCTGCTCCCAAGCTGAGTGAATGGCAGTGGCTGGTCATTTGCAAGGGGGAAGCAGGTTTTAGGCACAGTTGCCAAGTGTCTCATTGTTATTATGAGTCACACAGGTTGAGTGCATTTGTGAGGTTTTTGTTGTTGTTGTTTTTTCTCAAGCATCTCTTCATCTGCTGCTGCCTGGCAGAAGTCTGAGAGCTTCTGCCCTTTTTAACAATGGCTACCTCCTCTCATTACTTACATTGGGACTGAAGACACAATTGCCCACAGTAAAGATGGTTGCCCAACTACGCTTTGCATGTGGGAGTGAGGCCACTCCTAATGAAGGTGGAGACACTAGGATTTCAGTTTTACCCCCTGGCTTTACCCCACACCTCCAGTTAATCCTTGTGTGTATTTGCCCTTTTATTTTACAATCCCTGTGGCCCCACATAATAATAACCATATTTTACATCCAGGAAGACCGTACCAGATCATAGTGTAGTTGACAGTATGTCACTAGTTCAGTGAAGCAGTATACAGCTAACTCCAGCAAGAGTGGAAAATCCAGGTTAGAATGTAGGGAGCTAAACGTGCAGATCTGCTTCGCCGTGTGCTCAGCTAAAGAACAGGTAGAGTCATTGCCTTTACAAAGCAAACATGTGTCCCTATTCACCACGTGGTCGTGTCTGGGATAGCACAAGTCTTTTCTAACCTAAGTATAGGAAAACAGGATGAAATCCTGGTCCCATAAAGTCAATGGGAGTTTTTCTACTGACTTCAATGGGCCCAGGATTTTACCTATACTTTGGTATCTCAAATCTCCATAGTGTCATGAATGAATACCCCCTAGGCAGTCATTTGAGCTGTTAGGAACAAACACTCCTAGGCAGAAAATTTGAATTGTAGTCTCAAGCCTGAGGCCCGTTTATTGAGCACACACACACCAATACATTGGGGTAGCAGACCGTGATCAACTACCCTGATTACAAGGTTACATGCCATTTTTAAAGTTTTAAACCGCAACCGCAAATGCATCATTGCCAAGCATTTAGGGTGAGGGGTGCTTTCCGGAGTTGTCAACAATTCAAGCATTAGGGTAGGGGGTGCTTTCCGGAGTTGTCAACAATTCAAACATTAGGGTAGGGGGTGCTTTCCGGAGTTGTCACAATTCAAACATTAGGGTAGGGGGTGCTTTCCGGAGTTGTCAACAATTCCCCTTTGGATGTGCCAGGAGGGGTTGGGTGACCGGTACTTCCCGATAAAGACTTTTGACATGTCCTGGACACGTAGGCCCCGCATCCCGTGACCGGAGGGGTTTGGGCCTAAGATGGTATTTTGGGCCTAGTGCGACAATTAGTATGGGTACACAGGGGTTTACACAAGGGCAGTCTGCGGTTATACTGTTTATGCCATGAGCGAGAACATTAGCACGAATTCCGGTTACAAAAGACAGATTTGCAGAAATATGTTCCAGCATAGGTTACAAGTATATTTTGTTACATGCTTGTATATTAGAGCCAAACAATAATATTGTTTTATAATGAGTTAACATTTCCTTAATTATACGTGTTAGTAGGGTTTGGGTAAGGGGGTACGTAGTAGGACAAAGAAGGGGCATGATGCCCTTCAGTATGACCACTAGGACTATTGCTGTGCTAACTTGTTACAGGTTATTGGTTATAACTTTGCCTTATTGCTTTCTATTGTTGCCCTGCAGTAGCAGGGGCAGGCACAGTGTTAGGGAAGGGAAGGGAAGGGAAAAGGAGGGAAGGGGAGGCAATGGGGGGGTGAGTGGACAGGTACAAGGGGTGGGTGCCTACAGAAGTACCTCTCTTTGATTAATGTACCTTAATTCTTTATACAGCAATGATTATAGGTTGACTGTACTGTCTTGTAGCCTTAAAGCAGAAGCTGTTACAAAAGCAGAAGTTTAGGCAGACGTTAGGCTGGACCATGGCCAAGGACGCTGTTACAAATATTCCAGTTCTTCCTTTCCCGGGCCTCACCCCCTGCCCCTCCTCCAGGGCAGCGTTGCTTAGTATGGTTCTGGCTTCTGACCTGTTGGTTACAGGGTAGGCCCTGGTCAGAGCTTACAGAGGGGGTTTGCTGTTACAAGGGTTATTAAGGCTTCCTACTGTTATAGGGNCGTGTCCCTATTCACCACGTGGTCGTGTCTGGGATAGCACAAGTCTTTTCTAACCTAAGTATAGGAAAACAGGATGAAATCCTGGTCCCATAAAGTCAATGGGAGTTTTTCTACTGACTTCAATGGGCCCAGGATTTTACCTATACTTTGGTATCTCAAATCTCCGTAGTTACTACACAAAGGTGAGTAGTGATAACATTTCAGCCTTTGTGTTTTTAAACAATAACTATTTCTCTTTCCCAACCAGCTCTAATACCATTTACTATTCCTAATTAACAGGCATAACCACAGACTCCAACCAGGCAAAAACTCCCATTGATGTCCCTGGAAAGTTTGCCTGTTTAAGCTGTTCAGAAATCATCTTTGATGGCTTTTCCAAAGAAAACCAAAATCAGAAAAAACCACCAACCACAGTTGTATCCTCTCACTTTCAGTTTCATCCCATAGGTTCTCATTCAACAAAGCAGAGCATCCAAACAGTTAATGGGATGACTCGTGTCCTTTAAGTTAGGCATATGCTTAAGAAACTGGAGACAGATATAGGCAAGATGATGGGATTTGAAAATTCCTCAGAAAGCTCTTAGTTTGCTCATACTGCATTGAGCTGCAATTGACTGAAGTATAACAAACTGCAAAGTGACAGCAGTCTGTTGCATTCAGAAGCTATTGAACATGTTATCTTTGCTCCCTTCAAAACATATGGGTATCAAATGCAATAATAAACGGAAATGCTACTCTAACGGCTAGCTGGATGCCCAGAAGAAATATATTAAATGGTTGAGACAGGGCAGTCAAATGTTCAACGTTTAGGTTTTAAATGAGACTAGAGAGTCTTTCAAACATAAATCAGTAGTTTGGGTTGATGGAGAACATGGCTTGAATCCGTTCGATTAAATATATGGATCTCTCTTATTTCTGCAAATAGGATTGCAAAAAAAAAAAATTAGCTCATAGCTACGGGGTGCATATTGCAGACGTGAGGATAAGCCTTCTGGTTTCAGCATAACTGAACTGATGGCACAGGTATTGCGCTGAATAGCAATAGGTAATAAGGAGCCATCGACTGAAAACTAAGGAAGTGAGACAGAGGACCAAATACTCAACAGTACATCGTCATTGGCTCCGTGTGCTTCAGTTTTGGGGGTCCTGGCTTGAGATGTCTCAGGTCTCTCAAGTTGAGATCCAAAAAAACTACAGGCATCAAAAATCAGTGGCCACTTCTGAAAACTTTGCACAGAACGAGTCTGTTGCTGAACCAGCTAGAGAACAAAAGAGTCTGGCTCCCAGGACTCTGGCCAGCCTCTAGATCCCACTGCTTCTCTTACAGAGGCAATGCGACCTAGAGGAGTGGGCGGGTGGGTGAGGTTCTGTGGCCTGCAGTGTGCAGCAGCTCAAACAAGATGATCATGATGGTCCCTTCTGACCGTAAAGTCTACGAGGCTGTGGAACTGGGATTCAGGAGACCTAGATTCTTATCCTAGTTCTGCTGTTGGGTGACCTTGGGCAAGTCGTTTTCCCTCATCTGTAGAATGGGGATAAAGATACTGCCCCACTTGTGAAAGTGCTTGGAGATCTACTGATGAACAATGCTATATGAGAGCTAGGTATTAGTCTAGGGTGATATCCTAGCCTTATTGAAATAATTGGCATAGGGCCTTTCCTCCCGGAGTATTCTACTTGCTTCTATTTAGTAGCTCATCACCTACTGTTAGGACTTTGAAATCCAGACTTTAAAGTGATTTGTTATGCTTAGCATTTTTATAAGGATAAGTTTAAGAACCCTCTNTAATGCTTCCAGAAACAAGCTTGCACATCAGACAAAATAAGGTGTAAGTTGACAGTGATGTGGTAGAACTAGTGTTGGATGATGGGAGGAAAACATGTCCAGGAATCTAAAATACCTAACAGTTCTATCGAATAGAGAAAAGTGCCAACTTAAAGGATAAAGACTATAGTACTGCCCCAAGACACCTTCAATTGGGAAAAAGATTGTAGTTGTAATCAAGCAAGATTTCCAGCAGCAGGAAAGATGACTGAAGACCACGACCACCCTGTATCATCTCCCATAACAATGAAACCAAATCATTTCAGCTGACTCTCGTATCCAGGCGAGTTTTGCCCCTGGGACATTCTGTCCTCCTCTGCCTACATTCCCAATGCTATTAGGTATGGTAACCAAAGGCAAATATGCTGACATTCCAATGCCTTGAGCATGATCTCAGATTCTTCTGCCCCGTATCTTCCAAAGTGCTCACTATCCAGCCAATCCCATTTCTGCACCTAAATAAATCACCAGGTTTTTAAATACACTCAGCTCTCTAGCTCCTAGTTTTCTTAATGGAAATTGTGGGGTGCTGATCATCTTTCTAAATGTGATCCTTTGAGTCCAAAATACATGTAGCACCCTGGTGATGCTGTTCATGGTCGGTGTTGTCTTTATTGGCTCTGCTTTGCTAAATAAAATGGTGGATCCTATGGTAGTTTTTAGTGCATGCTGAACATAGTCCATTATGGAACATCACTTTCTTTACTCTGCAAGGGAGATTAAAAACAGGGGCGGCTCTAGGCACCAGCAAAGCAAGCAGATGCTTGGGGCAGCCCATTTGCAGGGGCGGCAGCCGGCAGGGATCCAGCCTGGGAGCTGAGAACCAACAGGGGGCCCTGGGAGCTGTAGTTCCTTGGCTAGCTCCCTGCCTATAGAGCCAGCCCTGGAGCAGGGAAAGAACTACATTTCCCAGCATTCCCTTGGCCGCTAGCAACAGGAAAGGGAGGGGGAGGGAGTATGGTAGCTGAAACCTCATGCTGTGAATGGAGAGCTCACTGCTAGAATGGGGTGGCCCTGTGAACANATGCTGCAAAACGTCTGTTAGTCTATAAGGTGCCACAGGATTCTTTGCTGCTTTTATAGTCCATTATGGAACATCACTTTCTTTACTCTGCAAGGGAGATTAAAAACACAAATCTGTAATCCTTTTACAGTTGAGTTACAGTGACTCTCCCTCATTCAGACTACTTACCTGCATTACAACAATTCATTCTGTGACAAAGACATGCAGGAAGGCCTGGGGGGAGGGAGGAGAGGAAGAAGGAAAGCAGAAGGAACAATAAGACTTCAGCTCTCTGGCTGGTGACTTTATATTTCTTTTCCTACAGACCTATCTATTTTGGGGGATTCCCTCTGAGAACTTTTCCACTCGGCTTATCCAGAACACCTTGCGCAGTTCTGGATCCAGTCAGCTCTCTGGGATCCAAAAACCTTAGTTCAACTCCAGATTTCAATCACTCAGGTTCCTTTATTTGGCATACAGCAAAGCTATGCGGAGCTGATCAGACTCAAGCACAGGGGGTGGGTATAGGGTGTGCCACACATCCAGAGTTACACAGAAACCGGCTCCCTTCATATACAGTTTTGCACCTCATTGCATATACTATGCATTGCATATTTTTTTGATTGTCTTGGTCATTTTGCAGGAACCAATCCCATCTTGAACTATTCCTTACCTCATGTCTACATTCCTAGTAAGTGGTTCCCGCAGTGTTCTCTCTCTTATCTTAGGTGGCTCAGACATAGTCTTTTTCAACCTAATGAACTGTTTACCTCCCTATTTTTATTTTCCATGAAATGAGGCTTCCTTCCAGGTGTTAATTACTCATGTCAGGCAGGCTGCAGCTACATTCCCCTGCTTCTTTTTTTGTGTTTTATATTAGCATTCATTCCATCTGCATCATTTTCCTGTCTCTCTTTCTCAAGTTTATTACCCAGCAATACATGACTAAGACCACAAGTAGTTGTAGTCATTTGAACCACCATTAATATTAAAGCTTCAAGTATGAACTAGGGGGTGCAAGCTTACCACCTGTGGTAGAACCCACCAAGGTGTAATCCCACATTATAAGCCTGCTCTTACTTTAAAGCATCCTTTGGTAATTTTAACTTTGCTTTTATTTTAATTATATTGTGAAAAACTGGTACAAAATATAAAAAAAATTCCATTTATCACCACAGGAAATTTAGGTGTGAAACAAAACATAGGCTAATTAAGGGATAGCTTAGTGGTTTGAGCATTGGCCTGCTAAAACCAGGGTTGTGAGTTCAATCCTTGAGGGTGCCACTTAGGAATCTGGGGCAAAAATCAGTACTTGGTCCTGCTAGTGAAGGCAGGGGGCTGGGCTCGATGACCTTTCAGGGTCCCTTCCAGTTCTGAGATAGGTAAAATAACATTCCCAGCATCCATAACTGCAGATGGCTCTTCAGCCATCACATAATACTTGTTGTTGTTAGATGTTCAGCTGTGTGTGTTCTTCCTGTGTGCTACCCCAGCTCTGCGCAGACAACCGGCACAGCAGACCTCAAGAAAACCACCCAATGACCACAAGATCCGTTAAGGTGCAAAGGCACCCGGCCAGGTTTATTGTCAACAAAGCACGGTAATAGCACCTGGCAGACTCTACGAGGACACTAAGACATATATGTCTGTGACAATGGATATAGCTCAGTGAATGGTGGGACTTTCCATTCCCCCTTTGGCTGGAACAAGACACTCTCTCAGAGATACCTCTTTATACCCTGATACAAAGAAGACATGTACTGCCCCTCTGACATATTTAGTTATCACCCTCTCCTTATAAATGTTGGTTTGATTAAAACATCTCTATTCATCACACTGTCATCCTGACCTTATCTTTTAGAAGGGGTCTGTGTGTTCCTGTTATCCGTGGGGAATGTTTTCGTACCATCCTTGATATTGGGATGGTCTGGTACCACTCTTCAAGAATGTGTTTGCGTGAGTGCTCTGTGCCTAGCAAGCAGGCAGAGCCTGACGTTTGCTCACAGCCTGACTTTTGCTTATTTTGCCTTATATCAGCAAAGCTTGCCCACTACTTTATCTCAGGCCTCATACCAGGCCTCTAATACAAGGGATTATATCTCAGGCTCTCTTCTAACTACAACTTGTCATCACCAGAACTGGCAGTTTTTACTTTACCAATGTCCCAAATTGGCTCCTAAGTCATTTAGGTGACTTTGAAAATTGACTTCGGGCCTGATTTCCAGAGGTATTTAGGCACATAAAGATGCACATAGACAACCTAGTTCACTTAAACACTTTTGGGTCCTAAGTGACTCAGGTGCTTTTGAAAATTTTACCCTCTGTTCTTTNTACCTCACACACACACACTACCTTGCTTCACCCCAATTTATCTATAGAATAATTTCTAGTGGGCCACTAATACAAGAATGGAAACAAGACAATGAACAAGTAAACACCCCTTCCCCGCACACACATACTTTCATAGTGGGGAAACAGATCTGCATACAATGGATTTGTCTAATTAGGACCAACAATAAATGCTGCAGAGTTTCAAAAAAGCTCAGCCCCCCAGAGCTCCCATTTAGGCACCTAAACAAAACGGCTAGAGATCGTGAATGGGAACTCCTGGCCCTGAGCACTTTTGAAAATCTGGCCTTTTATTTTCCTGTGTCTAATTCCACTGTTCCACAGGGGTATTTTGAGGGAGGACAGGAGGTGCCAGTCCTCATGTTTTTGTACCAAGAAGATGGAGGCAACGATCCAGGCCTTCACAGAAGCCTTCAAGGCCTTCACAGAAGCTCTGCTGATAGAATTATCACACTGCTACGACTAGTCTCCCAGTAGACGTCCCATCACTGGGGCTATGTGCCTGGGTTTATTGATGGAAGAGACGGGGCAAAATCCAGATTGCATGTGGCCCAGTACAGGGACTAGTCTTGGGTGAACCTCCAAAGTTTTGGCAGTTTGGTTCAGTTATTTGAACTTATCTCAACTTCTTTAGTCTAGAAATTGATCTAGCCATCTTAAATGCCAATCATACACATGGAACTAGCTATCATCACCATCATCTTGATACGGCACTCAATAATTCCTTATTGTTTCCCAGTGGGATTTAGAAACCCCAAATCTGTCATAATGAGGGCTCTCGTTAGCTAATGACTAATGATCGTCAACAACTCCTCATTCTCTTACATAGGATTTACTTTTCTTTTGTGGAAGAGGGGTTGTTTGTTTGTTTTAGTTTCCCACAAAATGTACAGCTTTTCACTGGAAACAGTGAAACAAATAACAAAAACTCTGCAAATATTTTGGAAAAAAACAAAAACAAACAAACTGGGTTTTCCACAGACTTTCAGTTTTCTAAACCCAAAATACAAGAAAAAAAACAAAAAACAAAAAACCCACAGACATAAAAAAAAATTTAAACCAAAGCCATTAAAAGAAATAAACTAAATTAAAAATAAAATAGTGATCCCAAAAGTTTATTGGATTCAACCAAAATGAAATTTTTCCATGAAGAATTTCATATTAGTCTTAACACTGTTTTTCATTAAAAAGAAAGAGAAAACTTAATGACAGGTTTCAGAGTAGCAGCCGTGTTAGTCTGTATCCGTAAAAAGAACAGGAGTACTTGTGGCACCTTAGAGACTAACACATTTATTTGAGCATAAGCTTCCGTGGGCCACATCCGATGAAGTGGGTTTTAGCCCATGAAAGCTTATGCTCCAATAAATTTGTTAGTCTCTAAGAAAACTTAATGAGACTATTTTGACCAGTTAATCATCTATTTTAATTATAAAAATGCTACCAGATGAGACCCTGCAATAAGCTAGTCAAACCCATCCTTATGGGCAGTAGACAGGTTAAAAACTGTGTTACTTGCTTTTAGAATAATCACACCACATACTTTCTAGGCCACTGTTTGGTAATGCTTTCCCATTTGCTAGCCTGTAATAAAGATAGTGCTATGTTTTCAATACACACGCAGAGCTCCATTTACATATCCAATGGGAGTTTGGCATACATCATAAGATGGATTTTGCCTTAGTGTTTGTTCTAACTCTGTCCAAAATTTGTCTGTAGCAAAGGGGATATCTCCATGTCACTCGGAAGTTGATTAACAGTAAAAGACTACACGTTTAGTGATGCCAAACCTTACTCTACTATCTGTAAAGGGCGATACACTATTCCACTGATTTTTTGAATATAGCTGATAAATTAATAACACTCTACCATAAAAATAAGCACATCCTTTCCCCCATCTGATTTAACATCTCTGTGCAGCTGCTGGGTTAGACAATGACAGAGCATGAACTCAGATGCCAGCAATACGTGGATGATTCCAAGCTCGATATCTCTATTGTATCAAATGCAAACGGCACCATCTCGCAGCTGTGGCAGCCTTTGGGAGACATAAGTACCTGGATGAAGACCAAGTGAATCTAAAACTGAACAAGACTAAAGGGATGATGATGGCGAGCTGGAAGAATTTAAAGAGCTCACCTTTGCCATGATATCACCATCCATAGTGGGCATCTCTCCTCAGATTATAAAGATAGCTTCCAGCCTCAGCTACCTTCTGGGCTCCTCATCAATGGATACCCAATGAATTGCAGCAGTGAAATGCCTTCTCCCACCTAAAGCTGGCAAGGAGGATACACCCCATCCTGTCAAATATGCACTGGCTATAGTGATACAGTCTTCTGGGACCTGCAGATCTGATTATTGCAATGCCTTGTGTCACCTTGTTTTTCCTGTTAGCCCATGATTAAACTAAACCAATATATTCATACCATAAACATCTCACTAACCAGGTCAGCATGCAGTATTGATAAATTACAGAGCAGCTCCAATTCTGGAACACTTTGTACCCCCAAATTAAGACGTTGACCTTTAAACACTTTGTACCCCCAAATTAAGACGTTGACCTTTAAACGAAGGACTTGTATGCTCAGAAATGCAACACCCCACACACTCAATAACACAGGCTGCAAGGAGCACATCACCCCAGTATTCAGTTCCATGAACTTTTTGTTGGATACAGAGTGGAGTTGAAAGTTGGGGCCCTAATCTTTAAAATTCCTTCATGGGACTGGTCAAGTCCACCAGGGGGACCATCAAACCAGGTGTGATCAGTGACAGCCACACTCCTCTGGAACAATGGCACTGTTTTATCTGCAAAAATGAGGTGGAGAAAAACTGTTTCCGGATTGAAAACAACTCTCTTTATCACTAATGTATTCTCCCTCCCTCTCACAGGAAACATCTACCATCTTTCTAGTGGTATTTATCAAGGCTCATGGTAGCCCCAGTGGCTGCTGGGAATTGTATTACAGGGCTTTTCAACTTTATTCTTGGCAGATGGCCATTTGGAGGGTTGTTTGCAGTGTTGTTGTAGCCATGTTGGTCTCAGGATATTAGAGAGACAAGGTATGTGAGGGAATTTCTTTGACTGGACCAGCTTCTGTTGGTGAGAGAGGGAAGCTTTCAAACTACACTGACCTGCATTCTTGTTGAAATTTTCCACAGAAGAAAACTCAATTTTTCGACCATCTCTAACAATATTTCTCACAACTGAATCTCCTATCAACAGAGCCTTTCTGTGTCTCTCAGTAGTATTGCCATCTCTTGGAGCAACTTCCTTAGTGCATGAGACATGATCAGATGCTTTTAGCTCTGTCAGAAAAAGTCCCTCATCTATCAGAATCTGGCCTTTTGGTCTTGGAGCAGGAGACAAAGAAATTAAATTTAGGAATGTGCATTCACTGTTTCCAGTTGTTTGAAAGCCAGTTGAACGCCAGAATCCTTCAGATTGAAACTCCCAATAATTTTATTGCCAATGTATTCTTTTAAAATGTTTTAGTAATTCCATGGGAAGAAATTCATCCACATGATCGGTGTAGGTCACACCACCAGTGGGGGAGATTCAAACTGGTGGATTTCTTCCTGCTAGACAGATTAACAAAAATATCTATGTTATGCTACACAGAACTGGTGGCAACTGAAAAGTCAGTAGGGGATTAGTTTGGCACTGACTGACAGAGCTGCTCAAAAATTTCTGTTGAAGCTTCTTTTGGACAGAAAATGGCTTTCCAAGAAAATGGAATTATTTCCTTTTCAATCTTTTGGAAGGGCAGTTGTTGGAAGTTATTTCTCAACCAGCTCTACTGACTGAGGCCAGTCTACACTACAAACCTACAGCCGTGCGGCTACCTTGCTCAGGGGTGTGAAGTGGTGCAATTATACTGACCTAAACTCCCGGTAGTGGCAGTCCTAAGTTGATGGGAGAGCCTCTCCGATTGACATAGCTACCGCCTCTCGTGGAGGTGGATTAACGACACAGACGGGAGAAGGTCTCCTGTCGGCATAGTATAATAATATAATATATGGAGATCCAGCTCTATGAGAGAGGTATAAGGGACCCCGAAGGGTCATCGAGTCCAGCCCCCTGCCTTCACTAGCAGGACCAATTTTGCCCCAGATCCCTAAGTGGCCCCCTCAAGTATCAAACTCACAACCCTGGGTTTAGCAGGCCAATGCTCAAACCACTGAGCTATCCCTCCCCTCCAAGTAGCATCTTCGCTGAAGTGCCACAGTGGTGCAGCTGCACTGGTAGACCTGCACCGAGAATGTACTGGTACTCTGGGCCTAACCTTGTGCTATACCAACTCCTAGTAACTACCGTATCCACGAGACAATTTAAAATCTTCTCTCTCTCTCTCTCTCTCACACACACACACCAGCAAATTCCAATTTTCAAAACTCCATTGGGGATTTCTTCAAAGGAACGAAGAGAGCTGGGTACTCAGGAGCACAAGTCCCATGGTTGTAGAATGGGAGCTATTGGCCTGAGGCCGTTTTGAAAGTCCCACCCCAAGTCTAAACAGCTAATCCCCCACAGCAACGAACCCAGCCATTCTGCAGCTGACTGTAGGGTTCTGTTGTCCCTCACTGGTGAGGGGGAGAGGTGGTGGGAGGCCCCATAATGACAGGCAGCTTTTTGGCAGGACAGAGAGAGGAAGGAAAGGGTTAAGGCACTGACACCATAAGCCCACCCCTGGGGCTCCAGTTCCTGTAGTTCTGTGATGATGTGAGAATCTTGAAAACAAGTCTGGCCCTCCTAGTTGACATGAGTGTAACCAAAGCAGTGACACCTGCCTAGGCAGCCTGAAGCAGGGATCTGAAAGGGTTATCGTCTCTGAGCCCCTCTGCCCTGGTGGGGGGCGGGGGGGGGGGGGCACAGGGTCAACACCACCTGTGTGAGAGGGGCCTTCACTACCTCTCTCCCCCGAATCATGGCTCTGGTGAGGTGGTATCACCTCCCCCCCGCCACACACACACACACACACCTCCCCACTTTTGTCCTCTGCTTGGGCAGGAAGAGTCTGAGTCTTCCTTCCTCCTGAACAGACCCCGGCCTGCCTGAAGACACAGGGACCAGTGGGACGGGGAGATGGGAACCCATTCTGTCCTAAGAGGACTGGTGGCAGGCGGCCAACCAGCACACCAAATGGCTCTGGTGTCGGTTGCCATTGCCAACCCAAGCAGGGGCACGGCCACAGGGGACATATGGGAATATGCTTAGGGCCACGGATTGTCCTGGGGAATGGCCAGGAGGAAATTCTTACTCCCACTGCAAGTTTTCCTCAGGGCTCTCTTAATACTAAGTACACAAATCCCATGCAACCGCATTCACGTGTTCTTGCAAAGGGTGCGAGTCAAGGCAAAGCGTGATTGGTTTTAAACCCGCTAAACTCTCCTCTCTGTTCCCCACCACATCTTTTTGTCACTAGGGCTGTAAGAGCTACCTTCTCTTTTGCAGCCTTCCTCCATCTCGTCCATTCTCCATCAATTTTCCGGTCTCATCTGACAATATACCCTTAATTCCTTGCCTGTACTGCTAATCTCTGCTATTATTTGGTATTTAACTGCTAAGCATTTAGGAACCGAACTTGTATAAATAACAGTGTATAAAATCAGGCCTCCCCAAAACCTAGGTGTGACAGCGTACCCCATAAAGGGGCTCATAAATGTATGTATAATATAACTGGAATAGGGTTTTGCTACATAGGCCATGTAACATATCTATGTAAAGGTTATGATCTACTGGTTATGTTCATCCTAGTTGTATGCAGGCACCATTTGTGTGTTCAAAGTTATGAACATTGGCTGTATAATTGCTTGATTTCTAAGTGGCCTCAGTTAGAACATTTGATGACTTCTTGGGAAAGGAATGTGCAAATTAGGTGTTCAGTCAGGGGGCACTTAACAGACAAAAGAGCTTGGAAGACTCCAATCCACATTAGAAGTCTACCTGAGGACGTTCAAGGCAGCATGTGGGTAATGGCTGCTACCTGCAGTCCTGAGTCATGCATGGGCATGTGACCTGCCCATGTGATTCCGAATCTCCATTCTGTGACTGGATTCTACAGAGGGTGAGGAGGGGGTCTCCACCCACAAGAGACAGTCTATTTAAACCCGTGGGAGACCCCTCCATTTTGTCTTCAGCTGGCTAAAGAAGAAGCCTCTCCACCCCCCCAGGACACTTGAAGGAAACTGAAAACTACAGGGGGTGTGAGTGATTGCTGGACCCAGGCTAAAAGAAGATTAGCCTGTAAAAGGGAACATTTTGGAACTGGTGAGGATCTTATCTGTATTTAGTGCAATTAGACATAGATTTGCGTATTTTATTTTATTTTGCTTGGTAACTTCTTTTGTTCTGTCTGTTACTACTTGAAATCACTTAAATCCTACTATCTGTATTTAATAAAATCACTTTCTACTTATTAATTAACTCAGAGTATGTATTAATACCTGGGGGAGCAAACAGCTGTGCATATCTCTCTATCAGTGTTATAGAGGGCGAACAATTTATGAGTTTGCCCGGTATAAGCTTTATACAGGGTAAAACGGATTTATTTGGGTTTAGACCCCATTGGGAATTGGGCATCTGAGTGCTAAGGGCAAGCACACTTCTGTGAGCTGTTTTCAGGTAAACCTGCAGCTTTGGGGCAGGTAATTCAGACCCTGAGTCTGTGCTGGAGCAGACGGGTGTGTCTGGCTTCACCAAGACAGGGAGCTGAAGCCACCGAGCTGGCAGGGAGAACAGAAACAGAAGTAGCCTTTGCACATCAGCTGGCAGCTCCCAAGGGGGTTTCTGTGATCCAACCCGTCACACTAGGCATGTGATGAATGATACCCATGTGAGTAGTGGCATTGAAGTCAACTTGCCTATGTAAAGTCAAACATGTGCATGTATTTTTGCAGGATGGGGGCCTATGGTTGTATTGTGTTGTATCCAAACTGTATCTGCTAAGCCAAGGACTCTCAAGCTGGGGGTTGCAGCCCCAAGAAGGGGATGTAACCAAGTCTAGAGGGGCCATAAGCCTCCTCCCTTACTGCAGGGTGAGATGAGGAGGCTTGGAATATTTTTCAGTTGTGACACGAGGTCACAGTATGGAAAAGATTGAGACGCTCTCCTAACCTTTAGAGATTTGTCTATCGCTAATTATAACTGTGTTTCTGTCTTGTGTGATTTCGCTATTTCAATATCCAACCCTTATTTGAACTCTGGGATGTTTGAAGACGTCAATACTTCATACCACTGACCTTTTGTTGCGTTCTTTTTTTGGTCCATACTAAATGCTTTTCAATCAGATTTCAGTACACTTCCAACGTCATGTAGGCGCTAACAGAGTTTAGCTGCCACAAACTTCACTTCAGATTCCAGCACAAAGCCATTGTAATTAATGTTAATGAGCAAATTAAATATTTGAATTTTGATCTTGGTCTTCAGACGTAGAAGAGATTTAATGTTCACATAGGGGAAATCACAATTAACATTCAGGTCAGACAAGACCTACAAAACGCTACTGAATGTTCAGCTCTGACACATTCCCAGAGGCTGCTGGAAGCGCTAGGCATAAGATCCGTTTGCATATAAACATATGTGACAAAACTGACAAGCCAATCATATATAATTTAAATATTTGCAGATTACTACAAGGTGTTTAGCACTGGCAGAACTGGCCACGTGGAGGCTGTTGCTATGGGAGCTGGAGTGGTGTTTACATAATGCAGAAGAAATCTGAATCAACACACATGCAAATGTATCTGCAGTTACTTTATAGGAGTAAAGTTTTATTGTCCATAAAAGAGTCTTTATAAAGCAATAGACCAGATTCTCTGCTGTGGCCAAATTGTGCTCAGCACAGCAGAGAAGGAGAGGCCTTCAAGGGGCCAGTTAGAGTTTCCCTGACTCTTGGCCTGGCTTTGATCCCAGCTCGGGCTTTGGAACAGGTTAGAGTAGCCTCGGGGCTTGTTATAAATGAGGGGGGGGGGGGCGGGGAGCTCCCTTTTGTGGACAGGCAGCCAGCCAGTTGGCTGTGGAATCCCTGTTGGTGGTGGTTCTCTACTTGCTTTACCTGTAAAGGGTTAACAAGCCCACAGGTAAAAGGAAAGGAGTGGGCACCTGACCAAAAGAGCCAATGGGAGGGCTAGAACTTTTTTAAATTGGGGGAAAAAAAAACGTCCCCTTGTCTGTGTGTTCTGGTTCTCCAGGAAAGAGGGGAACAGGGAGCAGTTATGCTGTGAGAAGCTTAAGCCAGATATGAAAAACCATCAGATCATACCTAGAGATTGCTTATCTGAAACCCCAGATATGTAAGTAAATTAGGGAATGTCTAAGAAGATGCGATTAGGTTTATTTCTGTTTATTTCTTATTGGCTTGTGGACTCCTCTGTGCTAACCTCGAATGCTTTTTGTTTTGCTTGTAACCTTTAAGCTGGACCTCAAGAAGGTTATTCTTGATGTTTAAATTTTGTACGTGGGTTTTTTGAATCTAGCAAAAG
Organism: Platysternon megacephalum; assembly: GCA_003942145.1. Lineage (NCBI taxonomy): Eukaryota > Metazoa > Chordata > Testudines > Platysternidae > Platysternon > Platysternon megacephalum. The sequence continues at coordinate 1,440,161 of QXTE01000256.1, forward strand.
CCTAAGTTCCAGATGTATTTCTTTCTTTTTGTTTTTAATAAAATGTATCTTTTTTTAAAGAAAAGGATTGGATTGTTGGTGTCCTAAGAGGTTTGTGCATGTTGTTTAATTAGCTAGGGCAACAGCTAATTTCCTTTGTTTTCTTTCTCAGCTCTTCCCCAGAGGGGGAGGTGGGGGGTGAAAGGGCTCGAGGGTACCCCACAGGAAGGAATTCCCAAGTGAGCCTTCCTGGGGTTCCAAGGTGGGTTTTTTGTTTGTTTGTTTGTTTGTTTTCCACTTGGGGGCTGGCAGCATCTATCCCTCCAAGGTCAGAGAGAAACTGTGACCTTGGGAGTTTAATACCAGCCTGGAGTGGCCAGTATCAATTTTTAGAATCCTTGTGGGCCCCCCACCTTCTGCACTCAAAGTGCTAGAGGGTTTATCTGAGATCGTAGGCTCTACTCACATCCACATATCCAATGACAGTGCTCCAAAAAGCATACAGTCTAAATAGGCAAGACAAAGGGTAGAATGGGAAGCAGAGGCACACAGATAGAAAGTAACTTGATTAAGGTCATCCAGTGAGGTAGTGGCAGAGTCAGGGTTAATATTCTGGGCTGAGATCCTCAAAAGTATTTAGATACCTCCCTCCCTTTGAAATCAATGGGAGCTGGGTGCCTAAATACCTTTGAGGACCTGAGCCCTGATCTCCTGACACCCATTCAATTGCTCTGTTCACTAGATTATGCCTCTACCACTCCTCTACACTAGGGCTGCAAAGGAGAGGTGGGGCAGAACTGGCTACGTCAGGTTAGCACCAACTGCTAGTTGGGAAGATGCAGGTACTTCTCACCACCTATGTGCCACCTGCATAGCTCACTGAATCCAGTGTCTCCTCATTAGGACAAAATATGTATCAATCAATTATACCCAGAATCACCCTAGAAATATATATATTTTTAAAATTTAAAACCAAAGAATGGCCAAAAAACCCCACAGAAACCCCCTGTCATAGTGTGTACCACTCACCACTGGTCTGGCATCACTTCCTGGTCACTCTTGGGACAGACACCCCCTTCCATGGTTTGCACATCAGCGCTCTGATTCTTTCTCTGGTCTGCAGCCCCTCTCTCAGCCCTGGAACTGCAGCATCCTCTTCGTGATTCAGCCCTCCAGGTAGGTCACTCAGTGTTCCCCTCTTTCGGGGTTCAGTCTTTCAAATCCTATGTCATTCCCAGAGGGCCCCAGCCAGTCTTCCAGTTCCCTGCTCCACTGGTCGAAGCCATGCCCTTGGTGGCTGATAGGGGAGAGCTCAGGCCTGCCCACTACTCTGGGTTCCAGTCCAGGGAACCTCCACCCAGCATTTGGGGGCTTTCCTCTCTCTGCCCTCACTCGTCCTTCCCTGGACTGCTTTACCACTCCTGGTTCCCCTCCTCTCTCTGTGGGAACCAACTCCAAACCCTTAACTCTCTTCCCAAGGAGTGACTGCAGCCAACACACCTCTGCAGCACCTAAAACCCTTCTCCTTCCCAGGGAGCTACTGTCCTTTCCCAGCAGCAGCCCACTTGCAATCAATTCCTGCTCCCTGGCTCTTCCTCCAGGTGCAGCCTGTGGAGTTAATATGCCTACCTGGCTACCTGAGCCCCTTCCAGTCCTGTGTAGGATGACACCCCATCACAACCCCCAACATCTGTAAAAAGAAAAATTCCCTCAATGAAAAAGCTATTTTCAGAACCTACTCTGAATATGATCATGTTCACTAATTACTCTAAATGCAAGTCACCTTCATTCCCAATTCAAACACAGCTGACACACCTATATATAAGGGAGAGGGCAATGCTAAGATATTCCAAACATTTACAGTTCACCCAGGGATAAACCTTCAGGGTGTCACTCAATTCAGTTCCCCAGAAAATTCTAACTTTCCCATTAAAGTTAATATTGGAGACTCTGGGGTCAGCTTGTGTTCTCAATTAAGCTGGTGTAAATGCAACAACTTTAATGAAGTCACTCACTTCAGATTTATGAGAGCAGGATTTAGCCTTGTGTCTCCTTGTGCTTGATGGCAACTGAGGTAATTGTCTGTGCTCTGATAATTTTGTCACCAATTTATAAAGAAAAACGATCCTAAATAAGTGCTCATAGGGAAAAAATGTATTAAATTAACCATAAAGGAGTGAGAAATGAAGAAAGGAGATAAAAAGCCTGAGGATGCACATTTACAGGTAAAACCTTCCAAATAAAGGTATTATGCCTCGTAGAATTTTTCTGACATTTTCTGATGAAACTTAGTTGAAGTGAAATGTTTTGCCAAATCTATTGCAGAGTTGAGAAAACTTTTTGAGGAAACATAGGCAGGGTTCCATTCAGTGACTAGCAGACATAACACTGCCAAGAATATCAGTTTCACATATTTCACTTCAGGAGCAACTTAATGATGGCGTTTCTTGACAGTAGTGTGCTTGAATTAGCAATCTTAAAATTCTCTTAACAACGCTTGTGTGTAATTGTCTAGGGTTTCTAAAAAGCAAACACCTGAAAAAGAAAACCCAGAATTCTATCATGTAGTGTCATATTGACACTCACATGGTTCATCAGCTGGTGTGGAAATTTTATATCCATTGCAAGGACCTCTGCCGTTTGAGCTAGTGGTCTAATTGACAGCATTAGTAGATTGTCATATTCGACGTGGCCCACCACTAGNTGGGCTGCAGAGGAATGGTGAGATTCAAGAATCATGGGTGGAGTGTGCTATAGGGGTATGGGCCCTTCTGACAGAGCTTGACCCCTTCTGCTCCATCCCCGCTGACCTGTCTTGGTTTCTTTCCCCCTCCAACTCCTTGTCACAGACTTTTTGCCTACCTACCCCCAGTCTTCCCCTCCAGGCCTTCCATCTGAGCCCCCAAATCCTCCCACAGTTCTTCATCCCAGTCTCCTTGTCCAGGAAGTCCTAGACTTGCCCCGACCACCAGCTCCCTGACCTATTTCCCCACCCCAAACTCCTTGTCCTAATCTACTAAGTGCAGCTCTTGTATCTTCTTCATTGGAGTCAGGCACCTTCCTCCTCCATGTTGTCGGGTAGCCAGCAAGAGGATCATTGAAAGCACAGCAAAGAGCATTGCTCCTGGTTCCTGTGCTTGGCTCTGCAACATCCCATAGCAGCCAGGAAAAGCAATCCCAGGGAAAGTGCTACTCAGCCCCCGTTGCCCTTGACTGTAGCGTGGTCAGTCACTGTGGGGGGCGTTGCATATGCACAGTCTGGTTGGCATGTAGGAGCTGTAGGCAACTGGAGCATGCTCAGTGCAGACAGAATCTTCAGAGGATTGATCTGCAAGCTGTAGTCTCTACTAAGCAGGTGCAAATGGAGATTTTTCAAACCTTAGAACTTGGCCAAATGTGAGTGGTTTTTCCACAAAAACAGTGAAAGGGCACATCTTTGACAGCAGGGTAACACCGCCTCTCCCCAGGCATATTTAAAGTCTACTCTCCAAAGTATGGAGGCTTTAGAACTTCTCAAAGGAAAAGGCTGCCGATTTTTTTAAATTAAAACATGGGCAAACCAGTGTGTGGNCAGCAAGAGGATCATTGAAAGCACAGCAAAGAGCATTGCTCCTGGTTCCTGTGCTTGGCTCCGCAACATCCCATAGCAGCCAGGGCCGGCTCCAGGGTTTTTTGTTCCCCAAGCAGCAAAAAAAAAAAAAAAAAAAAAAAAGCCGCGATCGCGATCAGCCCTATAGCCGCCGCTTCAGTCTTCGGCGGCAATTCGGCGGCTGGTCCTTCGCTCGCAGCGGGACCAAGGGACCCACCCCCGAAGACCCAGACTTGCCGCCCCACAAACCGCTGGCGTGCTGCCCCTCTCCGTTGGCCGCCCCAAGCACCTGCTTGCTGGGCTGGTGCCTGGAGCCGGCCCTGATAGCAGCCAGGAAAAGCAATCCCAGGGAAAGTGCTGCTCAGCCCCCGTTGCCCTTGACTGTAGCGTGGTCAGTCACTGTGGAGGAGGGGTTGCATATGCACAGTCTGGTTGGCATGTAGGAGCTGTAGGCAACTGGAGCATGCTCAGTGCAGACAGAATCTTCAGAGGATTGATCTGCAAGCTGTAGTCTCTACTAAGCAGGTGCAAATGGAGATTTTTCAAACCTTAGAACTTGGCCAAATGTGAGTGGTTTTTCCACAAAAACAGTGAAAGGGCACATCTTTGACAGCAGGGTAACACCGCCTCTCCCCAGGCATATTTAAAGTCTACTCTCCAAAGTATGGAGGCTTTAGAACTTCTCAAAGGAAAAGGCTGCCGATTTTTTTAAATTAAAACATGGGCAAACCAGTGTGTGGTTTTTTTACTAACCTCTTTCTTAGAAATGGCTGAACCATTCTGGCTGAAACTTCCCCTCTGTAATTCACTCTCTGGCAGACACCCAGCATGGAAAATTTCACCCTGAACAATTAAGTCAGGACAAGTTATAAGGAACTGAAGACAGGATCTTTTAATGGGAAATGTTGGGCAATCTTAATTGTAGATCATGCAATCTCATAGAGCTGGAAGGGACCCTGAAGGGTCATCGAGTCCAGCCCCCTGCCTTCACTAGCAGGACCAATTTTTGCCCCAGATCCCTAAGTGGCCCCCTCAAGGATTGAACTCACAACCCTGGGTTTAGCAGGCCAATGCTCAAACCACTGAGCTATCCCTCCCCCTGTTTTGTATTGAAGAGAGTTGTAAATCTTACATCATTTGCCTTTTTGACTATTTGACTCTGAACTACCCACAATGGGCCTTAGGCCATTTTCTTGCATAGTTACAGAACCCAAGAACATATGTGAGCAATTGTTCCCTTCAACGTTACCTTGCATTTGTCACCATTTGTGAAGGGAATGGTGAATTTCACTCTGATATGAGTGTATCACAGACCTAAATTATATAGCTCATCACGGTTGTATATTTTGATTTTCACTATATAAACTGTGTATCCCTTCTGTCTCGGGTTGCTAGTGGATATCTTTAATCAGTATATATTGGATGGTATTTAGTACAAGTCTTCTGCTCCGATGCCTTCTGCAGAGTGGTTTGAGTTAGCGACAGAATGAATGGCTGACACGGGCTTTATAATATTAACATAACTATTCATTTGTTATGTAGGATTTTGGAGTAGTGGTAACTCACTGGTAGTAAATGTTACAGGTTCCCCTCTGTGCTCATCCACAGAGGATGTCAGTGCTCACAGCCTTCAGCTTCAGAGCCTTGATTCTTTAGTTCCAGCTACAACAGTGCATGCTTTTGTCTCGAGAAGTCCCTAGTGTGCCAGTCACAAACACCAAGAGAATCTGAGGTATAAACTGCAGAGAAACAATCCAAGTTAACACGTGAGGAATTAGAAATCATAATGTATCCATTGTGGGGTGCAGGTCCACAGAAATGAAGGGGTACATTTTCAGCTGCGCTCAGCTTCTCCATCAGCATCTAAGTAAAGAGACCATGTTTTCCAAAAAAAAGTCTTATACCCAGCAACTCCCGCTGAGATCGATGCTGAGCTCTTTTGAAAATTGACCTCAAGGTAAGTAGGTCCCTCACCTCATAAGGTTTCATACATGCATGTTGTTCAATTCAGCCCTCTTTCTTTATCATCTGTCTTGCCTGATATCTGGGTGCGTCTGAGCCCGTCCCTTCTTTCCACATTTCTTGCTTTGCTCAGATTCTCATTTTTGTCATCTACATTCTTTTTACCTCGTTTGCCCTAGATTTCCCCCTCCTCCACCCCCATATAAATCAGGTACCTCTGTCCAGAGCTGGCCCAGAACAGGAATCTAAATCCCAAATCTCCACAATCTGAGGAAGTCTAGTGGCAAATTCAGATGCTGGGTTAGATTGTGCATTAGGCAGAGCCTCCAGCAAGGGATGGTATGTAAGCCGCAGTAGCTCGCCCGGTGGCTCAGAGATGGAAGGCCTATACCGGCAGCATGGCTCCGAATGGCTCAGCTGTGTTAGCTGGTCCACCAGGGGTCAGAAATAAAACTCCACCCATCCCCTAATCACCAGCGGTGGCTGTGCCAGGCGACTCCAGCATGCCCAGAGCCAAGGGGCCCCCTTCATGTCACCCCTGAAGCACAAAGGGGCCACAATGGTCCCCTTGGGAATTCCACTGTAGGATAAAGGCAGGCGGGTGATATTGTTTGCTGGTCATAAGGAGCTGTAGCAGCAGAATGAAGGTCAGACCAGCCCCAGGCTGCTGTAGCCTATGCTGAGTCCTCTCCAGAGATGCAGATGTACCAAAGCTACCCCTGTCTTCCCCTGTCCTTCCTTCTGGGCTGAGCTGAGCTCAGCCTGGCCAGGGCACAGAATTAGGGCCAATGTACCTGTTTTGTGGTGAAACAGAGGAATTGAGTGAGCAGGGTTATAAAGCCAGCACCTTTAACAGATACTACATTCAATTAATTTAAAAAGAGAACGCCTCATGAAAACAGCTTTTTGCCATAAACCATTGAGCACAGGCCATTTCCATCTCCCTCCTTTAAGTGCCATTGTCTTTGACCCTATCTGAGACTCATCTGTCTTTTCAAATCAGCGCAATTACATATTAATAGTGCAAATACGTCAGCTGCTGAGAAAGCTTGCAAAGATCTCTCTATTTTTACGTCTCTTCATACGCTCACTGATTTAAAATGCCATCGTTCATAATAACGGGTTACTAGAATCTTCGCATGAGCAGGTCTATGGGAGCCCAGCGCTCAGTAAAATTTCTGGGCTCCAGCAGATGACACACCCTGTCGTTACAGTTATGACCTTCTTCCTTCCAGGGATGCCACTCTAGCAATGAGGTGCTTCAAAGTGGACTTCAGAGTAGCTGACAGTGCACATAGTGCGTATTTCCCTTCCCCTTCTCCTCCTCTCTGGCAGCAGGAAAACAGCTGTGATCTCCCCATCCTTGGCTTTACTTTAACCCATAACAATGTTAAGCTCGTTTCTGAATATTTTCTTCCCTGAACAATGGCATCCTTGGACTAAGCCTTCACTGCAATTCACTTTGAAGAAGTGAGGGTTTTTACCCATAAAAGCTTATGCCCAAATAAATCTGTTAGTCTTTACGGTGCACCGGACTCCTTGTTGGTTTTGTTGATGTGTTACTCTCCTACATCATACGATCCTCCTTTCCCCCGATGTTGCATTACCTCCCAGGTGGTATTGCCCAAAGAGAGCACACAACAGTAATTTGTTACTGGGTACAAGTTATTTTGATACCAGGATATTTATTTGCACCTCTTTCCGAGTACCTGCTAAAGCAGAAGAAATAGATCCTTGATTCTATAGGTCCCTGAGCAGGTTTGCCTCTGCAGCGCCCCCTGTTGCCCACCAGGGTATGACTCACCCAGCATAAAATCTCTGCTAGCTGGACACTGTCTCTCATGGGGTCCACTGTTGCGGTGCGTTAGCCCTCCAGGCAAGACAAAGTTCAGTCCCGCTCTTTCCAGGATGTTGGTCCCAAAATGTCCGGAGGAGCCACAGCTCAGAACAGGGTCAATCAACAATCCTTCAGTGGGACCCCACCCTTCTCTTCAGGGTGGGCTAAGTCCCTTCCTTTTAACTCCCCTCTCATAGACTCATAGACTTTAAGGTCAGAAGGGACCATTATGATCATCTAGTCTGACCTCCCGCATAATGCAGGCCACAAAAGCCGACCCACCCACTCCTGGAATAATTCTCTCCCTTGACTCAGCTGTTGAAGTCCCCAAATCATGATTTAAAGACTTCAAGTTGCACAGAATCCTCCAGCAAGCGACCCCTGCCCCATGCTTCAGAGGAAGGTGAAAAACCTCCAGGGCCTCTGCCATGACTAACATCTGTTGTAGGTGGAGCAGGCAGGTCCAGTTGGCTCCACATGCTCACATTAACCTTCTCCTTGCCACTGTGGGGCCTGTCTGCCCCATTATAGTCCCAATCGTACCAACCCACATGCACAAATTGTTTAGTTTAGGAACTGAGGCAGAGAGACATTAAGGTCAAAAGTGTCAACTAATTTGAGATTCCTAGGACCTGACTGTTCAGGTTCTTCACATTTTATAGCACTTTTTATGTTCAAAGCACATCCACTAATAGACCAATTTTAAATTTTTCAGTGCAATCCACTCTGGTACCTAAGCAATCGAATGCAATTTACAGAAACCAGCATCATTCCATTCTGCTCTATTTCTCCATGGAATAATCTTTCCAGGAAAGTGGGAGGAGCCCCACAGTTTGAGGCCTCGGACTGGAAAAAGCACTCAGAAATAAACTGAAAGGAACAACCCCATTCTGCCAGGATTAATGATTAGGTAATTTGATATGCTTTTTTCTTTCCTCTCAGTGCTGTGACTCAGTGACTCTAAAGAAGGAACCACCAGCAAACAATGTGTCTGTAAGACTATTCCCTTGCTGTCCCCATTTCCTTTCACCTTATCTCCTCACTGCTTCTATCTCCTTCCCCGCACAATCTCCTCATCCTCAAGAAGCCATCCCTCCATCTACCTGCCTCTCCAGCTCCAGCCCCAGCTCCTTCCCCCCCTAAACTCATCCAATGAACCTTTAACAACTGTGACCTGAAGTATCTCACCTCCTGTTCCAGGAACTCCTTGCATCTGGCTTCCACACGCTTTCCTCCAGTGATGCTGCTTTTGCCAAGGTTTCTAATGACCTCCTCCGGGAAAATTCTCAGGATCTGTACTCTGCCCTCATGCCCCTTGAACATTCTGCTGCTTTCTCAATCATCCTCTCCTCCTTCGTGTCTTGTTCTCTCTTGGCTTTCTCTCTCGATTCTCCTCCTTCTTCTGTGGTCATCCCCTCAGCATCTCGCTTGGTAGCTCATCTTCTCTCACACTCACCATGGGAGTTTCAAAAGGCTCTGTCCTCTTTCTGTTTTACACCCTCCTGCTAGGTGAGCTCTTCCACTCAGGTGGCTTCAGTTACCATCCCTACACTGATGACTCGCAAATCTACCTGGCTTGCCTCTATCAATCCAATCCCACATCTCTCTGGGTCTCTCTAACACCTACACCTCAATGGAGATGCTGTCCCCGAAAATTTAACATATCCCAATCTGAACTGCTTATATACTCTCCCTAGACGCTGCTTTTTGCCATTTGACAACAGTGCCACCCTCCTTGCCACTCAGGCACATGATTTGGGAGTCACATTTGTTTCCTCTCTATTGTGCTAGGCACTGTAGAAGCACATAGTGGGAGAGAGTCCTTGCCCCAAAGAGCTGCCAGTCTAGATAGCTTAGCCCTGGTCTACATGACGAGTTTAGGTCGAATTTAGCAGCGTTAGATCGATTTAACCCTGCACCCGTCCACACGATGAAGCCATTTTTGTCGACTTAAAGGGCTCTTAAAATCAATTTCTGTACTCCTCCCCGATGAGGGGATTAGCGCTGAAATCGACCCTGCTGGGTCGAATTTGGGGTAGTGTGGATGCAATTCGATGGTATTGGCCTCCGGAAGCTATCCCAGAGTGCTCCACTGTGACCGCTCTGGACAGCACTCTCAACTCAGATGCACTGGCCAGGTAGACAGGAAAAGCCCCGCAAACTTTTGAATTTCATTTCCTGTTTGGCCACTGTGGCGAGCTGATCAGCACAGGTGACCATGCAGAGCTCACCAGCACAGGTGACCATGGAGTCCCAGAATCGCAAAAGAGCTCCAGCATGGACCGAACGGGAGGAACTGGATCTGAGCGCTGTATGGGGAGACGAATCCGGGCTATCAGAACTCCGTTCCAAAAGACGACATGATTACACGCAGCCAGACACCAGGGCGGTTAGAAGAGCACAGCAGGGCGCGCTGCGCATCAGAGAAGTTTTGAAAACCAGTTTCATGACTGGCCAGGCTACGGTGTGAAAGTTCTGTTTGTTTCTCCTTGATGAACCCCCGCCCCCTTGGTTCACTCTACTTCCCTGTAAGCCAACCACCCTAACCTCCCCCCTTTGATCTCCGCTTGCAGAGGCAATAAAGTCATTGTTTCAAATTCATGCATTCTTTATTAATGGGGGGGATAACTGCCAAGGTAGCCCGGGAGGGGGAGGGGAGGAGGGAAGCACAGGGGTGGGGTAGTTGTAGGGGCACCCCTTAGAATGGCATGCAGCTCATCATAGAAGCGGGATGTCTGGGGCTCTGACCCGGAGCGGCCGTTTGCCTGTCTGGTTCTTTGGTAGGCTTGCCTGATATTCCAGGCAGGACTGAATCTCCATTAGACGAAACGTAAAGAAGGGAATGACCTGGAGACACTCCCATGTCTGCCCAGGCGCCCCCGACCGACCTCACCGAGGCTGGCCAGGAGGAACCAGGAGACAGCAGCAGACGGTACAATACAGCTGCTAAACGTCTTTTCTAACTTACAACGGCAAGGAGCTGCTGCTGTGTAGCACTGCAGTACCGTGTCTGCCAGCAGCACCCAGGAGACATACGGTGACAGTGAGCTGAGCGGGCTCCATGCTTGCCGTGATGTGTCGTCTGCACGGGTAACCCAGGAAAAAAGGCGAGAAACGATGTTTTGCCGTTGCTTTCATGGAGGGGTGGGGGGGGGGCTGACGACATGTACCCAGAACCACCCGCGACAATGTTTTTGCCCCATCAGGCATTGGGAGCTCAACCCAGAATTCCAATGGATGGCGGGAACTGTGGGATAGCTACCCACAGTGCACCGCTCCGTAAGTCGACGTTAGCATCGGTACTGTGGATGCACTCCGCCGACTTAATGGTCTTAGGTGGGGACACACACAATCGACTGTATCAAATCGATTTCTAAAAAATTGACATATTAAATCGACCTAATTTCATAGTGTAGTCATGCCCTTAGAGAGACAAAGGAAGTATTATTGTCCCCATTTAACAGATGAGGTACTGAGGCACAAAGAGATTGAGCAATTTTCCCAAAGTCACACAGGAAGTCAGTGGCAAAACCAAGAATCAAATCCAGGTCTTCTGAATCCCAGAGCAGGGCCTTGATCATGAGATCATTCCTTCCTCTGAACTTAGGGTACTCTCTATGGACTTTACACCTCATGGGTTCATCCACAACGAAGACCACAAACGCTGTTGAAGCAAATTCATTTAAAATGTCAGAAAATACATTGCTGTTTTCTCCTAGCTGTATTACTATCTGCACCTCACATCTTTTTATTTGTAGGGGTTTAAAAGAGACTTTCTGGGTTGTGAAGTGAAATCAGTTGGGAGTTGAATATATAGCCAAAACACAGAACACCTGCTACATGTAGTAAAAACGTAGTTGATAAAATTCAGTGCCGTGGCATTTACAAGTACTCCTGCAATCTCTGATCCTGCAGGTTTTCCATCTTTCATCTGACACTGTCAGGGAGGAAATTCTTAACATTTGGCAGTCCACATGTGTTCGACATTGCCTATTTTCTAAGGCATGTATAAATTTGTTTCCTTCGGTTTATCTGAAACGCACTCCATCATACATATATCATTTCCGATAGTCATTTTAAAAATTATCTTTCATACCGTGTCGGAAATAACTGAAAGATAAACAAGAAGTGGGATGTGGGGGGTGAGATTCTGATTTTTTGATTTGCCATTTCAGAGATAAACTATAGGAACACTGAGTTTCTATAACAAAATTTTAAGCGTTGGGACTGTAGCTTTAATTCTTATGCTTTTACTTTCAAAAAGAGGAGGATGAATGCAGCAAAGAAATATTTGTTAATGTACTGCAGAGTAAAACAATATCAAATCACTTTGCTAGCAGCTTCAGTACCTTTTAGGGTCTTATCTTGTACCCACTGAAGTCAATAGCAAAGTTCCAAGGATAATGCCTTTAATGAATATTCACTAGAGTAGTTGTGAAAAGCAGTAGCATTGCTAACAAATACTTGTGTAAATATTTGCACTGGATTTGCCCTAATTGGGCTAGATTCAACCACCCTCACTCTTGCTCATTTTACGGGGCTGGCACAAACTAAAGAATGAGGCAACAGAAACCAGTCTGATTATGGCTCCTCCACTTATTCACCCATCCTCTTGAACATCTGCACTGCACCATGCAATATTATTTTCCTGGATTATTGTTACCAAATTGCCTCTTCGTTTCAGAGCTTGATGTGATCCTGTACATGCAAAATATCATCTCACAGGAATGAAACAACAGCTCAGAACCATCTTCACCTCTAATAATGGTGGCACTCCACTAAAGTGCCCATAGAATGTTCCAGTACTGCAAAGAATAGCAAACATTTCTAGTCCACAAGTGTATTGTAAAATACTTTTCAGCAGAAAGGTAGTTTAGCTAGTTGAAATAACAGATGGGATAAATAGGTCCCCTGAACACAGTTTTGCAAATATTATCCTTGCTCTGTTAAAGCTTCTGTTTTGCCATAACAAGTCACTGTCTGAATTAGCAATGGTTTTTGAGTCCACAATACACATGTTCCTTAAAATATTAGTAAGAGGAAATATGATTTTGAGGCTAAAACAGAGGAAAGGTTGTCAGGAGTAGATCTGAGCAAATAGTTGAATGTTCAGTTTGATGAGGGAACTAAAAAAAAAAAGTTTGTTTTGATCCCAAACTGATTTTTTCCTCCTTTTTTTCCCCACACCGACATGAAAAACTGGAGCAAATTCATTTGGGCCAAACAAAACGTTCCAAATGTCAATTCAAAATGAATTTTTTTAAATGAAATGTTGATTCAAAACAAAATGTTAAAACAGATCATTTTGACATGTTCAAAACAAACTATTTAAACATGACTGAAAATGTTGTTTCCCATTTTTTTTTTGCCAAAACTATTCACCAAATTTGACCAAATAGTTATGATGCCCTAAAAAAAATGCATTTTTTGGTGAATTTACTCTCCCCCCCCCCCCCAAATTCTCTCTCTAGGCAGGAGATATGGGCTTTATTACCACTTTTGCCTCAGTTTCTTCATCTGAGGGATGGGAATAATAATTGGAGTAGGACAACCCCCCCCAAAAAAAATATAATGGGAAAAAAATCCCCTTTTGCTTGAAATTATCAACAAAACCCAAAAAGCTTCACTTTTGTAGACATTTGTCATGGGAAAATGCAATCCTTTCTCAACAGCTCTAAAAATAACACTTTGCTACTTTCTTGGGATGTGTGAGGCTTACGTCATCTGTGTTTGAATCATACTTTGAGATCTTTGAATATTTGGTGCTATTGACTTGCAAAGTGCTAAAAGAAGAGTCTCTAAACTGGACACATTCAAATTTCAGATTGTGCCCACCCCAAGTCTGTCCTGTAATAATACATCACCCTACTCACACTAGCTTTTCCTCACACACAGAGTTGGGTCTTTGCTAATAGAGGCAAGCCTAGGGTTAGCTCAGGTGGACCTACCAACGTCATCTCCAGCAACTGCTGACCCAGGTTGGGGACTGACATCCATGTTTCTGCTCACCTTCCCTGCACCACAAGTGAACACTGGATTTCAGTCACGTGCTGGATGGCATGAAACAGAAATGAAAAAGGAGGACATCAAGGATTGAGAGTATATGTGATAGAGAGAATAAATAAGTGTGATGGAGAAAGTGAGGAGTAGGGAGGGAAGGAGCAAGGGGGAGAAGACTGGACCAATGGGAAAGGAGAGGATGGAGAAAGTAAGGAAGAAAAGAGGTCAAAAGTATTGGGAATACAAGCTGGACACAAAGCCCACTGAAGTTAAAGGAATAACGCCCATTGACTTCAAAGGGCTTTAAATCAGGCCCCATCGGAGGAAGTAATGGACAGCCTTTTACCTCTATGCCTGGCCCCCCACAGCTGGCAAACCCCCTTGTGCATACCTCCCTGACCCCTATTAAATCCATCCCCTATGAAACCTCCGGTCCCTGGTTTTCCACCTTGAAAATCTGGTCATTCTGTCAATAAAACCATTTTTACCTTGAAGCAATAGTCTCCAACTATTAAATCATTTTAAACAGTTGCGGCAACCAGGGGCCACCACAGTGCAATAATAATAATTAATAACGCAAATTCAGGCAAAACACTCTTTCTGAGGTACCTTTCTTTTTTTGTTTGTGTTTGGTTTTGACTACAAATATATGCCAGACTCTTGTACTTGAAGCTTTTCAACAGGTTGCGTTCCACTGATACCACTGCAAATCCAGAGAGTCTCCTTTGGATCATCGAAAAATGACTGTCATTTTTATCAGGTTAAATGTCAAACAATTACATCCCACAGAAGCTCCCGTAGTCAAGCAAAGACCCGTACTATACAGGGATGTGGGAAATCCACAACAGTCTGCTCTTTCCAATAAAACTAAGATTGTTCGTGGGTGACAATGGTGTAGCCCCCCACTCGCTTATCAGTGCCTAACCAAAGACTTCACTAACGTGGTATAGATCAGCCTTGCTAAAAAAGGACTCTCATTAGGGCTGGCAGGAAAACAAGCTGTTTTGTGAACAATTTGAGAGTTTGAATATTTTAGTTTCACATTATGATAAAGATTATACCTTTAGAAAGAGTGAGACTCCAGAATAGCCAAGAGCCCAGTGGTCAGGGCTCACACCCAGGGTGAGGGAGTCCCAGGTTCAAATCCCTCTTCTCAATCACTCAGAGGACGGACTTGATCCACCACGGGCCAGCTGAGTACCCTAACCACTAGGACATTGGCTATGCTGGAGTAGGCCTCTCTCTCTGGTTTTGGGCAGAAATTTAATCCTGGACCTGACAAAACCAATCCATTTCCACAAAAAGTTTCAGTTTGGGCAAACTGATATTATCCAAAAACAAAATGTTGAAAAAATCCTAGTTCTCATATTATCTAGTCCCAGGGCCGGCGCAACCCATTAGGCGACCTAGGCGGTCGCCTATGGCGCTACTATTTGGGGGGCGCCAGTGCCCTGGTCGTCAGTGGAATTTTGGGGGCGGGACATTCCGTCACCGCTGTCAGGGGCGGCATTTCGGGGGAGGGACCTTCCGCTGCCTAGGGCGCCGAAAAAGCTGGTGGCGCTCCTGTCTAGTCCATCCTGCTATCAGAGGATAGCATTTTCCTTCATACCATTTTCCATTGATTTGATTTTACCTATTTCTGAAAGTCTTTCTCCCAAGATTCCGAGAATTTCCTGCTTCCAGATGGCTGGCAAGAACCACAAAAACAACATAACCCTTGTCGTATTTTCATGCTACCAATTCCAGGAGCAATCCCTCCTGTGTATCGACACATCTTTGTTTTGGTTATATTCCCAATGGAACAACACAATTATTGCCATTTATTAAATCTGATGTTGTACACAGGGAAAAAATACAATTTCATAGCTTCTCAGTTCAAGAAATGTGATAAAGTCTTCAGTGATAATTAAGACAGAATCTAGTTCCTGACGGAGGAAAAAATTCCCCTGTCTGCCGCTTGTAGTTAAGGGTGATGTAGATTGTTCTACCAAGCTGCCCTTTAAAGTGCACGACGCCACACTTCTGAATACTGATATTCAACTGCATTTTTTTAATAGTGTTCCATCTGGAACAATAAATGTATGTAGCCTCAAACATTAAACCTGCTTTAATCCTGCAGACTAAACAACAGGTGGTAGATTATTTTGAGAATTAGCAGCCAACTGCTAGAGCAATTCACAACCCAATTACTTTGGTTGGAGGTTTACATTTCACAACTTAGCAGCCGGCCACGTTTCCCAACGGTAGAGAGGGGAGCCAGCCCTCCAAGAAGTGTGTCCCCGTCTTTCTCATCATTCATGCTTTATAGTTGTCCCTTATTTAAAAGCAAAATGCGGTATTCTAGAGGAATAACACCAAATGGAGCATTATTGCTATTGCAGGGTATAGGGAGTGTTTTTTGAAAGTGCTCCCCATTGGCCTAACTTTCCTCCCATTGAAATCAAAGGGAGTTTATCACTAAACTTAATGGGAGCAGATGTAGGCCAAAGTTCCTACTCTTGTATTTTGGGTCATTACCCTATGACGACAGATGTATATTATTAGAAGGGCTATTTCCACACAAATAGCCATTATAGATGCTGCCATGGGAACAGGAGCATGTATGGTTTCTACCCAGAGTAAAGAATACAATTTTCCACTATGGCTCCCAGCTCCAGAGGAAGATAGGGAGAGTTTAGCTGAACAATGACTGTGGGCTGAGACAAGGGCATGATGAGTCAGCATGTGTGTGACGTCTGTACCCTCCTGGAAAGGCGAGGAATGCTTTAAGGGGCTATGAGGTGGGTTAACTAGAAGCAATGGGTTAAAATTACGGAAGGGAAAAATGTGGCTGAGTATCAAGAAAAAACTTCCTAACTCTGAAACCTATTCTGCCGTGGAATAACCATCACTTTGAGCATTTAAAATTAGTCTGGACAGTGCTCTAAAAATGCAGTGAAGGGAGTAAATTTGGCTGACCTCAAAGGTCCTTCCCATCTTTTGCATTTGTGATTCTGTGCTTCAGATTCAAGTCTCCAGGTTGACAGTCTGATGCAATATCACTAGGCTTCTAGGAGGCACCTTTTGGAAAGTGCCAGTCTGGAACAGGCTAGGTCCCTGGGTCTCAAGTTTTTGACTACTGCTACACTTCCATGAGGGGTAACCTTTAATCTAAAGGGCAGGTAGGCTTAGCCTATCCTCAAATATTATTTGAGAGAATCATCTGCCTTTAGAGTTCAGCACAAGATTCATGGATTTATTCTAGGTATATTTAGACTTAGATATTTAAAAAAAAAAAAGGCAGAACTACATATCGAATGCACTAATTGAAAATCAGGGACTACGTACTTACCGTTAATTAGCAACTGTTTAGTGTTTACTTAGATGCTTGTCATGCTAGAGCTTGTTTAGCTTGTTGCCAAAGATACTTCTGCCATGAATATGTTGCATGTTTGTTTAGAAAAGCGAGGATCTGACGTACTGCACAGGAATGAGCAGGAAGATAATATGTCAGATATCATTTTCAGTGCAGTGCTAGGCTAGGGAAATGAGACACTCAGTTGCCATTATTGTTCAAGATGGGACAAGGATAATTTATTGCTAAGAGTATCATAGAATCATAGGGTTAGAAGGGACCACAAGGTTCATATAGTCTCACCTTTGCCAAGATGAAGGATTTGTTGAGTCTAAACTATCCGAGACAGACGGCTCCAGGCTCCTTTTGAAAACCTCCAGTGAAGGAGCTTCCACAACCCCCAGAGACGTCTGTTCCATTGTCCTGCTGTTCTTACAGTGAGGAAGTTTTTCCTGAGATGTAATCTAAATCTGCTGTGCTGTAGTTTGAACCCATTGCCTCTTGTCCTGCCCTCTGTGGCAAGAGAGAGCAAGTTTTCTCCATCTGTTTTATGGCAGCCTCTCAAATATTTGAAGACAGCTATCATATCGCCCCTTAATCTCCTCTTTTCCAAACTAAACATACCCCATTCCTTCAGCCTTTGCTCATATGGCTGCATTCCATCCCTTTGATCATCTTTGCCACTGGCCTCTGGATCCTTTCCAGTTTCTCTACATCCTTTCTATACGTGACCAAAATTGGACACATTACTCCAGCTGAGGCCTAACCACCGCTGAGTGGAACAGTACTATCACCTCCTATGACTTGCATGCTGTGCCTCTCTTAAAACAAACTGAAATTGCATTTGCTTTTTTTTTTGCAACAGCATCGCATTGCTGACTTATGTTGAGGTTGTGACCCACCACAACTCCCATATTTGTATCTAATATGTATTCAGGTTTTTACCATGTAATCAGCCAGCCAGCCTTCTAAGATTCTGCATCCTCTCTTTCTCCAGGCTGCTTAAGGTTTTGTTCATATCCTCATCCTCTCACATCTTGACTACTATAATCAACTCCTCTCTTGCCTTGATTCTAGCCACACTACCCCTCTCAAATCCACTCAGCAAGCTTCTGCATAGGGCCCTCGATTTGCCTCATTGCCGTCACCACATCATCCTGTTCTACGCATCCATCCATTGGCTCTCTGTCCTCTTCCATAACAACACATGCTCTGTGTGTTTGCCTTTATGGCCATTCACCCTTTTGCCCCACCCTGCTGCCAGATCTGCTAGTATATCAAGCTATCCACCCACCTGCACTCTGCCTGTGGTGTCATCCATGATCACCTGCCTGTTTGCTTCTTCCTCACTTTCTCTCAGTTGGTCTCCCATACATGGGAAATACATTCATATTCATAAAGCTGCATTTAAATCCCTGCCCAAACCTACTTCTGCCACGATGCCTACATATCACACCCATAATGCACTGCTTAGGCAAGTTATAACCTGCAACTTCTGCTTTTCTACTCAAATCTGATCATTTTGATCCCGCCCATTTCCTCTCTTTCCTCCTCCTATTTGTCGGTTGTGTCCTCCTGTTGCATCCTTTCTCTCATTTAGATTATGGAGGACAGGGTCATAATTCAAAACGATCTGGACAAATTGGAGAAATGGTCTGAGGTAAACAGGATGAAGTTTAACAAAGACAAATGCAAAGTGCTCCACTTAGGAAGGAACAATCAGTTTCACACATACAGAATGGGAAGAGACTGTCTAGGAAGGAGTACGGCAGAAAGGGATCTAGGGGTTATAGTGGACCACAAGCTNAAACTACAGGGGGTGTGAGTGATTGCTGGACCCAGGCTAAAAGAAGATTAGCCTGTAAAAGGGAACATTTTGGAACTGGTGAGGATCTTATCTGTATTTAGTGCAATTAGACATAGATTTGCGTATTTTATTTTATTTTGCTTGGTAACTTCTTTTGTTCTGTCTGTTACTACTTGAAATCACTTAAATCCTACTATCTGTATTTAATAAAATCACTTTCTACTTATTAATTAACTCAGAGTATGTATTAATACCTGGGGGAGCAAACAGCTGTGCATATCTCTCTATCAGTGTTATAGAGGGCGAACAATTTATGAGTTTACCCTGTATAAAGTTTATACAGGGTAAAACGGATTTATCTGGGTTTAGACCCCATTGGGAATTGGGCATCTGAGTGTTAAAGGCAAGCAGACTTCTGTGAGCTGTTCTCAGGTAAACCTGCAGCTGGTTATTCAGAGTCCTGGGTCTGTGTCTGGAGCACNATGTCTGATCTTTGACTGGCATTCCTAGGCAACACCATAGCATAAATAATAACGTATTCATCACTTGGATTTGTGATTCTCACACTACATGTTGGCTACTACTGTCTACATGTTGTCATTAATTACGTAGTGGCATGGATGTGCACCAGGTAGGGGAATTTGCAGTCCCTGTTTTATTGGAATCAGTTGTTTCTTCTGGACAGGTATCTGTAACCAGAAATCCACCATCTTATTGGGCACTAACTGTCACTCATAGTGGCAGTCTCAGGACAGAGAACAAAGACTGAGCTGGCCTGGAGAATGCGCTAACCTTTGGCGTCATTCGTCATTCCTTACCCTCCTTCCTGGATTTTGCCTTATTGTTAACAAAAATAAGAAAAGGTGAACCTCAGGCTCAGAGTTAGCAGAAACATAGCTTGTTCCTAGGACTCTGCAAGGCCCTTATTCCTCTCCCCCCAGTTCCCTCCTCCTCCTCAGAGGGGCACACACATTCTTGTCTAGCCTGGATTTGAGCTAATGAGCATCATCTGATCTGGTTTCCAGCATGAGTTAGCAAAGTAGTCTTGCTTCGCCCTGCAGAGAAAGCTACATTTAAGGACAAAATCAGGGTAATTTATTCTCTAGGCCAGTTCTGTCCTTGGCCTCTCTACTGATACCTTCAAGGAGTTTGCCAGTTAGTAATGAAATGGCTGTGAATCACCACTAGATTACTCCAGTTTTATGCCACTAATTCCAGTGATGAATTAGTCTTATAGATTCTAAGCCCAAAAGGGACCATTGTGATCATCTCGTTTGACCTCCCGCATAACACAGGCCAAAGAATTTTACTCAGTTAGCCTGTATTGAATTCAAGGCTCAGGGTCACAACATAAAAGGAAAAGTGTTTTCTTCACTTCTATAGCCAATTCTCCTCAAATATCTCCCCTTAGAGGATGAGTCTGGGTTATTTGAAACACAACAACAGCAACAATAATTATTCAATGCCTTCTTTATAGAGCATGGACTTTGTCTGTGGCTTTTCTAGACAACAGTGCTACGTTTCTTTCCTTCATTTTTAATTTTAACCTTCGGTGGCAGCAAATGGCAACAACAGCATTGAAAGCAAACAAAAAACCACAGGAACAATTTTCAATTCATTTAAATGCCATCTCATTTGTTTTCCTTGGTTCTTGGCTACTCTAGCCTCAAAAATAATGTGCCTGTTGTTTAGGTAAACACAAGCTATTGGCTATTTTTCTGAAGCAAAACATTGCTTTCTTGCAGCCAGCATTTCCAAAATGCAGTACCTTTTATTTATTTATCTTTTTTGTAAACAGAAAGAAGAAAAGGGTGTAGAAGTTGTATAGCCCTCAGGTTACTTTCTCTACGGCATAAAGTAAAACCACAGTTGCTAGACAGGGGAATACTGCAAACATTATGTGCTTTATCCCAACAATGTAGTCACTACTGGCCTGATCATCATGGATGGGGGGAAGGAGGGGGAAGGAGAAGTAACCTGGAGCCCCACCCGCTGTAGTTCACCTGTGCAGAGGAAAGATATACTATGACTGCCCCTGCTTGCTGAGCAAAAGAGGAGCAGTCAGTTGCTCGCATGGCTGGTGCTGCTGTGAATTCCAAAGGGGCATAGCCTGTCCCCATCCTCATCTACACTGACCTGCAAAGGAGTTCCAAAGGTCACTGGCGAGTTGTCTGCCACCAGTGTGCCCGGGGACATTACATCTGCTTCTGGACGCCGCAAGTACCATGCTCCCAGCCACCACGCTTGCTACAGCATGGGGGAGATTTTCAACAGCGTTCAAGGGATTTAGGAGCAGAAGTTCCACTGGCGCTTTTGAAAATCTCCTCTACCTTCTCCTGTGTGCACATATACACACACGTCTCCAGATGAAGCTCTTGTTAATGACCACAGCTGTGCTCACAGCATCAAACATGGAAGCCCTGACGTTTTCACTACACCTGATAGTAAATATTATTGCCTTTTCGGTGAAGGGTTTATATAGTATTTATTTATTCTTATTGCTTGCTTGGATAGACAATATTGGACTTGTAATTATCAATTATTGGCACCCGGGGACATTTACCAAAGGAACCTTTGCATCAGAAACTAATTCAGAAACATGCCATGTTTGCAGCACAGCATACGACACCATTTTTCCAAATTAGAGACATAAAATATTTATATTTGGTGACCTTGAAAAGAAATGCAGGCCACTAACTTGGGATTATTTTCCTCAATAAATATTAATGGAATACAGCTAGTAAGGGAGCAGGAAAGGAATGACTGAAATACCCATTATAAGTGTGGTGGCATTTATTATTTAAATGACCATTAGGAACACTTGTAGCCTTTTGAGCGACTCTAACAGCCCCACTAGACAGATGCTCCTGTTTGAAGCAGCTGAATGATTCTCTTTGCTCAGTGAGGAGCCAATTAATTCATCGGTGTTTCTCAGCTGTAAAGAGGAGTGAATAAAAGGAAAAAAAGGCAGTTATGAAGTGCTCAGTTCAGACTATGTCCAGGTCTATACTAAAAAGTTAAATCAACCCAGGTATGTTGTCCAGGAGTCTGAAAAATCCACACACCCCAGCAATATAGTTAAGCCGACCTATGTCCCCATGAAGACAGCGGTAAGTCAACAGACGAATTCTTCTGTTGAGCTAGCTACCGCCTCTCAGGGAGGTGAATTGCCTACGTCAACGGGAGAACCCCGCCCATCAGCCGAGGTAATGGTTACACTGAAGCGCTACAGTGGCTTAGATGCAGTGTTTCTAGTGTAGACAAGTCCTAAGGCGTGAATCCTTTCCTAGGTGCACAGGCTATGCACTGTGTTCTGGGCCTAGTGAGTAAAGAATACTTTCGTATACCATCGTAGCTACCCCTGCTTGGAGTAGCCTTGCTGCTCCTAGAGCTGCGCGAATACCGGAATTTTTGGTCCCTGGCCATTGCAAAAGAAAAAAAAAATAATCAGAGCACTGAAAAGGAAAAAAAAAAAAAAAAAAAAAAGGTGTTGAATTAAATATTTTGGTTCATTTTTGAGCTTTATATTTTAAATATTTGTATTTAAATAAAATTGACTAAACTTTGAAGCAAAAAGTTGAAACATTTCCTTTCAAAAATGTCAAAATGGAACATTTTGGTGTTGTTTTGTTTTAAACCAAGGGAATTGGGCAAATTCTGTACAAATTTGTGAAAGGTTTTGGTCGAACTAAATCTGCATTTTTTGGCAAAAATAATACACCCAGCTCTAGTTTCTGCTTGCAATCACCCCCACCCATGAGTGAAGCAAACGGTCAGAGGATCCACGTAGTGGCTGATCAGTTGCCCACACTCCCATCCTGCCTCCCATTCCCATTTTGCCCAGAGCTAGGGTCTGCTGTGTGCCGGAGGAAAACACTTCCGGCATAAGCTCTCAGAATCCAGCCCAATCCTGCTGCACATGGGCCCTTCATATTTGTGGAGGCTGAGGCACGATTTGACCACCAGGGGAGCTGTTAGCGTTCAGCACCTCTGACAAAAGAGGCCACTTACTTACACTAAATATTGACTTAGAATAATAATGTTAGCCACTCCAGATTTAAAATCTCATGCCAGATCCTCAGCTGCTGTTCATTGCATAGATCCCTTGAAGTCAATGGATCCTCACTAATTTACACCAGCTAATGATACAGATCTTTGACTTCAGCTGACACACAATTCATTACATTTCAAATGAACAGCTATTCATGGCCTGATCCTTCTACCGTTGACTTCAATGGGCGTACAACTGGCCCTAGAGTACCATGGAAGAATGCCAAGATAACCTAAAGATTCCAGATGAGCAAATGATATCAATAATTGATCCTGAACCTGCCCCACAATAGACTTCCTTGGGCAAGTCACTTAGCCTCTTTGTGCCTTCTGGAAGCCATGGATAATAGTCCTGCCCAATCTCAGAGGAGTATTGGGATGGCCATGTAAGTACCATCTATAGATAGAATAACATGTCAATTAACAATGGCTTAAACAGGCCTTGAAATTACACACACATTTTATCCTCTCCTTTGTACATTAGTCTTTTTTTTTTTAAGTTATGGGATATTTATGGCAACAAAATTCTGATCCTGTTTCCAATGAAATTCTGATTATTATCAAAAGGTGTTAGTACTAGAGATGACAAGCAGAACAAAATAAATTATGTCAAATGTTGGGATTACTGGCACACAGGACAAATTGGGGGGGGGGGGGAAGCAGTGCACTCTATTGATATCATTAGTATTGCTCTCATCTCATGAAATAGTTTCCAAAATAAGAAATTGCTAATTTACATAGAAGTTTTTCAAATTGGGGGAAAACAAAGGAAACAAAATAAGCTTCTTTGTATATATGGAGTTAGAAGACCCAGGTCTTAAAGCCACTTGCTGCTGATAAATCTTCGTGAGAGATAACAAAAAGCTGAACTGTCAGACTTTAAGATAAACACAGAAGAGGCACATTTCTTATCTCTCAGTGTTGCATCTTCTTAGATTTGCATCTTGATTTGTGGGATTGTAAACAAATGGGATTTATTTATAAGTGGATGGTTTGTAGAAATATAAAAAGAAAAAAAGTAAAGGTTCTGAAATGACAAGCTTGGTTTGAAGCTGTCCAGATCATTCCCAGAAAGTGAACAGCAAAGTTACATGGGATAGCTACAGCCTCTTCCCTTTCCCCTCCAGAATGCTTTTGATGTAGACACCGTCGCAAAATGAGGACAGACACATGCATGGAACTAAGTGGCAGGCCACAACTTTTATTAAACTTTAACACAAGGGAGGGTCGCTATCTGTCCATCACCCATACTCTCCTATACCAAACAACACCCCCTAAAAAGCCCTGTTGCAATGAGTGAGAGAGACCAGATCCAGTGCATTAGGTTCATGGTGCTTACACTACGGATTTGAAAATAGCAGTGTAGACATTCTCGCTTGGGCTGGAACCTGAGTTCTGAAATCTGGCGAAGAGGGAGGGTCTCAGAGCCCAGGCTCCAGACTGAATCCATCTACCCTGCTACACTGTTCAGAGTCTGTGCTCAGGCTCGCTGATAATGGGTTTTTTCCCCCTCCAGTGTAGATGTACCCTCTGTGCCTCATTTCCCCATGTGAACAATGGGGATACTAGCCTTTCCCTACCTCACAAGGGAGCTGAGAGAGCAAACACGTTAAAGATTGCCAGGTGCTCAAATACTATGGTGAGAGGAGCAGCGCTGGCTCCAGGGTTTTTGCTGCCCCAGGCAGCAAAAAAAAAAAAAAAAAAAAAGCCGCGATCGCGATCTGCGGCGGCAGTTCGGCGGGAGGTCCTTCGCTCCGAGTGGGAGTGAGGGACCCTCCGCCGAATTGCCGCCGAATAGCTGGACGTGCCGCCCCTCTCCCGAGTGGCCGCCCCAAGCACCTGCTTGTTCAGCTGGTGCCTGGAGCCGGCCCTGGAGAGGAGTCATATAAAGAGCTACAGTTAAAGCTGGTTGGAAAATTTTAGCTGAAACAGTTTTCTGTTGGAAAATGCTGTTTGGAGGAAAACAAAATTTTCATAAAATTGTATTGATTTTGACGAAATTTCATTTAAAAAAATTGGGGGGAAAGGTTTTGAAAATGTCTTTTTTTTTTTTACAATTTTGGAATGAAAACTTATAGTTTTTCATTTGGAAATGACTTTTCATTTTAAACATTTACTTTATTGTATATAAAATAAATAAATAATGGTCAAAACCAAAATAAAACACGTTTGAGATATCAAAATGAAATGTTTCAATTGACCTGAAGCTTTTTTTAGCATTGTGTGTTTTCATTTTGTGAAAAAATGTCAAAGTTTTGAAGTTTGTTCTGATTTGGTACGAAAACAATTCAAAATTTTGAATTTTTTTCACAGGATGGAAAAATCAGTTTCCTGAGCAGTTCTACCTACAATATACAGACCAGTTCTGCATCTACATCAAAGGGCTACCCAGGCAAAATGATCATAGACCTGAACAGTGTTTCAAAAAATATTCTGGGGTGGCTAATCTCCGTTATTTTCTGTTTTTTGTTTATATTATATAATTTTATATATATTACCAAAAGCAGTGATGATTTCCTACAATAATACAAGAGGAAAATGGATGTGATACCACAAATATACCTCAAACCAAAGGATATTTTAAGGACTTATACTACACTGGGTATTTAAAGTGTCATTGGGAGGAAGAGCAGGATGACAACTTCTATATATGCATAAAGCATCCAGAGCCTATGAGTGAGACGTCATCTTTAGGGTTTGATTTACATAAATGCCTACGGAAGTTAGGTTACCATCTGCTTCTGATTTCCCATGTGCTCCTAAATCACTCGGGAGCACATTTCACTCATTTTGAAAACCCCACCCTTTGCCATTAATCTCAAACAGGTAGCAGGAGTACCAGGGATCCCCAAACGCATAATTGTGAATTCACAACAATGCAGCACAATGGAAAAGGCAGCTTTCTTCCCGCAGCTATACCCTCCAATACCTGCTATCTATATAAAGGGTAAGGACGTTCTAAGTACTCCCCAGTCCAAAATGTCAAATATGCATGGAATTTGCTGCATGTCTCTGTTAGCAACATCTGTTAGCGCTCTAAAATCCACACACGACTTACAACTTTTGTATTTCTTTAGGACTAAAATAACTGAGGATGCCCACAGGTTCTGGAAGGACCAGCTTGCCACGCCCTGACTATATTCTTGTACTGTTTGATGCAGGTGTAGAGGAAAGGGAGGTGTTCTGTGTTTGATGGGATATGCATCCTCAGTATCATTGCATTTGTTCTGCTGTCTGAGTCTATCATAGATGCGCAGTGGGCTTTATCACTAGGCTAGCCTTTTAACCAGATAAAAGCACATTCAGGTCCCTCCGTAGCTCTCGCCCACACTCTCAGTCACAGCAGGGAGAAGGCATGATAATCATTTCACATCAATGATCAATTCCCCCTAACCAATCACCAGCTGATTCTGGACTAGAAAATCTCCTCCCAGTGCACAGCTGTGGCTCATATCAGGGATCACAGTGGTATATCACTCATTCCACATACCAACAAGGACAGACAGATCTATTGTACTGTTAACTGGGAATTCTCTCCTCTGGAGTTTCTTGAGCAAGAAACAGATGAAGACACGCCAGGATGGATGTTTTGACAGTGGAGTTTTCCATCACTAGCATTAATCAAGACCTGGTTTCCTGTAACCAAAGGCCTGCCTCTGACTAATATTGGCCCATACAAAAATTGCAGCTGGGGTAATATTACTTATAGAAAGAGCCCACTGCACTTTCTCTGCTTCTGCTAGTCTGTGACCAACGAGACCAGTCTTCACGGGTTTCCTGACTGCCTCTGGCAATGCCGTCTAGTTTTGCCTTCATAAAGTAATGCACTGTTCACCTATACCCCATAAATGACAGTTTACGTAACTGGCGCCTATGGCCAGTGAGAAACCACCTGTTCAGATACTTGACACCTTGATTCCTCCAGATGCTGTAATTGCTGGGTTAATTCTCCTCTCTCTACAACCCCAGGGGCTCGTGCTTCAGCTATAAAGGTGGTATAAGATATTTTAAAACACAATATAAAAAATGAAGAAGGGGTATAAGCTCTCATGACATAAGCCAACCACTAACGGTTAGGAAGGAAATGTATAGGCCCTTACTTACAGCCTATGGGAAAACAACCAGATCAGAGTTGGACCCCATACTCTGTTAGATGCTTATGAAAATCTGACCCACAATTTTAATCTGAGTTATATCACAGCCCTATCAAGGAAAAGGTGTGCATGCACTTAACCTTCCAGGTTCTTTGCTTGTTGTTTTAGTTTTATGTTCTGGGGAGACTCATGAGTGACTCATCTATAACCATTTCAGGCAGAGGCAAAGATTGTACCTGTGATTAACAACAGCAGAGAATTGCTAAACCCCTGTTGCTCCCTGTGATTTAAAAGTAAGTCTACTTCTCATTAAGAACAAATGGTCATGACTTTGCAACCGGGCAGTGTGATCAAGAAAAAGGAAGGAAAATATCTTTTTTTTTTAAATTCTTCCAGTCTTCGGCACCTGAAGTGTGAAAGAAACTATGAGTCTGATTTGATTAATGTTTTGACAGCAAAAAAAGGTCAATTGAGTTCTTCGCTTGTTGTTTTGTCAGGAAAACCAGTTTTGAGGTCCTATTTCAACAAGACACTTAAGTATGTGAATACTATCATTGAAGTCAATGGATCTAATCACATAATAAAGTACCATGAATTGGAGTCAGTAGGATTTCTAGGGAAAGAAGACCTACATCCCACATTCTTATTGCTGTTTTACTTGTTTTCTTTCTGTAAAACATGCAAGTGTAGTTATGATTTTACTTTCTTAACTTCAGTGAATATTGTTTTCATTCACAGTACAGGTGCATATGCTGATTTATTAGTCAGATTTTGAAAGCAAAGAGACCAATTCTCCATTGCTTTCTTTGCCATTTGTGTCATCAATTGTAAAGAGAGTATAAAATTCTGTACTTCTGATCTGGCATGGGCAAAGCAGGCAAAAAACAAACAAACAGTCCATAAGATATTGAACTCCATCGATAAAGCTGATTGAAATATTGTTACCACATTTTAATTGTTCTTGTAAAATGCAGCTTCATTTACATGTTTTGTAAAAACAATGCTATTTAGAAATAACTGTTGATTTTTAATGGGAAAAAAAACC
Organism: Platysternon megacephalum; assembly: GCA_003942145.1. NCBI lineage: Eukaryota > Metazoa > Chordata > Testudines > Platysternidae > Platysternon > Platysternon megacephalum. The sequence continues at coordinate 1,467,858 of QXTE01000256.1, forward strand.
AAAAAGAAAAATTCATTTTGCTTCTAATGTTTTCTTTAAAACAAGTAAAAATAATTGTTTAATATTGTTTTGTTCAAACTTTTTCATGACAATAAAATTGGATTTTTCAACCAGCTGTACCCATCACCTTTTTAATTACCTGTAATGAGTACAAAAAATAATCTGTATAATAATGAAAAGTTTAAAAAAAGTACTTTGACATTTTTTGTAACTAAAACCCATGGGTTAATTGCTCATTCTATTTTAAAGACTGTGATGACACATTTACTTTGACGGTACCAAGACTGAAAGAAATACCTTTAACAGAGTGTGAATCAGAGATAAATCTATACATGTATATTTTAGAGATGCTTTTGTCCTAAAAGCCTGTGGGGGAAAAAAATCAAAGGATTTTTATTCTTGAATTATATTTTTTCCCTTATTCCGCATGAGCATGTTAATTCTGATGACACTCCAGTAACTAAAACATTAAATTGCAGGCAAATGTGTGAAATTGTAGAATAGGCAATTTAAAACTCTTCAGAAAATCTGCCTTGATTGAAGCATTTGTGCATTGGTTATGCAGGTGACACTAAAATCAGGTTCTTGGTAAACATAGCTACTTGCAGAACTATTTATTTCAAGGATACTGTACGATTGAACTCGGTTTTCAAATGGAATTGGGATGGACATCTATTTAGGTCTTTGAATTAATCCGGAACAATCCGTTTTCTTTTGTGGTTTTATCTTACACCAAATAAAAAGGCAGTTGAAAAGCAGGATAGTAATTAGTCGAGCTATAAAGCATATTTCCTGCTTTAAGCACATCATATATACAAGAAAAAGAGGTGCTTCTTAAACAAATTTTTTTTTCTATCTCTGCCTTGCCTCTTTTGTCTCTCTTAAACCCTAATTCAACAAGCACCTGAGCCTGTGCTTATCTTTAAGCATATGCTTAAATCCATCCCTGTTCAGCCAAGCATTTAAGCTCATGAGTAGTTCCATTGAAGTCAATTGAACTATTCACAGGCTTAAAGTTAAGCATATGCTTACATGCTTTGCTGGATTTGACCCTTCGTGGATTCATACTGATTCAACAGAGAACTCCAAAGTGACACAAAAAGCGTGGCCTTCCCAAGTCTTTAAAGTGAATTCTACAGGCGAAATTCTGATTGATTTTAATAGACTCCATCTATGGGTGTTAATTTCTGACAAAGAGTTCTGTAATTACTTTCATGGTGCTTGCCAATGCAAACATAGAGGAACCCAAGTAGCTTTGCAAATGAGGGTTAATGAAACCCAATGATATACTGTATAGGACTGGGCGGTTTTAAACCAAGATTAATCCATAGTAGCATAAGACTGTAAAAACTCTCTCTGTACTGAATGCCCCAATAGCGGAGGGGAAAAACATTGCCTCTCAGATACTTAATTATCTTCAATGTATATGCAAATATCCAGAATTTGATGAGGTCTTTACTTTTCACCTCTAAGTACCACATTAGTAATTCATGTTCATCAGTAACTAATGTTACTGTTCAGCGCAGGCAGCAATGGAAAAAATAAGCAGTAATGATTTCAAAGGTGGAATAACCACAAAATAACTGTGCCCCTTTGAGGTCATTTTTACCATCTGAATGCAAATTGTGGAAGAGGTAACTTCACCTACTTCAGATTTCTAAAAGCCTCACTAATGAAAAGGGCAGGGATTTAGGAAATAGGAGAGCGGAACTAAACACGGTGTGTGTTTGTCTGGAAAGCAGGTGGCTGAGCATTAGAAATCATCAGCAATCTGGGGATGAGAATCTGGCTCTGAAGATGGGAACCATTCAAGATACTGACGAAGTTTGGGCCTCAAGACCACTTTCCTCTGGTAATTTGAACAGGTAATCAGCAGTCAGAATAAATCAGTGACACGTAGGTAAATCGCTAATGAGTTTATTAAGTTTGGAATCAGTTGGAAATCTACCTAATCCCTACACACACACACACACTGTTCCTAGTCAGAAACCATCAAGAAAAGTCTGATCATGAGAATCATCCTATTATAAGATTTTGTAAAATATTAAACAAAAGCAAGAGAGCATAGCCAGTCTGGTAACAGTTCTTTTTGAAAAGGATGAAGCATTATTTATTGAACATCTCTCCTAATAACACAATGCTAATTAAACCACCTATCAGATGTAATATGACAGTTTGATTCATTTTCCACCTTGAAGCTATCTTTCACAAGAGCATTTCATGTAAAAACAATGAAAGGAAAAAAAATAAGTATTGGGAAGCTAAAAAGATGGGGGTATGTCTGTTACTCATGACCTGATGGTCTCCCTCAGTTTCTGACATATGAATTATTTGAGAATCATTCCGTGCATATGACTGCAATGTATAAATGCATCAAAACACTGGCGGTGCAAATCCGCAGCTGGTGTAATGTATGGAGCTCCGATAATTTACACCTGCTAAGGTTTTGCTTCTGTGGGTCCCCACTTTGAAGATCTGCCTTGTCCATTCAATGTCGGTGTTTTGAGAGCATGCCTCCCCAAAGATCTTTGCTCACATCTTTAACATTAATTTGGAGCATGACAACAAGTGGAATATTGCAACAAATAAACAAATGTTCCTAAGAATGGACGGGGGTAAATGACAAACCTATCTGCATGAGGTCTGGGTGAAACTGTTCACTGAATATAAGCAGCAGAGAGAGGGACAAAATGGGAAAATTGCATTTTTTTTAGAGCTCTGTAGCTCTCTAAGTGGGCTCACACTATGAAACACATCACAGTGGATTTTAAAAACCACAAACACAGATGCTACACAAATGAGATCAAACACCACTTTTTTTTTAATAAAGGCAAAAGAGACAGCTGCACCATTTGCAACACTCTGAGATTTATCGTTCATTACGGGTCTGGCAGAAAATGCTAGGGCAGGATAAAAAGACTGCTGGCATCAGACCGGCGTGCCTGCGTTTAATAAGGTAAAATTCCTGTTCAGCTGGAACAATGAAATTATCAGGGTCTGAAAAGCTCAGGGTAGAGCAAGTGGGAGCGATTTACACTCTAGTGACAATTTTTACCTTTTTCAGGACTTAAGGACCGTGGACCTGACCCTACGGCTGCTTTCTTGGCAAATAATTCAGTCACCCTGGCCAGAAGAGAGAGATCCTGGGTGTGAGGGCTGCATAGTCAAAAGCTCCAACTCCTCGTCCTTCCCTCCCAGCGACAGATCAAGGATTGCAAAGAGGGGAGTGTAGCCAAGGTGTGGCTGACGCTGCAGGCAACAGCAAAGAGGAGCAGGGTGCTCAGCCATCAGACCTAGATTCAGCAACCAGCCCATTGGGCTTCCCTGCAGTTTTCTCCCACCCTCTCTTGTTCTACTGGAAGTTTGACAGCAGTAAGTGATACGGCAGGCAAGGTTATAGGAAAGAGATCTTTGCTGAGCACGCTGAGGGGCCAGGGCTTGCTCAGAAGCAGGCAGGTCTTCAGCTTGTACAGCTCCTGTCACACTTACTGAGGTGCCTCCCGAAACCTGGCCCTCTTTGTCCAGTTCCACTCACCATACTACACAGTGGGTGGGTGGGATTCTTGTATGGGCAGGGGTTTCAAGAGTCCCTTTCCAGATCTTCCAGTTGCGGCAATCTGCCCCATTCCAAGTGGGGGGAGAGTGTTTCTCACGCTACTCCCAGACTGCTCCAGCTAGAGCTGGGTGGGATTTTGTTTGTGATGAGGCTGGTGCCACATAGTGGCAGGCAACTGGGTCCCAGCTCCCTCCCGTCTCCTCTGTCCCTATCCAGCAACCACTCTGACGCTGTGGTGGTCCCCTTGTCAGTAGGCAGCAACTCGACCCTCCAGCCAGATCAATCAAGTGCGCCTTCTTATGGGCTAACAGAGTCCAACAAAATATATACAGCCCAATGTCCCCACAAAAGAAAGGGTTTTCTACCCACCTCCATGCCCCTGTGGGTTGCCTGTCTTTGCCTCAGGGCTTACAATGTCACTATCCTCCCTTATCTCCACGGGGTATGCAAGAAGGTGTTTGTGCCCCCTTCATGAGCGGGAAGATGGTAGGGGAGTCTGGGCCCTCCTTCCCCACCAGACTCCGACCTAGAGCTCTACAAGAGGCAATGATAGCAAACACCTCAGAGTACTTCAGGGCTGACTCTGTGGGCCACTTCTTACCACCTACCTTTCCAGTCCAGGGCATGCTCAAGAGACTCACAAATGATCCACCATAAATTAGAGTGAAGGGTTCCCTCGACCTAGGGAAAGGCTGATCTTTCCACTGGGGCCTGGGGTAGCTAGCTACTGCTTGAAGAATGCTCTCCTGCAGCACCCTTAGTCAGGAGCTCCCAAGATCGCTGTCTCCTCCTCTCTGTCTGACCCCCTTCTGAGCTGTCTGGCTCTCTTAAGCGTCTCCTTAACAGGTGCGGCAGGGCAGAGGGACCTGTGCTCAGAACTGCTCCTTAACCCCGTCTGTCCCAGAGTAAGGTTTATAGACCCCATCACACTGGACCATGACTATTTTCAAGAGTTCAAATATTTTTACCATCCCATATCAGGACAAAAAGTCAAAATCCCCAACACGTTCATGAATCGGAAAACGGAAAATCATTTCAGTTCTAGTCAAGGCAAATGTTTTGTTTTGATCATTTCAAAACATTTCAGTTTGATTTTGATCTTGTTTCCCTTTTTTCAGTCTAGTTCACCTAAATTTCAAAACAAAAAGCCATTTGAACCAGAGAAGTAGAATTCTTCAAATAAAAACGTCAAAACAAAATATTTAGACAATTTTGTAACTTTGTTCCAACTTCTTTTGAGTTGCGAGATTTGTCAACACTGACCATGCTTAGTGAACAATTCGCGGCCTTTTTCATTAAACACAATTTGTCAAAAAATTCCCGACCTGCTCTATCTTCAGCTTCCTGAAGAGGCTAGGTGGTACAAGTGGCTCCTGCCCACCCCTCCTCCTGCTCGATCCCTTTGTGCATGGGTATAGGAAGCATTCGGTTCTCATCAAAATAGCCACAGATTATTTTTTTTGTGGGGGGGAGAGGAGCAGTATAACAGCCATGCATGGGATTTACTTTATCTAGCAGGCAAGAAGCGATGAGAGAAAGGAAGATACAATAATACAAATGGGCAGTTTATATTTTCTATATAAACATTAACTACTCAAGTAAGATATTGCCTGGAAAGGTAAGAGCAGGGGTGAAAGTAACTTAAAGGACTTACCAGTACACCGGAGTTCTGAGCGGGGGCGGGGCCTCAACCGGAAGAGGCAGGGCCTCAACCGGAAGAGGCGGGGCCCCAACCGGAAGAGGCGGGGCCTTTCAAGATTTAAAGGGCCTGGGGCTCCGGCTGTGGCTGGGAGCCCCAGGGCCTTTAAATTACCCAAGAGCTACCAGCTGCAGAGGTGGCTGGGAGCCCCGGGGCTCAGGGGCGAATTAAAGGGCCCGGGGCTCCGGTCGCCACGGAGCTCCAGGCCCTTTAAATCACTGCGGGAGCCCGGCTGCCAGAGCTCCGGAGGGGATTTAAAGGGTCCAGGGCTCCCCGCAGTGGCTGGAGGCCCTTTAAATCACCACTGCGGAAGCCAGTCCAGTCCGGCACGGTGTACTGGCTCTTGCCGGCACGCCGTACCGGACCGGACCGGCTTACTTTCACCTCTGGGTAAGAGCTATTTGAAAGCCTCATCTGAAACTGACAACTGTAGGTGGGACTTGGGACATTAATGGTTAAGGAAGAGGGAGACATTCTAATAAATCAATATACATAGAGAAACCAAGGAAGAGGATACATTATTAGTAGTAATAATAATCTTCTACATTCAACCACCGCATGTCTTAGTCCAAAACGAATACGTTCTTTGACACAACTCTAAGGAGCTTATATCTCTGGATAAAAAAAATACCTTAGCCAGATCCTCTCCCCATTCTCCTAGCTTTCAAAAGTGGTTATGGTTAGAGTCGCATAGGCAAATTCCCAGGTGATGTAAACCTGATATAGGTAGCTCTAAGCCTCTAAACTGCTGGCCTTTTCCAGTGCTGTGGTGGTAAGGCCCAGTGGATAGAACACTGAACTGGGACTCAGGATTTCTGGGTTCTATTTCTGACTCTGCCAACAAACTGCTGTGTGACATTAGGGAAGTTGCCACCCCACTCAGTGCCTCTGTTCCCCCCTCTCTGCAAACACTTTGACTAGTCTGTTTAGACTGGATGTGCTTCAGAGATGGGACGGTCTCCACTGTGTGTTTGCACAGCATTTAACACAATGGGGCCCTGGTAATAAAGAGGAGGCGTGACCAGAAAGCACTGGGCTCTAGCAATTCTAGACAACCAGAGCATTCTCTAAAGGCCTGTTGCCACTAGCACAAATTAGAACAGTTTTGAACCTAAGTTTTGGCCTTACATTGTGGCCAGATTGGCTCCTGGGCAGCTCTGGGGCATGGGCATGTGGGTAAAGATGCCACAGAAGTTATGGTCTGCTCTTGGTGTTTGAGTTACCAATAAAGGCAAAGTTAAAAAATAAGTAAATGTCAATTTGTATCTATATTCTGCACAATTGGACTGTGGAGGCTAGGGGATTGGCAGGGTTCAAAAGGGACTGGATTTTATATGGATAAAAAGAATACCCACCGTTGTTATAATAGATGCTAAGAAAGCAGCTCGGGGAAGGATATTAATTCTCAAGTTTTGGAGCATAAGCCAATCTCTAATTATAGAGGGTTAGCTGAAAACGTTCCCTGGAGTCAGGTTATATCACAGGGACTAGCCACTGTCCGAAGTAGAATATTGTATTAGAATGGACTCTTGATTTTACCTCGTATGCCAACGTTACCTCCCTACCTCTGAGCTGGGTGAGAACTCCACTTTCTGCCGGTGATTCCATGCAAAATTAAACTATGCAAAAATGAAGGGGAAAAGCCCAAGAGAAATACTTGTAACCAAAAGGGCAACAGCTCCTGAGAAAATTGAGTACTATCAGATGGTTAGTGAATCACCTTTTGCTTAGGGGCAGAAGCTGAATTGTCAATACACAGTAAGTGACTATCTTGATTAAGGTTAATCCTAAAGGCAATACAGGCTTTTCTAGGGATGAATGAACTGGATCACTCCCCTCAAAGTGAAATCACGTGCCTTATGTCAAGATTTCCATTTCTGAGGGCTTCAGCTGTCCTTTGAAGGTCATTTTACATATAGCCATCTACAGCTCCATGATGTTTACTTTGCATTCTAGAAGAAAATGAGAGGTCAGCTGTTTAAACTGGGATTTCAGAGCAAACCCCTCTCTGATCCCCTCCCCCAAAACACACACACACACACACACACACACAAATAACTGGTTTTGTAGGAAGTGATATAAACCTATTGTTGAATTAATGGATAATTCATTGGACTCAGATAATGAGAACAGGCCCTAATGACCTAGTGATCAGGCTGTTGCAGCTTCAATTGATATGATTCTAGAATCATTAAGTAGTGATTATACCAGGAAAAGATATTAGATCAGCCATTTGCATGACAGCCTCATGCAGACTATAACTAATGTTTGCTGCAGTCTGTTTTAACTCTGAATTGGCTGGCTGAAAAAGGTCAGCAGCCAACTTCTAGGAGGAGCCCTTTGATTTACAAATGCTTATTTTCCTTATTCTGTTTCTGGGAGGGTCTCAGAATAAGCACACCTGTTGTGAAAAAATAGGAACTGTAGGTTTCTGTTGATATTTGAATTTCTTGGGGTTTTTTTTTTCTTTCTAATAATAAAGTTAATTTAAAAACATAAAAAATCCCTCAATTCTAACAAAGGATGGAATTTTCAAAGATAGACCTAAGATTGTTGGACTTTCAATGAGTTGGGTAGGTACCTAACTCTATTAGGTCTCTTTGAAACTCCCAGCCTAAATCAAGATGATGATAGGTATAGACTATTAGTATCTCTCCCTCCATTCCATCTCCTGAATGCCCCTCCCTGAAAGACATCCCATCTTTTGGGAAATCCATCTTGGACTCCAAACCAAACTAGTAACCTGTGCTGGGTTGATTGATGTCTTCGTCATTAACAACACTGAACTGAGCAGGGTCAATGAATTTGGAGACATCTTCAATCAGGAGAAGTCCTACAGCATGAAAGATTTGAACACAGCAGCTGTCTAGAACTCAACAGGGGAAGTGTTGTATGTGATACCTCCTGTAAGAATGTAACCAAAAGGAGACATGGTGCAAACATTGTAAGGTTAATCGGCATTCAGAAGATGCTAGGCAACCACATCTTGCCCTCAGAATAATTGATCAGCCAATGAGAATTAGTCTGCTTAAATAATGCTTCCATCTTGTGTTTCATTGATTGAGCGTGGTTATCAATCACTCTCCTGCCAGGGAGTTGTGTGGGCAGAGCTGTGGAATTAACCAGAGCACTCCAACTTTCTCGGCTGTTCCTCACAAACACTGATCTTGGTATAACCATGATGTGCAAGACTGCATCACTTCCCAGTGAGATTATCCCAAGTCATTTCTCCTTGGGCTTTCTTTGAAGTTGGTTTGCAGACTTAAGTAGTTACAGAATGAGGCCTCTTTCTTAATATAGGTAGGTGCAAATCCATAGCGTCTACCCTATTTAAACCATGTTGGTTGGCAGAAAGACAAAAGATATGTGAAAAGTAACAAAAAATGAAATAATTTCTATATGTAGCCGTTAATATGATCACAAATTTTATTATAATTTGGCAATTTTTACCTAGTTAATGGGGCAGAGGAACTATATTACTGAGTTTCAGTTCATACCCCTTCTCTTCATTAACTATTGGTTTCTTTCAAAAATGGAATTCGGAAAGTTATTGGTCCATAACATGCCCTAATAATTCTGTGTATTTTGGAGAAATATAACAAAAACCCAATGAGCTATTTCAGTGAGAAAAGAGGCTGCTGCACTTGTTCCATAACTATAGTTCTTGACATCAGAAATGTCCTGAGAGTTTTTTAGTGCTTGTTACTGACATAACAGATGGAGACTTAGTGGTGTATCATGTCGATCTGAGAGATAAAGTGTAGGAGTAAACTGAAGTCACAACTCACCATAACAGATTCTTTAGAGCCAACCTTTTGTGCTTAACCATTATTCACGTTGTCTGAGTGAAAAGGGTTTAAAAGATGCACAGAGCAAATAACAAGATTTCTTAATTATGGCCTCCCAAGGATTCATGAGCAAAATTGAGGCATAAATTGTTCAAATATAAAGGATGCTGTGTGTTTAATTTTGCAAGTTTTGTGTCTTTCATACACACAGGCTGGGATTTGTCCAATGTTTTCAGCATTGGCGTAACTCTGCTGCCATTTACATCAATGGTGAAAGTCCTATGGATGACCGTGGGAGAAGAGTTAGACCAAAGCTCAGCACTTCTGAAAACCCCATCTAGCCCAGGTAGATGCCAATTGTGACCTTGCACCCCATAATGCTTTATAGAAATATGCTTATGAGTGTAAATATGACATAACTGGAATATGTTTTATGCTAGATATGCCATGTAACATATCTCTGCAAAGGTTATGATCTACTGAATGTATTCATCCTATACATATGCATGTATCATTTTTATATCTGAAGTTATGAGCGTTGGTTCTGTGCTTGTATTTAAAGTGTTTGCTGTAGGAAGCACATAAGGCAGATTTGGTCAACATAGTGTGAAGGGGTTATTCAAGTAATTAGGAGTACTTAACTAACAATGGACTTTGAGAGACACCAATCCACATCTGAGCTTTCCTGGGAACAATCAAACTAACATGTAAACAATGGCATCGGCCTGCAAAAAGCTGAATCATTCGTAGACATGTGACTTGCCCAGGTGGCTATAGACCCCATCTTGTGTTTGTGATGTTGCACAAGAGACAAACTATATAAGGCCCTGGAAGCCCCTCCATTTTGGTCTTCAGCTGGCTCAGAAGATCGCCTCTCCACCCCAAAGAGATGCCTGAAAGAAACTGGAACAAAGGACAGTAACTACGGGGGTGTGAGTGATTGCTGGACCCAGACTAGGAGGAAGTCTAGTCTGTAAAAGCAGCTTATTGGAACATCTCTGAGGCTGAGATTTACCTACATTTAATTTCCTACTGTATTAGGCTTAGACTTGGTGTTTTATTTTATTTTGTCTGGTAACTTACTTTGTTCTGTCTGTTATAACTTGGAACCACTTAAATCCTACTTTTTATATTTAATACAATTACTTTTTACTTATTAATTAACCCAGAGCAAGTATTAATACCTGGGGCAGCAAACAGCTGTGCATATCTCTCTGTCAGTGTTACAGAGGGCGAACAATTTATGAGTTTACCCTGTATAAGCTTTATACAGAGTAAAACGGATGTATTTGGGGTTTGGATCCCATTGGGACCTGGGTATCTGGGTGTTGGAGACAGGAGCACTTCTTACGCTGTTTTCAGTTAAGCCTGCAGCTTGTGGGGGACGTGGTTCAGACCTGGGTCTGTGTTTGTAGCAGGCTAGAATGTCTGGCACAACCAGGCAGGGCACTGAAGTCCCAAGCTGCCAGGGAAAATGGACTTAGAGGTAGTCTCAGCACATCAGGTTCCCAGGGGGGTTCTGTGACCCAACCCGTCACACCAATAAAACACACATTGCATTGCAAGCCAACACTCCTCTCCCCCCACCAACAATAACGTCCTAGAGTGACATCAAATCTGTGTGTTATCAAATTCCACCAATGACAAACAGTTCCCCTCCATCAAACCACTACTCAGCCAGCTGGAAATCAGTCTGATTCCAAGCAAGGGGAGAAACAAGTGAGAAGGGAACTGGGAACAACGGTTTATACTGTATAGTTTGAATCCATGCATTATATACACATACATGCAAAAATCGGGAGACATTTTAAATGGGGGTCTGATCCACCTAAGAGCTGCACACTGTAGGCCTGATACTGATGCATGATCTGGCAGGTGTACAGGTGCTCCCATGCAGATTTCATAACAGCAGGACCCATGCAATTGTCATAGAATCATAGAACTGGAAGGGACCTCGAGAGGTCACCTAGTCCAGACCCCTGCACTCATGGCAGGACTAAGTATTATCTAGACCATCCCTCACAGGTGTTTGTCCAACCTGCTCTTAAAAATCTCCAATGATGGTGATTCCACAACCTCCCTAGGCAATTTATTCCAGTGCTTAACCACCCTGAGAGTTAGGAAGCTTTTCCTAATGTCCAACCTAAACCGCCCTTGCTGCAATTTAAGCCCATTGCTTAAACCTCAGAGGTTAAGCAGAACAATTCTTCTCCCTCCTCCTTGTAACAACCTTGTATGTATTTGAAAACCGTTATCATGTCCCCTCTCAGGCTTATCTTTTCCAGACTAAACAAACCCAATTTTTTTCAATCTTCCTTTGNCTTAACCACTCTGACAGTTAGGAAGTTTTTCCTAATGTCCAACCTAAACCGCCCTTGCTTCAATTTAAGCCCATTGCTTAAACCTCAGAGGTTAAGCAGAACAATTCTTCTCCCTCCTCCTTGTAACAACCTTGTATGTATTTGAAAACCGTTATCATGTCCCCTCTCAGGCTTATCTTTTCCAGACTAAACAAACCCAATTTTTTCAATCTTCATTTGTAGGTCATATTTTCTAGACCTTTAATCATTTTTGTTGCTCTTCTCTGGACTTTCTCCAATTTGTCCACATCTTTCCTGAAATGTGGTGCTCAGAACTGGACACAATACTCCACTTGAGGCCTAATCAGCGCATAGTAGAGCAGAAGAATTACTTCTTGTGGCTTGTTTACAACACTCTTGCTAGTACCTCCCAGAATGATGTTTGCTTTTTTTGCAACAGTGTTATTACACTGTTGACTCATATTTAGCTTGTGGTCCACTATGATCCCCAGATCCCTTTCCGCAATAATCCTTCCTAGGCAGTCATTTCCCATTTTGTATGTCAGCAACTGATAGTTCCTTATGAAGTGGAGTACTTTGCATTTGTCCTTTTTGAATTTCATCCTATTTACTTCAGATCATTTCTCCAGTTTTTCCAGGTCATTTTAAATTTTAATCCTATCCTCCAAAGCACTTGCAACCCCTCCCAGCTTGGTATCATCTGCACACTTTATAAGTGTACTCTCTATGCAATTATCTAAATCATTGATATTGAACAGAACTGGACACAGAACTGATCCCTGTGGGACCCCACTCGTTATGCCCTTCCAGCATGACTGTGAACTACTGATAACTACTCTCTGGGAATGATTTTCCAACCAGTTTTGCACCCACCTTATAGTAGCTCCATCTAGGTTGCATTTCCCTAGCTTGTTTATGCGAGATAGTATCAAAAGCTTTACTAAAGTCAAGAAATACCATGTCTACGGCTTCTCCCCTATCCACAAGGCTTGTTACCCTGTCAAAGAAAACTATCAGGTTGGTTTGACATGATCTCTTCTCAACAAATCCATGCTGACTGTTACTTTTCACCTTATTATCTTCTAGATGTTTGCAAATTGACTTAATTATTTGCTTAATTATCTTTCCAGGTACAGAAGTTAAGCTGACTGGCCTGTAATTCCCCAGGTTATCCTCATTTCCCTTTTTATAGATGGGCACTATATTTTCCCTTTTCCAGTCTTCTGGAATCTCTCCCGTTTTCCATTACTTTTAAAAGATAATCGCTAATGGCTCAGATATCTCCTCAGTCAGCTCCTTGAGTTTTCTAGGATGCATTTCATCAGGCCCTGGTGACTTGAAGATATCTAACTTGTCTAAGTAATTTTTAACTTGTTCTTTTCCTATTTTAGCCTCAGATCCTACCTCATTTTCACTGGCATTCACTATGTTAGATGTGCAATCATCACCAACCTTCTTGATGAAAACCAAAACAAAGAAGTCATTAAGCACCTCTGTCATTTCCACATTTTCTGTTGTTATTTTTCCACCCTCGTTGAATAACAGGCCTACCCTGTCCGTGGACTTCTGTTTCTTCTAATGTATTTGTAGAATGTTTTCTTGTTACCCTTTATGTCTCTAGCTTGTTTGCTCTTATTTTGTGCCTTGGCCTTTCTAATTTTGTCCCTACATACTTGTGTTAGTTGTTTATATTCATCTTTTGTAATTTGTCCACTTTTTGTAGGACACTTTTTTTTTATTTTTAGATCATTGAAGATCTCCTGGTTAAGCAGGGTGGTTTCTTGCCATCCTTCCTATCTTTCCTACGCAGTGGGATAATTTGCACTTATGCCCTTAATAATGTATCTTTGAAAAAACTGCCGAGTGTCATCAATTGTTTTTCCCCTTAGACTTGCTTCCCATGGGATTTTACTACCAATTCCCTGAGTTTGCTAAAGTCTACCTTCTTGAAATCCATTGTCTTTATTTTGCTGTTCTCCCTCCTACCATTCCTTAGAATCATGAACTCTATCATTTCATGATCACTTTCACCCAAGTTGCCTTCCACCTCAAATTCTCAACCAGTTCCTCCCTATTTGTCAAAATCGAATCTATAACAGCCTCTCCCCTAGTAGCTTTCTCCACCTTCTGAAATAAAAAATTGTCTCCAATACATTCCAAGATCTTGTTGGATAATCTGTGCCCTGCTGTGTTATTTTCCCAACACATGTCTGGGTAGTTGAAGTCCCCCATCATCACCAACTCCTGTGCTTTGGATGATTTTGTTCTTTGTTTAAAAAAAGCCTCATCCACCTCTTCTTCCCGGTTAGTTGGTCTGTAGTAGGCTCCTACCATGGCATCACCCTTGTTTTTTACCCCTTTTATCCTTACCCCGAGACTTTCAATAAGTCTGTCTCCTATTTCCACCTCAACTTCAGTCCAAGTGTATACATTTTTAAAATTTAAGGCAACACCTCCTCACTTTTTTCCCTGCCTGTCCTTCCTGAGAAAGCTTTACCCTCTATGATGCTAACTATGTCATAGTTGTGTTTATTTACTAGCATTTTGAATTCTTCCGACTTATTCTCCATACTTCCCACATTAGTATACAGACATCTAAGATACTGGTTTGATTCCCCATCCCCAGTTCTGTCTTGTCTTTCCTTTACCCCTGGTATAACAGCCCATGCTCCCCCCAAATTACAACCCTTCTCCCAGATCTCCATGTTTTTGACTTACCTGTGGGCTTTGGTCATCTGCCCCCTTCAAACTTAGTTTAAAGCCCTCCTCACTAAGTTAGCCAGTCTGTATCCAAATATGCTCTTCCCCTTCCTCAATAGGTGGATCCCATCTCTGCTTAGCATCCTTCTTCCTGGAACAGCATCCCGTGGTCAAGGAAGCCAAAGCCCTCTTGGTGACACCATCTTCACAGCCGGGCATTCACCTCCAGGATGCATCTCTCTCGGCCTGGGCCCCTACTCTTGACCGGGAGGATCGAGGAGAATACCACCTGCGCTCCCAACTCCTTCACCCTTACTCCCAGAGCCCTGTAATCACTTCTTATCTGCTGAGGGTGATACCTCACAGTATCATTAGTGCCCAATTCAGCATGTAACACATTTATCTGATCATCACAACTGGAGATTGCCCATCCCCAGCTCCTGAGAACATTCTTCTCCCTTCATAGATGCCATATACACACAGCCATGGAAAGGGCTCAGAATTAGATGCATTCCTCAGAACTGGACGTGAGATGACCATAATCCATCACATCCTTCCCCCGCCGTCATAAACCCAGCATCTGGCCACGACGGTTAGTGGCACCTTTGATCAGGGGTAACAACCAGCAGCTGCCTCCATATGGTGTCCATGAGGCCAGGCCTCACTGGGGAGGCTGGTGACCGTATTAGCAATGGTGTCCCCTGCTTTCCCCTGCTGGCTGTAGTTCAGGGCTCAGCCAATGGCAGTACCTGAAGGCACTCCTGGATACATGAGGAAGGGAGGTGATCAAATCCCCTCTCTGACTTCTCTCACAGTCCATGATTCTGGATGGAGAGAGGTGGCTGCAAGATCTCTTCAATGGGTGGAAGGGGTCAGCACTTGCTGCTCTTGCCTTGGTTCCCCCCACTGTCATGATGGTGTCTTTGACAGTGATCCTGGCTGAGCAGTGGCTGAGGACTGTGGCTGCTGTTGTCACATGTGCTGTCTGTACACTAGACCCTGCTGGTGAGTGGAGAGGGCCTGACGTTGGTAACTAGTGATGGCTCTGCCACTGAGTGATGGTGATGGTGGCTGGCAGTTGCTGTTGTCCCCTAAGGCTTCCCTCATTGACCTTGGCCTAGGGGGATAAAATTCAGGAAATTATTCAAGACTCTGCTTTAAGATGAGAAAAACTTTATTGTAGAGCAGGGGTAGGCAACCTATGACATGCGTGCCGAAGACGGCACGCGAGCTGACTTTCAGTGGCACTCACACTGCCTGGGTCCTGGCCACCGGTCTGGTGGGATGTGCATTTTAATTTAATTTTAAATGAAGCTTCTTAAACATTTTAAAAACCTTATTTACTTTACATACAACAATAGTTTAGTTATATGTTATAGATGTATAGAAAGAGACCTTCTAAAAACGTTAAAATGTATTACTGGCACACGAAACCTTAAATTAGAGTGAATAAATTAAGACTTGGCACACCACCTCTGAAAGGTTGCCGACCCCTGTTGTAGAGTCACCAATTGCATCTATCAATCTAGATACCTTTCATGCACCTCAGGTGAGCATCGTACCCCTCAACCATCTGGTGCTCAGAGATGGAGAGGTATTGCTGACTTTCTATTTGATTATGAAGTTCTCCGGAAAAGGAGGACACACATGGGATCTAGGGGAAGAAGTTACTGGTGACAGAGACACCCCCCACATTCATGGGGAATGAGTCACAGGAAAATGTCTAAACAAGTGTTTCACTGGTGACTTTCCTAAACTTTTCAGTGCTGACGAGATCCAGCAGCTATTCTGTTTAATTCAGAACAGGGATTTCTTTTCACTGTTTAGCACCTGCAGTAACCCACAACTACGTGTGTATAAACAGAATGCTGATGGTTATAGCAATGCTGGTTGGGAGGTTCTCTTACAACAGTCCTTGGGCACATCCTCACTCCCATGTGCATTGCTCTTACACTCAGACCCTTTGTTCCATTTCGTCTCCACTGGCTGCAACTCATTGTACCATCTTTCACCACAGACAGCTGGGAACACCTTGAGGAGTGGCCTTATCTCCTTTCTTTTCCATCATTCGCTCAGTTACAAAACCACAGCCAAGACGAGAATTTGGCCCTAGGTTAGCATTCATTCAACAGATAGAAACATATCACAGGTGAATCACAGACATGTAGGACTGGAAGGGATCTCAAGAGGTCATCTAGTCCATTCTCTGGCACTGAAGCAGGAATGCAAATGCCCCCTAGCTAGGGTGACCAGATGTCCTGATTTTATAGAGACAGTCCCGATTTTTGGGTTTGTTTCTTATATAGGCTCCTATTATCCCCCACCCCCTGTCCCGATTTTTCACATTTGCTGTCTGGTCATCCTACCCCTAGCCTCTGTTCCTGGCTTGCCTGCATACACCAGGAACACCACCAGTAGCAGCACTTCCTGAATGGAACGCTAAGGCACATGTTGAGGACAATGGGAATCCTTATCTACCGTAAACTGAGTGGGCTTGGCAATACAACCCAGGGAACATAACCCAACTTCTGTCTATCTACTCTGTCTGACTGGTGAGGTATTTATCTAATCTGCATCATCATAGTATCCGCCTCCCATAGTACATGTTGGAATTGGACTCTGTGCATTTTACTCTAAAAAATACATTCAGCCTCATGCAACCGCTTTAGCTACCAACGCTATTTTATACAGAAGCAGAAAGGAAATAAATCTACATTTTATTTTGCAAAGAAAAACTATAAAAGTATTCACCACTAATTTAGCCATAAAAGCAACATTGTTTTTTTTTACAACCAGGTAGAAAAGTAATGGTTCAGCTAACCTCACAAAGTGGTTCATAAAGTACTGTTTGTCTGGCTTCCTATTGTTTAAACCAGTCTGGTTGGCACCTGCACCCTGAAAAAGGCAAGTGTGCTTAGCTAAAAAACGAATCCCCATACTCAATAAAATAAAAATCTGTTTTGATGAATTTGGGTCAAAATTTTGGACTCGTAGGGTTAAAGGATGGGAATTGCAAATGCACCTAAGGAGTACAAGTCCCTTTGAAAGTCAATGGTTCTTGTGTTCCTCAGTCATGTAGGGCCAGATTTTAAAAGATTAGTAGGTGACTAATGAAGACACCTAAATAGCTTTAAAAATCTGGCCCGTTGGGTCTCTTGAAAATCCCACACAAGTTATCCACTAATTTATATTCCATTAATCCCATAGAAGTAAATTGGCTGCACTAGGTGTAAGTCACTGACTTTGGCCTGTGGGCCAGGATTTTTAAAAGTATTTAAGTATTGCTTCACTCAGCATTGTGAGGCGTAGGTGACTTAGACAACTAAGTCCTAATTTTGAAAGTGCCTTAGGCATTCAGGAGCCTAAGTCCCATTGACTCTGTGAGACCTAGGGCTAGATTTATAAAGTATTTAGGCACCTAGGGATACAGACAGGTACCTAATGAGATTTTCAAAACTGCCTAGACTCCTACCTTCCATAGATTTCAATGAGAATTAACTGCCCAGGTAATTTTTTTTTCGGGGGGTGGGGGACGGACAGGACACCACAACACTGGCCACTTCCCTTCATGTTTGGGCACCCAAATAGCTTTGAAAATCTAGGCCACATCTCCCATGATCTCTACGGTGTCCCCTACTGGTGGGAACGGGTGGAGCCTTGGTGGAGACATGGTCCACCCCTGCCACAGTATGTTGACTAGCATAATAATAAGACTATTTCTTGCTACTGTGCTCTGTAGCGTTATCATCTCTTTTGTTTCATGTGACTGGAGCTAGCACATAGGTTTAAAAAACGAACAGACACGTATGTGATTTGCAAACCTTATAGTAGGTGGAAAGAACACCAAAAGCCAGAGTCGGTGCTCGAGGTGAATACCTGACTCCATCGGTGAAATCAACGGGACCACTCATGAAGAAAGACACATTTATCACTAAAGCTGGTGGAGGATTTTTTGACAAAACATTTTTTATTGGAAAAATTTCAATTTATCAAAACCAAAACTATTTCCAGGGCAAGATCAGCTTGGACAATTTTTTCAACTCAAAAAAATTTTGGGAAAAGAAGATCAAAATTGTCCCAATATTTTGTTTTGACAGTTTTGAAATGAAAATTAGTGGTTTGAAATGATGACTTTTATTTTTTAAACACAGCTTATTATAGTAAAAGAAAAAAAAATCCCCAAAAGAGTCAACAAAAACTTTTGAAATGATTGACCAATTTTTTTCAGCTTTGCAGTTACTGAAAATTTTGGAAATTGACTTTTTGAGCCAATTTGGAGACATTTTTCAAAATCTCAAAAGTTTGCAGGATGACAAACCCATTTTCAACCCAGCTCTATTGTATGTAAGTAAGGTATCAGAATACGGTCCTATAGTTATCCATTAGTTCTAGAGAAACTAATTCTGGCTGCTGTATTGTCTAGGAAGTTATCAAATCCATGATAGCATATGCAATTATTGAATATAAACGATAATGAGTATTACAGTTACAAAATGTTTTAAATGTACTCATTAATAAGTAATACTACAGTCTACAGCAGGGATCGGCAACCTTTCAGAAGTGGTGTGCCAAATCTTCATTTATTCACTCTAATTTAAGGTTTCGCGTGCCAGTCATACATTTTAACATTTTTAGAAGGTCTCTTTCTATAAGTCTACAATATATAACTAAACGATTGTTGTATGTAAAATAAATAAGGTTTTTAAAATGTTTAAGAAGCTTCATTTAAAATTAAATTAAAATGCAGAGCCCCCCGGACTGGTGGCCAGGACCCGGGCACTGTGAGTGCCACTGAAAATCAGCTCACGTGCCATAGGTTGCCTACCCCTGATCTACAATAATGGACTCAAATACTTCAGTAACACTGTGGTAAGCCATAGTGTTTAGGAACAGTATTTTAGAAAGCTGTCCTACACAGACATATATTTCATATGGAGGGATCTGGACTACTTGAACCTCAGATTACCATGAGAAAATGCCAGTGTACGCTTAACTGAAAATACATTCAGTGTTTTGAGCAGAGTAAAATACGTACTAGTTAGGCCATGGGTCTTTCATATTTTTCTCCGAAGCACAGATCAGATGAAAAATAATGCATCATTAAAACGAGACCTTTGAAAAACACTAAAGCACTATATGCAGTGATGCTATTGCTGGCATTATTATCAAGACCTGCATTATGGGACAAGTGTCAAAGTCAGTATCTAGGAAACCTTCATAGTGTGCCTTTAATATCATGATCTTTTTGGCGGGGGGAGGGGGAAAGAGGCTGGCTGTTCATCACAAAGCAAACAGCTTGCTCTAGCTTCAGTTCCACTACAATAACAGTTTGCTGAATTGAAAGCAGAACCATTGTTAAAGCTAAGGTACTATTATGTTCTTAAGTGTGCATGACTTACTTTTAACAGAACAGTTCAGTTCACATTTGTTATGCAGACAATAGTGGCACTTTGCAAAAGGATATAAAACTTTCAAATCCCCAGAGACATGTTCAGTGTGACAGTAATTCACAGGGTGTTCAAAGCTGCCTTTCAACAGAAAATAGTCTCTTTAGCTAATGCAAGGATTCTGTCCCCTTTTCCCTTTTTAAATAGTTGTTCCATTCATAATCTGGAATTTGTAATAATAACCAAATCACACCTTTTATCCCCTTCCTCCCCCCCCCCCCCGAAAAGGAATTATTAAAACTATATCAAGTAGTTAATCCATATCAGAAGCAACAACATAAATAGCTGCTGGGCACAGATTTTGCTGAAGAGGAAACAGAAGAATAACTCAATCTGCTATATGTAACAGATACCGTCTGCTGCTAACTCACACCAAAACAGAGAGAGGGAGCTGTTGGTATTCAAACAGGAAATACTCTACTGGAGAGAAGACTTGTGGCCTTACGGAAAACAGTTTTAAAGATGTTCATGTAACCAGAATTGAGGAATACTTCATTTATCGAGGTCAAAGAGAAAATGAATGTGTAATTTTTCTCCCCCCGCTGGCTCATATAGCTTTCAATAGCTCTTTTCTAATGGTAATGCAAAAGAGTTACATAATGTAATATTAAAGGCAACATGGTTTAAGAGTCTGTCTCAATTAGCGTTTCTCACAGAGTCATGTGAATCTGAAAATATGCACCTATGAATCTAGTGTTGGGAGGTTCTAAAAAGGACTCACCTAATGCGGGGCTGTAGCTACCGTGCTAGGTTGGAACTCAGCAGATGTGGCTGCAGTTCCTGACTCAGCCACGGACTTCCCGGGCGATTTGGGGCAAGTCACTTAACCAGCCGTGTGCCTTCATTTGGCATGGTAGCGAATACCTCTCTGCCTCACAGGGGCACTGCAAGGCTAAATTGTGTCAATGATTGCAAGGTCCCCATTGCTGTAGTAATATAGATTGTAACACTGATGAGTTCCCCCACCTGCAGGTGGTAATTCAGTGCCACAGACTCAAGGGAAGAACACCACATTGGATACTTGGGAGAGAAGAAAGGGATCTCTTCTCTTTAAAAAGAAGGGTGTCATGCCAAGGGTCATAGGACTGAGTTGAACCTCAGGCTGAAGGGCTATTCTTTTGGCTTACGTTGACTTCTCTGAGTTTCAGGTTATAAGGTGTAGTAAAGCTTTGATGAGCATCTGTGTTGAGTCGGTCCAGCACCTTAGAGGCGTGACTCAGAAGCCACTGCACTAGAGTGACACCCTAGGACAGTCTACGGGGATTATGGGTGGGCTCACCGCACCTTTTTTTCAAAAGAAGGACAGTTATTCAGGTGCCTAAGTGTGGATTTCGGTGCCTACCTTTAGGCCGCCATGTTTGCACAACTCAGCTAACGTGATATTACCTCGAGTTACAATAGCGAGTCAGTGGCAAACACAAGAACAGAAGCCACGTTTCCTTATTCCCAGTCATTGCGCTAACCACCAGAGCACAAGCACCCTTCTCCTCAGACAGTGGGTTGTTCCCCCCCCCGCCCATTAGTGAATATTGCAGCCAAGAGGCTCCAATTAAAACACAAACTCCAGTGTTGTCCTGCAATTCCTAGGACATGTTATTTGGCCAGATATAAGAGGAGTGCTTCATCCAATTATGAACTGACTCCCCCAGACCCTGCACAGATGTCCTGGGTCTCATGAGAGCAAGGGGAGCATGGGCAGCAAAGAGTTTAAATTGGGTATCTGACCTCCCTTTGTCAGTGGGAGCAAAGCACAGTTTGCAATAGGGATGTCAACGCTTAGAAGGAATCCTAGGAACAAGAAGGCTGTGATAAGGAATTCCCCACCTGGGTTGCTTACACCTCTAATGACGAGAGCTTTGTGCAAAACTAATAATGCTCACTTCCCGCAGTATCCACTGTGACAACTGACAGCTTTGCGAAAAATAATGGTATTTTAACTAGAGCTGGATGAAATGTTCCCAATTAAGAAAAGAAAGAAAGAAAGTGAACCTGGACTGGCTGTAGGTCCCATTACAAGTTATGTCCACATAGTAGGTTTAGAATCATATAATCATAGAAGATTAGGGTTTGAAGGGACCTCAGAAGGTCATCTAGTCCAACCCCCTGCTCAAAGCAGGACCAACCCTGGAGGATTGGTCCTGTTTTGAGCAGGGGGTTGGACTAGATGACCTCCTGAGGTCCCTTCCAACCCTGATATTCTATGATTCTATAATTCTAGGAACCCCAAGTAAATCAAAAAGGTTTCTTAAAGGCTCGCTAAAACTCATTGACTATGGCTAGGTCTACACTGGGGGTGGGGTCGACCTAAGACACGCAACTTCAGCTACACAAATAGCATAGCTGAAGTCGGCATATCTTAGGTCGATTTACCTGGCCGTGAGGACGGCGGCGAGTCGACTGCTGCCACTCCCCCATCGACTCTGCTTCCGGAGTCGACAGCAGAGCGATCGGGGATCGATTTTATCGCGTCTACACTAGAAGCGATAAATCGATCCCCGATAGATCGATCACTACCCGCCAATCCAGCGGGTAGTGTAGCCTTAGCCTATGATTCTCTGATACAATTGGTGAAGGAATGGAAGGCAGATGGGGAAGCGATTATGACTTTAAGCTGTCCCAAATATTCCTCTCCAGCTCCTAGGCTAGATTAGAGCAGCCTGGCAGCAATGGTCTCTTTGGGGCCATCCCCAACAGTGAAACTACATGCAGTGCAGTGTCCTCCAGCCATGCCCCCTCCAATGATGGCTCAGCCCTGCTCCAGGGGTGAAAAACCCATTGGCAGGGAGCCACTCCAGCAGCTGGCAACACTGTTATGGGTGGGGTATTCCCCGGGTGTTATTTCCTCTCCCTTTGCATGGTTAAAGTGATGTAAAAGGGCCACACAGAAAAAGAGAACTCGGGCCATTAATCCTTCACATTATCATGGTCCTACTTTCAAACCAACCTGGTTTTGTATCAGAACCATGGTAAATTCACCATTGCTCATGCTTTCATCTTGACGCCAGACTAAGCTCAACAATTTCACTTCAGTTTTCCTTTCAGTTTTTGCTTTCATTTGAATATCAAACCCAAAGTGAAACTGGAAACCCTCAGCCTTCTCCGATTGGAAGGCAATTCGTTGTCTGAATGAATCTCAGTGAAGCAAGCCCATACAGTTTTGCATAGCAAATTTCCCGTTATGTGTGTGAAATTCTCCATAATTTTGCAAAGCTCTTTAATTTTCAAGAACTTGAATTTTTTGCATGCTGCAAATGTTTTCTGGAGTCATTTTTGACTCTGAAAAACAATTTGAAAAACCTGATCCAAAGCCCATTGTGGTCAATAGATATACTCCTGTTTCCATGCTGGAAAACAAGTACAGCATTTGGAAAAAATAAGTGTATACACTTAAAATAAATTGCCTTTTATCTAGAACAATGTGCAGCTTCTAGGGTTATTCCAGATTATGACGCTTAAGAAAGGTTATCCAAGCATAAATATTTAAAGTTAAGCCATTGTTTGTTGCAAGTCCATTTCAGTCACCTATATTTTGACTTTTGACAGAGTAGAAATCCGGGAAAGACTAGTAAGTATCCCAAATGTTTTGTGTTTCATAAATAGAATGAAAACATGATATTTTACACACTCTAGCTAAATCCAGCCATTTAATCAGAAATCACTAAAGCCTAATATGCATAATCCTGGCTACTACCTAACTCTCCTATTTGAGTAGAATTCTTTAATAGTGTGATCAGATTAAAAAAAAAGAAAACCTTGGTGCTATTAAAAACCACAGGACCTATGGGGAAAAAACAACAACAAAACACGCATCGAGGCGAAGACTGTCAAAAATAAGAGCTTGAAGTTAGGCTTCTAAATCCATATTTACACTCCTTAATAGTCGGGTTTCATTTCCAAGTGTGCCGAGAATTTACTAGCCGAGGATACCTGCAGAAGAAATGGCCAGCACTTTTGATGAAATTCTGGGCAAAAATGTATTTAGATGCCTAAATATACACACAGAAGACTAACTTTAGCCCCCTCATCCATGAAACTCATTGGCTATAGTTTTCGTAGAGTACCTTTAAATGAATAGCATTGCAAAGGTATGAATGAAATTAGTGCCAGAAACTCACCATTCCTTTAGCTCAGGAAGTGTCAGCTTGTCTCACCTCAAGCCATGCCAGTAGCATAATGGCTGTAAAATAAATGGCTGCCCACTTTTCTACAACTTACCCGGAGTGAAATTCAACCCTGTGAAGAGAGCCTGCTGCAAGGTCTGTGCATCACTTATGTCCCACTCCACCCCCAATTTTGAGGAGTTAAGTGGAACTTAAATGGGGCATCAGGTTTGCACTAGCCTTTTACACAGGGGTGAATTTCCTCCCATGGGTATTGCTGGGTAAACAGCCCAAGGATGTGGGCTCTATTTGTGACTCCATCTCTCACTCTTCAGGGTTAGGGGGTGCTGCAAAGTGAATACACTGAGTTCTTTGTTTCCTTTAGCAGGAGCCCTACAGGTCCAGGTGCAGCGCTTATAGGTTCTGATGGATCCGCATTTCTTTGAGCAGGCTTTCCTGTACTTGGCAGGTCAGGTCCTCAGCTGATGTAAATCACATAACTTCAAGAGAGCCATGATTATTTACTTCAGGTGAGGATCTGGCTCATAAATGGGATTATTGCTACTTCTCATAGAGCACTTTGCATCAGAAGATCTCAAAGCACTTTAATAAAGAGGGTAGTGTATGCCCCATTTTACAGAAGGGGATACTGAGGCAGAGGGAATGAAGGTATTTACCCACAAGGCCATTCACAGAGCTGGGACTAGAACTCAGTTATCCTGATTTATGGAGCAGTGCTCTGCACTATGTGAAAGGCATTTCTTATAGCCAGCTGTAGAAATGTGCTGTGAAATTTAATTGAAAATGTTATAGAGATACTACTATATTAAGCCATGCTGTAGATTTTAATACAGAATTACATCTCTGCTGTAGCATACTATAGTATGGTTCAGCAAACATAGAGAAAGGACACCCTATTACATTGTTTATTCTTCCGGTGTAATTTCTGTAGAACCTGGTTCCTGCTGTCCCTATGACATTCTGTAGAATTGTTCCATAAGGGATTCAGAGGACATCGGCCTCCCCCCAGTGAAAAAGGGACATAATCATGTTCAGCAACAGAGTAAAAGCCGCACCTGGTGGAAGCAGCAGAACTCCATTGACTTCAAAGGATTTATGTCACTTACAGAATGGATGTGCTATGTAACATACTTCATACGGACGTTCTTTGGAGGGGGCCGGGGATTGAAAGTGCTCAGCACTGGCTTAAATTTGCTCCTGCGGAAGTAAACAGCAAAACTTGCCTTGACCTCAAGGGGCACGTCTATCCTGCAGCTGGGAGCCAGCTTCCCAGCCCGGGTAGACAGACTCACGCTAATGGGGCTTGAGCCAGCACGCTAAAAATAGCAGCATGCACATTGCAGCTCAGGCTGTCAAGCCCACCCAACCCGCTAGGCCTGAAAGTCTGAGCTGCCGCCCATGCCGCCACCTCCATGCTGCCATCTTTGCTGTGTTAGGTTGAGCCCAGCTAGTGCGAGTCTGTCTATCCGGGCTGGGAGACTCATCTCCAGCTGCAACGTAGACATTCCTAGGAGAACAGAGTTCGGCCAACACTGAGAGCTTTGGAAACGCCCTCCCTTCATCTCTGCTTCCCTTTCCTCCCTCTTTGGACTTTGCCTCTTCAGCCCCACAACTGCCTTGCTGCATGAATGTTGTTAAATCTCAGTATCAGTAAATGACATGGGGTAGACCTGCTTCATTATTCTCCAGAGTAACTTTCATCGGTAGTGACTTTGCAGGAGGAATTACCGGTAAGTTTCAGAATGGAATCCAAAATTGGACTTTCTATCTGGTTTAATACTTTGATTTATAGTCTCATTAGCACAGGAGAATAGCTCCTATTAAAACCATTAGAGATAATTTTAGGAATAATATCAAAATATATGAGTGGGTGTAATGATAGTCCTAGTGATAAAAATTAATAACCATTCATTACTTGTAATCATATATATATAGTAGAAATGAATAATCAGAAAATAAACAAGGCTTTTATTTGATACAAATTTAAAATCCTGGAGGGAAAAAAAAAACAGTGTAAATTATTGGTTGTCCACTGAAGGTTTAATATTACATTTTTTGCAGATGTGAATTAAAAATATTCTGTTCATGGGGTAGTTAGGTCATAAGCTGGGAACTGATCAAGGGATGCAAAAGGTTTCATATTATGTACTGCAGTGGGTCTCAACTTTTTCCCCATAGCAGGACCCACATCAGGGACCTCTCTTCGAGCCTCTACCCACCCTCTTCCATTTAGCAGCATGGGAAGAATAAGATGGCAGTGCCCCTTTGCTCGAGAAGCCCTGTTATAATAAATAGGGTAGTGAACAGGGTCCTATTCCTGGCTTGGCCATTATCCTTCTGCGTGATCTTATAATTCTGTGTCTCTTTCCCCACCGGCCCTTCGGCATCTGCATTTAGATTGCAGGCTCTTTACAGAGTTTGTATATACACAGTTGAGGCTACAACAATGATAGGTCCCTGGTTCAAATCCACTCAAGGGCAAGAGTAACGGGGCCAACTGCCTTTTGAGCATCCCCCGATGTTGTGGCCTGAGGGCGCTCTGCAGCACCCTGCCCTCTTTTCCCTCTTCAGGGCCCCTGAAGACCACCACAACTCTCAGATGATTCACCCAATCCCCTCAAGAGGTCCCATTTATTTAGTCCACTGAGTACACACTGGCTGCCCAAACCCCAAGTCTAGCTCAGTCTCTCCCCACTGAGGTTATTTTGGACTAACTCTTTGAAAATAGAACACAAACTCTGTCCTCATCCCAGGTCCAGCTGGGCACAGCCCCTCCTCCCTGAGGGTAGGTCTGTTGGTCTATCTGTCTGCTCCCCAGAACCTCCTGCCTGGAGGTTGTCCTTCTCCCCTGGCTCTCTCAGCTGATGCCTCCCCCTCCACTCACTCAAGAGCCTTCTGACTGCACCAGCTACTGCTATAGTTACAATTTCCGAAGCTGCACCCTTACCTGCAACGTCCTTCTCTTTTATACTGGAAGCACCTGATTCCTCTCAGGTGGGACTTGGCCTGTAATCAGAGTTGGCTTAGCACCAGGTTCTGCAGCCCATGGGGCAAGCCGCCTTGTTACAGACAGCAGTCACTGCAAGCAATCCCTAGCAGATTAGTATGCAAAGTCATGGAAAAAATATTGAAGGAGAAAGTAGTTGAGGACCTTGAGATCAATGGCAATTGAGACAAATTACAACATGGTTTTATGAAGGGTAGATTGTGCCAAACCAACCTGATCTCCTTCTTTGAGAAAGTAACAGATTTTTTAGACAAAGGAAATGCGGTGGATCTAATATACCGCGATTTCAGTAAGGCGTTTGATACGGTACCGCATGTGGAATTATTGGTTGAATTGGAAAAGACGGGGATCGATATGAAAATCCAGAGGTGGATAAAGAACTGGTTAAAGAGGAGACTGCAGCGGGTCGTACTGAAAGGTGAACTGTCGGGTTGGAGGGAGGTTACCAGTGGAGTTCCTCAAGGTTCGGTTTTGGGTCCGATTTTATTTAATCTATTTATTACTGACCTCGGAACCAAAAGTAGGAGTGGGCTGATAAAGTTTGCGGATGACACGAAGTTGGGAGGTATTGCCAATTCGGAAAAGGATCGGGATATCCTGCAGGGAGATTTGGATGACCTTGTAAACTGGAGTAATAGTAATAGGATGAAATTTAATAGCGAGAAGTGTAAGGTTATGCATTTAGGGATGACTAACAAGAATTTTAGTTATAAGCTGGGGACGCATCAGTTGGAAGTAACGGAAGAGGAGAAGGACCTCGGAGTCCTGGTTGATCGCAGGATGACTATGAGTCGGCAATGTGACGTGGCCGTAAAAAAAGCTAATGCGGTCTTGGGATGCATTAGGCGAGGTATTTCTAGTAGAGATAAGGAGGTGCTAGTCCCGTTATACAAGGCATTGGTGAGACCTCATTTGGAGTACTGTGTGCAGTTCTGGTCTCCCATGTTTAAGAAGGATGAATTCAAACTGGAACGGGTACAAAGAAGGGCCACTAGGATGATCCGAGGAATGGAAGGACTGTCGTATGAAAGGAGACTTGAGGAGCTCGGTTTGTTTACCTTAACCAAAAGAAGGCTGAGGGGAGATATGATTGCTCTCTTTAAATATATCAGAGGGATAAATACAAAGGAGGGAGAGGAATTATTTCAGCTCAGTACTAATGTGGACACGAGAACAAATGGATATAAATTGGCAGTCGGGAAGTTTAGGCTTGAAATTAGACGAAGGTTTCTAACCGTCAGAGGAGTGAAATTCTGGAACAGCCTTCCGGGGGAAACAGTGGGGGCAAAAGACCTCTCTGGCTTTAAGATTAAGCTTGATAAGTTTATGGAGGGGATGGTTTGATGGGATAACGTGATCTTAGCCAATAGGTCAATAATGTGCCATCACTGGTAATTAGTACTAAGGGTCAATGATGGGATATTAAAAGTCTTTTTCCTAAGTGTCTGGCTGGAGAGTCTTGCCCGCATGCTCGGGGTTCAGCTGATCGCCATATTTGGGGTTGGGAAGGAATTTTCCTCCAGGGTGGATTGGCAGAGGCCCTGGAGGTTTTTCGCCTTCCTCTGAAGCATGAGGCAGGGGTCACTTGCTGGGGGATTCTGTGCAACTTGAATTCTTTAAATCATGATTTAGGGACTTCAACAGCTGAGTCAAGGGAGAGAATTATTCCAAGAGTGGGTGGGTCAGCTTTTGTGGCCTGCATCATGCGGGAGGTCAGACTAGATGATCATAATGGTCCCTTCTGACCTTAAAGTCTATGAGTCTATGAGTCTATGAGATGCCTGTGCAAAATGGGTATATTTGGATTTGATTAAAGAGCCTGCATAGGTTGTCAACAATACAACAGAAGAGAATCATTCTTCAGACGCGTTACTGCCTAAAGGTCCCGAGGATTTGTGTGTAGGTCAACTTGCAGGATTGGTTCCGAATACAAAGGTAGGCTCTCCCGGCAGTGCCCTCCCTTTTAAAACAGAGCCTTAGTGAGAGTGGTCTTCAGCTAAGGACATGCAGAGCAATTCTCTTTCCCACTTCAATCCCAGAGGCAGCTTCTATTAAGGGTCACCTGTGAAGTATTTTTGAAATTGTATTTGTACCTTAGTTTTTTGCTTCTTTATGGTGTACAATGAAGGCTTGAAGAGATTATTTTTCTGACGTTTTTTAACCTTATAGATATCAGAACTGTCAGACATGATCTTCTTTGGTTTAGCTCCAAGGGGACCTCTAGGAGTCAGAGATGTGCATTGTGGGCTCTCAGAGCTGAAGGGAAAGAGCAGAGGTGTTAGGCCTTTTTTGTAAAGACTTTTCTCCCAACTGTTCTTTGGACATTGGAATTAAATAGCAACAAAACAGATAAAACCTTAATAACAGGACTAAAAATCCCCTCTGTTCTTAATGACTCACTGGTAAGTCTCTTGTGATTTCATAACATCACTATTTCTAGCTTTATCATGAAGTCTTTCAGGACAGCCAGGTCTTGAATTTCATTATATATATATATATATAAATAAAACTAGCATGCGGGGGGAAGGGGGGCTTCAGATTAACAAACGCCTTTCCGTTTGCCTTCATACATCATGTACAAGCAAAAAAGGAGCCAATCCCATTGTTTTTCCATTGAAGGTCACCTTGAAGTTAAAAAATCTCTGATATTGAGCAGAATTGACAATGGAAGCCACTAAAATTATATGAATGGTACAGGGATTTAAGTCGAAGTAGGAATAAGTGCAAAAGTTTTCTTTGCTGTCAAACACTTTGTGCATGTCATTTAAAATGAGTTCATGTTTGAACTTTCTGGTGATTTAAAAAATAAAAAATACTTTACTTTTGAAAATATCTGTTCTTTCTGAAACTCCAAAAGCCACAGTCTCTGTCTACAGTGTGTAAGTATTCCCTATCGAATAGGAAATTAAAAACAGAGTCTAATCTTTAAGATGTATGTATCTATCTTCTCTCCAAATGGGATTCTTGGGAAATGAATAGCTTAGCGTAAGCAGAAGGGTATCAGTCTCACATACTCTAGCCCTTCCCTTACTGGTTAATTTCAGAGTCCAACATACCTGTTTGACAACTCAGTGATGGGTTATAATGTGTAGACTTCTACATGCAGCCTTGAAACCCCTACAAGTCTCAACTCCTCACATAATAAGATTTAACTGACTGTTGTCAAAGCAGGGTTTCTGATCCCTGATGTTAAGAGGAGATTTGCTTTTAGGAACACAAAGATTCACCATAGAAAAGCGGATTGTAAAAACACCTGACTGGCTGTGCTAAGAATCTATGCAATGCATTGTGAGAAAAGCAAGTTCCCCATGCAATATCATTATCTACTGCTTAAAACTACCATCCTGCCAACGTTTTAGGATTAATGTTTCAAGCAGACCAAATAGAAATAATAATTTTAAGTTCCTATTTAGTCTTCTTTGCACAGCAGCTTAAACTATTAAGTATGTAAGAAATGCAAAGACATATCCTAAGAAAGTATATGTGTGGGCATAGAACGCTCCTCCATTTCTCCCTCTTTGAATGGGATGGATTCCTGAAAAAGGTAACTGAAGGATTTTAAGCTTTCAAAAGTGACTCAAAATTTCTATTATTTGCCCATCTTCTATCCCCTTTGGGTGGGATTGTCAGAAGTGCTCGACCCTGATCTAACTTTGCTCCCATTGAGGGAGTTTTACCATTGATTTCAATAGAATGAGTAAAGCCAAGCCCAAAGAAATTGCCTACTTTAGAAAATACTACTGTGTTTTAGTAGAATAGTGAGCTGACGATGCTGACCATGAGTGTCCCACTGGTGGAGACCAGGGCAAATCATGCTCAGCAAGTCCTGGTGTGACACTCTGTACCTTGGGGGAACACCCTGCACTCCCATGTTCATCCTTATAATATGACTGTGTGGTATCCAATGCAAAGTTTGTCATGTCGGGTGTCTTCGAAAGGCTCATGATGCACTGCACATTGTTGTTATAGTGATGTTATAGGTTGTAATTTCATGTATATAGTTATGAGGCTGAAAATGTGTCCTCATGGCTTAAAACAAGCCCAAGCAAAACTCTCCAGGAGCAGAGGCCCAGGCAAATCTCTCCAGGAGCAGAGGGGCAGTTCACACCTCATCAGGGCATGTATGGGATAAACCCAGCCCAGCCTCACAGGAACAAAGGACACTGGCTTAGGCATCAACAAAGGATCTGTTGGACTCTCGAGTGAGTCACGCCCCCTCCCCCCCCCCTTCCCTTAGTCAGTTTGGGACTGTGATGAGGTAATGCTCACCTGACTCTGAAGGGGTGGGGGTCAAAGTCAAGAGGGAAGAAAGAACATGATAAAAGGGAGAGACATTTGCCATGCTCTCTCTTCCACCTCCATCCACAGACACCACCACCAAGTGACTGAAGCGCTGACCAAAGGGGAGAGCCTGGCTGAAGGGCAACCAGCCAGCCTGTGGTGAGAAGCATCTAAGTTTGTAAGGGCATTGAAAGTGTTAAGATCAGCTTAGAATGTGCTTTGCTTTTATTTCATTTGACCAAATCTGACTTGTTGTGTTTTAACTTAGAATCACTTAAAATCTGTCTTTTGTAGTTAATAAATGTGTTTGTTTATTCTACCTGAAGCAGTGCGTTTGATTTGTAGCATGTCAGAGACTCCCCTTGGGATAACAAGCCTGGTACATATCAATTTCTTTGTTAAATTGACGAACTCATAGAAGCGTGCAGCATCCAGAGGGTATAACTGGACACTGCAAGAAGGAGGTTCCTAGGGTTGTGTCTGGGACCAAAGATATTGGCTAGTGCACAATCCAAGCAGTGGCTGGCCAAAAGTGCTCACTCATGTAGCTGGGGGCAGCTTACATGCCAGAGGCTGTGCGTGAACAGCCCGGGAGTGTGGGTTCTCACAGCAGAGTAGCGTAAGGCTGGCTCCCAGAGTCGAGGATTGGAGTGACCTAGCAGATCACTGGTCCAGATACACCAGGGGAACATCACACCTGGTTATACCCCACCAGGACAAGGGTTTTACCATCACAAGCTGACATGACGTGGGGCATGGCTTCCCTAGTCTGGAATGACTGCAAAGCCAATCAGCATTTTGGCATCTAACTCAAATGCTCCTCATTGTGTCCAAACAAATTAAAATAGTCTAGTGTAGAGGTATGCCCTTGATTTTGCAACAGTTCATGAACTGGAGGGAAGATCACAGCAGATTCCATGCACTTACATTTCTCTACTTCCATTTACATCCGCATGGGAAGGGTGGTGTAATGGTTAAGCCAATTGACTTGTCCTCGGGAGACCTACGTTCAGTTCCCTAATCTGCCAGAGTTTCTACTAGGGAATTCATTTGATTTTCCTATTATTCAATTGTAGCAAATGGGGAGTCTGAGGATCAATGGAATGGCAGTATTACCATTGTCTCTAAAAGTCCTAGTCATGGTCCAGGGCCCCATTCTGCTGTACAAACCCAGAACAAAGGGGGAAAAAGACAGTCCATGCCCAAAAGAACTTATCATTTAAGAATGATTGTGAGTTACTCGGATACCCCTGGTGCTGAGAGTCATGTAAGAAGCTAGATTAGATTATGAACAGATGGAGGGGAAAACAAAAAAAGTTTTGGCTGAAATTTCAGCCACTTCAAAAGTGGCTTTCAGTCCAGTCTGTCCTATTTTTTGTGAATTTGCTGCAGGTTTTTGTTTTGTTTTGTTGGGTTTTTTACTGTTTGTTTTGAAAATCTGAAATTTTCCAAAATGATTTTTTTCAATTAAATCCCTCCTCTCCCCCAGCCTCAAAACTTCTGGGGGGCAGGACACGGAGGTCACCACCACCACATTTAGACAGTGGAGATCTGTAGCACCAAGTATCCAGAGCTCCATAGGGTAATTACTGATCTGGTGCAGCTAGGTTAATAATGGGCAACCACATGGCGGCCACCAGTCCATGACTGGGCAGTGTCCCCTCCTGACCTCAAGTCCAATCTTCAGATCACGCTGTGCAGGGATTTTATCTCAGAGTTGGGCAACATGACCAAAGAGGGCCAGCCAGTGGTGGCCAGTGATGACTTCAGTCCATGGGACAGTCAGGACCGTCAGACCCAAAAGGGCACAGCTGGGGATGGTGGGAAGACATGGGGCATAGCAGTAGCATGGCACAGTAAGAACCTGGGAGTTCTAGCTGGGGCACAGGAAATAGGCCAGTCCATCCAAGGAGTAGCTGGTGTCAGAAAGCTCATCTGGTTCCATAGGGGGTGTTAGCAGATTGGCGGCCGCTTGCCCCTCACACCGTAAAAATACTAATTGCATTGTTTCCACAAACCAAAAGCTATACCAACTCAACACATACTAATACGCTTGTTAAAAAGTCCACTTTAAATAAGATTAATTGTATTTGGTGGTTAATACTAAATCGGGGCCACAAAAAGGTGTTTGGGGCCTGGCTACGTCTGCACTTCTGGTAGGGTGTAGAGTACACACAGTGCACACACCCCTAGCACTGTTACAAATAGCAGTGTGATTGGCGAGGCACTGCTTAGGGGAGTAAAGACTGGAAGTTTAGGGTATGTTCCCTGCACAGCTCTCCACATGCCCAAGCAGTGCCTCCTCCATCTGCAGTGCATTCTCCACCACATGGAAAGGCTCCGGCAGCAGGGAAAGGCTCTGGCACCTTCCTTATGCTGGAGTCTTTTCCCACTGCCTACCCCCACCTAGAGCCTTTCGCTGGCACATGCAGCTACACACAGCAGCATGGACACAGTCTGCTTTTCATCGTGGCATGAAGCTACATATACACAACATGCTGCAATAAGTATGGACAAGGCCTTAGTTTGCCTCTGCCTGGCACCACCACTGTCTGGTTTGCTACCAGCTGAGAGGCACAGGACCTCCTTGCCAGTGGCCAGACTAGGCACTGCTGTGTGCAACAGGCCAATACAACAGCCTCCCAAAGCAATGCGAGCCAGTTGGTCAGAGCAGCGGAGAAGCGACGTCTCTCTGACTCTCTAGGGGTCATCAAAACTCAGGAGAAATCCTGGGATCTTCTAACCCAAAGGCAGAGGACTCAAAAACTGGGGCATTCTCAGGAGATATAGTCATCTTACCCTAAAGAAGCATCTCAGTTTGTCTAAGAGGCTGCTAAGGGCTTGGCTACGTCACGTCTCCTCTCCTCTGGTGTTAGTACATTCTGTAGGAACCGCCTCTGCATTCATTCCTTAGCCCAGCCGGTTCCAATCAGTGACAAGCAGAATGCACCAGCCAACCTTGATGTCGCTGTTCTTTGAGCTCTCTGCCCTCCTCCAACAAAGCATCTAAGCACATACTTAAAGCCGAGCATGTGAGTAGCCCAATTTAAGTCAATGGGACTACTCGTATGCTTGTGGGACTACTAGCATACCCCCATGCTTCAATGCTTCGCTGGGGAAAACCAGAACACTCAATACTTTGCAGGACCCATCTCATAATGAGATAGGTCTTATTTTATGCACAGCAGTAAAGTCTAACAAGGTGCAGTATTCAAAACACACTTGTGTAGCCTACCATGACAGTAGCTAACATACATAGAAGAGAAAGATGGATAATGAGAGAAACTCTTCCATCGTATCTTAGTCTAGTACAATGTGGTATTGCTCAGATTAAGGTATTTCTTTAGATAAAGGCAGTGTGGTGAATTAGCCTGCCTGTTACAAAATGATAGTGAAATAATGAAGCCATCCATTTCAGGCTATAGAGGTGACGAAACAATTAAAATAATTGCTGGATTTCTGTTTTTACTGAATACTGGGACTTCAGAAGCATCAGGCTATGTTAATCTCCACTTCTGTGATGATTTTCTCCAAAGACAGATATTGCAGGTGTCTGTTAGTTAGAAATGAAGGTAGATAATATTGAATAGGAAATTTGAATACCATTTATCCTTTATTTTTTAAAAAAAACATCCACCCATTTTTATCCCTTTTGAAGAATCCAAGTTAGGATCTATATTTATCTCTGCTATTCCTTGTGCTTACAAAGACGTGAACAGTTTGCTGCCTCATATGAGGGCGAAATGTGTGAGTTTTACCAATTAGCTTCAGGTTTTTTTGCAAGCTGCTTTAAAACACTTTCATGATTTTGCCGTGTGANTTGTGCTTACAAAGACGTGAACAGTTTGCTGCCTCATATGAGGGCGAAATGTGTGAGTTTTACCAATTAGCTTTAGGTTTTTTTGCAAGCTGCTTTAAAACACTTTCATGATTTTGCCGTGTGATACATGACAGAAGACTTTTGTCACTCAACACGCCTAGGTGGTTTGGAATTGGCACAAGCAACCATTTCCGAACCAGAAACAACTTCCCAACCGGTTCCCAGTTGGAACTGAACAACAGATTGGGACAAGTGCTTTGAGGAGTAGTGAAAACAGGGTGGAACCAGAGGACTGTTATGGCCAGATATTGATCTCTAACACTGTGTATCTCGACAGTAAACTCACTGAAATCAAGGGAATTTCTCTTGATTTGTACTAGTGAAACCAGGATCATAGTCTAACATATGGCTATCTAGAGATTTATCCTCTGAAGATACAGGGACAGATTTTCAAGAGAGCTTAGCACTAGGGGTAGTTTTCCAAATTGCCAAAGGAGCCCAAGTTCTACTTTTAGAAGCATCTCAGAAGCTTCAGGACAATTTTTTAGAGGTACATATGTATCTAACAATGCAGATAAGTGCCTAGTGAGATTTTCAAAAGTTCCAAAGTACGTAACTCCCCATGAAGTAAATAGGAGTTACCCCCTAGACACTTATTAATAACTCACTGGGCACGTATCTACATCGTTAGGTACCTAAATACATTTAAAATATGGTCCTTAGGAGCCTAAGTGCCTAACCACTTTTGAAAATTTGACCCTTAATATTTTTCACCTTTAAAACCAAAAATGTCTTTTTGATTCAACAGAAATTGATTAAAATGTGTGTGTTTCATGGGCAGAATCAGTTCTGGGGTTTGACCAAAAAAAAGCCCTGAAAAATTCGTGAAAAATATTGATAAAATGAAAGTTTGAAATTTTCTGCAGGAAACAAAATACATTAGTGGATGTACTCAGCAGCCAGCATTTTCCATGAAGAATGATGGGAGCTGCTGGATATTTGGCACTTTTGAAATTCTGGCCTCTTCATTTCTCTGTCCTAACAGGAGCTCATCTCTTAAAAACCTGGACTCCAGTTTCTAAGCCTGCAACTGTGATTTAGTGCAATCAGCAACCCACTCCACAATGGCAGAAGCCAAGATTTACGCAGACCCCGTGCAGCAAGAGGATGCCCCATGGGGAGTGTGTTTCTGTCTGGAAGCTGGAGAACCAGAGTGAGCTCCAGTTTCTGGGTATGCCCAGCAGCTTCAATAAAGCCCTTTGGGTTTATTAGAGCTGAATCCTGTCTTGTGCCTTACCACTGGCCATGGTGCCTGAGTCCCACAAGTTGAGACAGCAGCTAGTAACACACACATCAGGTACATCCAGCCAAAGGCTGCCGGAGAGAAGAAAAGAAACAGAAAACCCAACCCCAAGAAGGGCTGTGTAAATAGCATTTCAGGCAGAGAACAAGGAGCAGCTACTGTGGCAATAGCAAAGCAGCCCAGATAGCGGCATTTTTGCCTAAGGTAGAGTTACCTTCACTAGAACCAGCCATAACTTTCTAACAGTTATAGATGGAAGTCACAAGGGCTGGGTTCAGCAAGGCTGCAATAAATGACATGCATGGGCTGAGGCTGAATTCCCACTCCCAGGTCTAGGAAACCAGCCTCCCCCAGTCACCTTTCCAGAGGTACTTCTCCACTCCCAACACTCAGGAGCCCTCTGTCATATCAAGCCACCAAAATCCTTTCATTGAGCGTAAACAGCCATATATTTACATCCAATACAATTTCCACAGCCTAGTCTCAGAGAGGTGTAGCTAACCCCTGTCTTAGTTTGCCCCTGAACTCAATCCCCACCCACTTAAACCTTATTCCCAAATCACTTCGATCCAGTCGGGGGTGGGAACCGGCACTCCCTCCCTGCTTCTTTCCAGCAGGGCCAGCAACATCAGGCCCCGCTCTACTCTGCTTTGCTGCCACTACTTTGGCTACACCCTGTGTGTTTACACTGCAATGGGTCAGCGGCAGCTGACTCAGGCTTACAGGGCTCAGAGGTGTAAAATGGCAGTGTAGACATTTGGGCTCAAGCTGGGACCCCGCAAGGGTTGAGAGTCTAGTCTGCTCCACCACACCATCAATCTAGGACTAGAGTCAAGTTCAGTGAAAGAATCTGCTCTACCATTGCTCGGCAACCCTGTTCTGCACAAGATTCTTATTCTCTGTGTGAGAAACCCAGGTGTTTGGGCCAGAGTCCTGGGTATCTCTAAGAGTCTTTCAGCTCTCTTTCCCCTCTTTGAATTTTGGGTGCTCTACCAGAGCCCCCTACATTAAGCCCAGGGTGCACTTTTCCCAAACTTTGGCTTTTTGAATAGGCAACTGTTACATATCAGGCCCTTCTACAGTGTCCCCTCAGCATCCACCCTCAGTTTCCACCCCTCTCAGGGTCTCTCCAAACACCCCTTGGGCTTTCTTTCAGTCCAGCACTCAGAGATTGGCAAGAGATATCCCCTTTGCCACTCTGCAGACCCTTGGCTTTCTTCAATCTCAGGTCTCTTTCAGTCCCCTACTCCTTGTACAGGACACTAGCCACAGGGCCACTCTACTCAAGTCTTCCTTCTTGGAGTCTTTTCCATACAACAGGGATTCCTGATGGAGCCCATCCCTTCCTGCAGCTTCTCTCCTCACCCTTTCTTGCAGCTTTTATGGAGAAAACCTGTCTCCCCTCCCCCTTTCAGCTGGATCTGATTAGTGAACAAGGCTGGCTGGCCCCAGGCCTCTGGCCTTAAAAGGTCCATGCCACCCTGTTACAGCAGCCACCTGAGGCTCTCTCTATATTTGTGTAGACACTCACTGCAGTGACAGGAGGGGTTCTCCCATTGCTGTAGTTAATCCACCTCCCCATTGGCCTAGCACTGTCTACGCCGGGGGTGAGGTCGGCACAGCTACATCTCTCCCAGGTGTGGATTTCCCCCTGCCGATGTCAGTTTTCAAGCACAGACCAGCTCTGAGACACAACCCAGAGCAACTACCCACCCCTCTGAAGAACACAGTGTCGGCCCTGCTGCCTCCCACATGAAAAGTGAGCAGCCTGGTACTTGAGCTAGCGCTGCAAGCTGCCAGAAGGAGAGCATCATGCCAGCAGCTCAGAGGTTGACACGGGCTGAGGCGGTGCCTCTCCTGCCTCACCCCAGTTCTGGGTTGTTCGTTTGCCGAGAGGAGGTGCATGGGGACAAGGGCTGGAGGCTCAGCCCCCTTATTGGCCATGGGCTTGAAAACCAAGGCCAGGGCTGACTCAGGGCACCCAGTGCTGGAGACCGAAGGCATCCGTTCCACTACTTCTCCCATGCTAAACAAGCATTCATCCATTCAGTCCAATTCCCCAGCCTGGAGAATGGCGCTGAGCTGCTACAGGGTCATGCCCGAAGCCACAAAGCCTTGACTGCCAGTTGCTCATTTTTCAAAATGGCCAGAGGCACTATTCTTCCTGTGGTCTGGCCAGCCCAGTTGTTTATAGCGTGGTGTTAATAATGCCATGGGGTCAATCCCCACCCTGATTTCCTGTTCGATGCCATGCTCCAGTTCAGGGTCTTCCCCCTCCCCATCTCTCTTTTGCCAGGTAGTAAAAAGATAAGGCAGCCTCTGAAAGGACAGGCGAGAGCCAGCACCAGAGCATGCAGATATCCATCTTGCTACCTCTCACGTACAAAGCAAGTGCTCTATTGTTAGCATATCGGCTTGTTTGTCAGCCTGAGACAGAATTTTGGGTTTGACTTTTTGATACTCTTATATTTTATACTAATATGTATGAAGAACAATGTGTTGCATTTCCCACAACCAGATGGGGCTTTTAGTACAATGGGAAGAGATAAGGGATAGAGCAGTTAAAGTGTTACAGGGCATGGTAGGAGTGTAATATATGAGCGTACACTGGAAGGCTGCCTGGCTCCTCTCTCAAGCCAAGGTCAAGCAACCAGTTACGGGGGACAAGAAGGGTTGGGGATGGAGGCATAAGGCACACTAAAAGCCAAAGAAAAGCCTGGCCTTGGCCAGTACACAGCCTCACTCCTTACCCCTCCCATGGGGTAAAAAAGAGGTGGGACAAAGACCCCAACTCACAACCCTCCAAAACAGAACATGACCATAAGTTGTACGGGGTGTGACTAGGGGCGTGCACTGCAGGAATCTTTGGGCCTGCTAAGGAAGAGGAGGTGGGAATAGGGACACAGGCAATGCTCTGTGGCATCAGAGCTGGGAAGGTGGGGTAGCCAGATCTTAGATTATGTATTAATTATTTTGATTACTTAAGAATCCACAGTTATCATGTTGTGGGTTGACAGGTTCTGTGCCTCAAGATAAGGCCAGTATTATTTAAATTATTATATAGTTGGGAACCTGGATGTGCACAGTTGCAACACTCACAATATAGGAACTCTTTTATATTTACAAATATAGTTTATTAATACATTTAGCACAGTCACAAACACCCCAGCTTAGTAAGACAGATAGAGATACTGCAGAATGTACAACCACACACCCATATTCTCACACCATCCCTTGTAGAACAATCGGAAATGTTAGTGCTATCACCTTCCCCATCATCCCCAGTGGCCATCATTCTGGCACCTCCCAAGGACTACATCTCTATCGCCTACTGCCCCTAGGCTGGGATGCCACTTTTATAATATATCACGCTGATGCTGTTATGTTCGATGCATATTCAGTAGGTGATTTTTCCCTTCTCTTATTTGTATTTGGAAAGATCACATTGTCTGCACTTCCGGTCTTCTGCTTTCTGTCTGTGTGACAAGAACCAGGGGAGAGGGTGAAAGGAAAGCCCTCTAACATCTTCCTTCTCAGCTAAGTTCCCTCCTTCAGGACCAACTTATGCACCTCACCTTCAGCCTGTTCTCTTCCATGTAAGAGGGGAAGTGGTTGCCATGTGACATTTTATCCAGAGGCGTGTTTTCTTTTCTTCTAGCCACTTCACTCACAGCATCTCCTGCNTGGGCAGCAGTTCTGCAGAAAAGGACCTAGGGGTTACGGTGGACGAAAAGCTGAATATGAGTCAACAGTGTGCCCTTGTTGCCAAGAAGGCTAATGGCATTTTGGGTTGTATAAGTAGGGGCATTTCCAGCAGATCGAGGGATGTGATCATTCCCCTCTACTCAGCACTGGTGAGGCCTCATTTGGAGTACTGTGTCCAGTTTTGGGCCCCACACTACAAGAAGGATGTGGATAAATTGGAGAGAGTCCAGCGGAGGGCAACAAAAATGATTAGGGGGCTGGAGCACATGACTTACGAGGAGAGGCTGAGGGAACTGGGATTGTTTAGTCTGCAGAAGAGAAGAATGAGGGGCGATTTGATAGCTGCTTTCAACTACCTGAAAGGGGGTTCCAAAGAGGATGGATCTAGACTGTTCTCAGTGATAGAAGATGACAGAACAAGGAGTAATGGTCTCAAGTTGCAGAGGGGGAGGTTTAGGTTGGACATTAGGAAAAACTTTTTCACTAGTAGGGTGGTGAAGAACTGGAATGGGTTACCTAGGGAGGTAGTGGAATCTCCTTCCTTAGAGGTTTTTAAGGTCAGGCTTGACAAAGCCCTGGCTGGGCTGATTTAGTTGGGTTTGGTCCTGCTTTGAGCAGGGGGTTGGACTAGATGACCTCCTGAGGTCCCTTCCAACCCTGAGATTCTATGATTCTATGATTCTATGATTCTCCGTTTGGAGCTAGCTTCAAGTTCGCTCTGGGCTCATGACTCTTTGCAATCGTATTCTGTTTTATTAGCGGCAACACCTTCCTATTCAGGGGATACTTTGGGCTGAATACTCAAAAGGCATTAGGAGTCTAACTTCCCCTGAACTCAACAGAAGTTAGGAGCCTAAGCGTTCAGGCCTTTGTGGGTAGATAAATGCAGCTGGAAATATGCTTCAGTAATAACCACAGGCACTGACTTTGGTTTTGCAGGTGGGTGCTCACTTTTCTCTGCCCCCACCCTCCCATGCAAGTGGCTGGTGGGTCCTTGGGGGGGAAGAGGCCAAGCAAGGGTGAAGCCATGATCCAGGCACCGCGGCCCACAAAAGATTAATCCAGCCACATGGATGCTGAANGGGAGAACAGAGAAGTGGGATAGTGAATGCTTTTTACTGTGGCTAGATTTTCAACAGGGCCCAACTTCCCGTTAGACACCTCAATGGATTTTCTAAATCCCTCTAAATGGGAACTGCTGGATGCTAAGCACTTCTGGAAATCCGGCCATCCATGTTTGCACAGTGCTTAGTGCAACAGGCCTCTGTGCATGATGATTGGGGCCACTGTAACGGTAATAATAACTAATGGAACTGTCTAAATAGTTGCCAGGTTAATGTTTCTTTATGAATATTCGGTATACCCTACCATTTTTACACCCATTAGGCCCTTTCTTTCAGCCACTTATGCACATGAATTCCATGAGGAGTCCAATTGGCATTAGTGAAACTTCTCGCCTGATAAAGCTACTCATGTTCTTAAGCGCTTGTAGGCTCAGACTCTCAGCGCTTGTAGGCTCAGCGCTACAAGCGCTTGTAGGCTCAGANCCTTTACAGGTAAAAGAGGCATTAACCCTTAACTATCTGTTTATGACACACCCACTATGTTTTTTCAGTAGGTCATAAAATATCAGGGTTGGAAGGGAGGTCATCTAGTCCAACCCTCTGCTCAGAGCAGTGCGAAACCCCAAACAGATTTTTGCCCTAAATGGGGCTCTCAAGGATTGAACTCAGAACCCTGGGTTTAGCAGGCCAATGCTCAAACCACTGAGCTATCCCTCTCCCCTGCTTATGGCAGGGTCTCAGTTCTTGCTCATAGCAACACAGAGCTCCTATCTTTAATGATATGCTAAATGTTCAAGCAGAGGAGTCAACAAAATCATCCCACAGTATTTTTAGTCACCCTTTAATTAATTCACAGGTGCATCTCCATTGACACCACTGCACAGCTGTGCGGCCGGAACAGCGGCAAGGAATGTTAGCTTTGCGTAGTGACAGCTGGTCTGCTTTTCCTAAGAGTAACAGCCGCATAGGTCGGCTTTACGATTGTCATCCGCCACACTTCACAGCTATTCCACAGATGATTATTCTGGTGTGTAAACACAAACTGGATGATAAGATAATCCCATGTTGATTTCTTTGTTTGGTTTACAATTGAAATGTATGCCTAATAACCTATTACAGGGAGCAGCCCCCGTATAG
The DNA here is from genome assembly GCA_003942145.1 of Platysternon megacephalum. Taxonomy (NCBI): domain Eukaryota; kingdom Metazoa; phylum Chordata; order Testudines; family Platysternidae; genus Platysternon; species Platysternon megacephalum. Next base: position 1,509,807 of record QXTE01000256.1, read on the forward strand.
AGCAAAATCCCATTCCGTTCTTGTCACTCACCTCTCTGGACTACAAGGCTGGAGGGACTATGTGCAAACTAATGGTGCTTGAGTCAGTCACCGCACGCTTGTTTCCCAATTCCCTTTGAAGCAAGCCACTCAGCGTGGTATGTCCCTATCGTTCTGCCCACCCTCTCAGTTACTTTCACTTGCAACATTATCATTTTCAGTGGGCTATACAGCTTGAATGAGGACAAAACAATTGAATGAACAATGTGGGTGATAACCATGACATCTAACATGACTGCTGGTCCACATCGACTGAATATGTAAAATAAGCAATTCTTCTGCCCTCCCTATAAAAGATACCAATTAAATAAATGTCAGAGCCGAACCGAGACCCCATGTCAATCACAGATCAGCTGTGTAAGGAAGGTTTCTATAATTACTTCTCTTGAGTGCACACAGATGTCAGAGCTTGTCGGAGGTCTTTAACAGCTAGGGAGGCAAAAGTACTTAGGAGCAGATTGTTAACAGAACTCAGTACCTATTTAGGCCCCAAGATGTAGAGATCAGATTTTCAAATCCAGTTCCCACTGAGAACAATGCACTTAGCACTTCTGAAAATCTGGACATTTAGTGTGAATGTTTGTTTTTCAATACACAAAGAACCATCTACTTTTGGTGTGAATGGCCTTTAGGAGACCTGGGTGCTATTCCTTGCCCTGCTACTGGCCTGCTGGGTCACCTTGGACAAGTCACTTCCCTGCCTCGTGCCTCAGTTTCCCCATATGCAAAAGGGGGATAATGATACTGTCCTAATTTTAAAGTGTTTGGAGATCCACTGATGAGAAGTGCTGCATAAGAGCTAGGGATTATTATTTAACAGTCAGGGAAAACAAAACAAGGAAAGAGCAAAAGCGATGTCTGTCCGGTACATAACCAGAGTGGTTTAGGGCCCACTCTTGCCCCATTTGAGCAGCCTGTTGACAAGATTACAAATTGCTCCAATATCATAGTAACCTTGTAAAACCTAGGTACATTGTTTGAGAGTCAGGAGGAAGCTGCTAACCTAAAATTTAGGAGACCCACATTCCATTTCTGGTTCTAACCCAGATTCCCTGTGAGAACTGGAGCCAATCCTTCAGTGCTTCGGGACTCAACATCCCAGAAAAGACAGCATTGCCCTACCTCACAGGTTGAGGTGAGGATAAATGTGTTAAAGGTTGTGAGGTGTAATGGAGACAAAAAGAAAAACCTAAGCTAGATAGATCCTGACGTCTCCCGAGAGACACTAAAGTCAATAGGAACTGTGGGTGCCCTGTAGAAGGCTCAATGAGGCCCTTGCATGGCATCGGACCAAATAAAGGGACACAACAATAATATGTAGTTCTTACATAGCAGTTTTCAGCTCTAGCTCTAACAGGACGTCCATATCATTACCCCTATTTTACAGATTGGGGAACTGAGGCACAGAGATGTGAAGTGACTTGCCCAAGCTCATCCAGTGAGCCCATGGAAGAGCTGGAAGTAGAAACCTGATCTCCTACGTGCCAGACTGGTGCTGTATCCCACTGGCACACACTGCTTCCCTAAACATTTTCAGCTCTAAATCCTTTGACCGGCATCTGGTACATTTATCTTGTTCCATTGCCCCCTCTCATACTGACACATGGCTATAAATCAATAGCCAGTGTGGTTTCCCCCAGTGTCTCTCCGTCTTATAGTACCTGCCACTCTAGTTCATCATCCCCTTATTCCAGTTGGGTGATGGAGTGAATGACTCAAGGGTACATATTGGCTACAGAACCTTTCAACTCCTGGCTAGTGTTCTGAATCTAACCCAGGTTGGTAGTGACTGACAGCCATTGCTGCCTGACACCCGTTGAGAATCCAGTGTGAGCTGGTGATCTCAGCTCAGTAGCTCTCCAAAAAGAACTAGCAGGTGCATCCAGTTTCATGGTAAAGGTAGAGGAGTCAAGTTAGACTGTAGCACACACACGACTATCCTATGCCTTTTTCCACCCTACCTCCATTCCAGCATCTACACACCAGGTTTCTACATGCCACGCAGTAGGCTGGGATACGGTACTTCGCCTTAGACCTTGGAGTCATTATTTAAAGTTGATTTGCTGAAAAGTGCTATTTGGGGGTAACCAAAACTAACCATGACTTCGGGTTGAATTTGGTGAATAATTTCAGCCAAAAGAAAGAAATGAAAAGCATCCTTTGAAAAAGAGTTGAAATGCTTCACTTTTACATTTTTGAAATGGTAATTTCAACTTTCCATTTTAAAGTAACATTTTGTTTTGAAATGTCAGTGGATTGTTGTAGGGTTTTTTTTAAGTGTTAAACACACCCCAAAACAAAACAAAAAATCATTTTGGGAAACAATCAATTTTCTTAATGTGGCCACTGAACTGAAAAATCCAGGAGACTTGGCTCCTTTTCTGTCACTGACCCACTGAGCAAGTCACTTCACTTCTTGGGATCTTTGGTTCCCCTCCCAAACTTTGCCTGTTTTATGTTTTAAGCTCTTCTAGGCCAGAGCAGTCCTATACTGGTGTGTGTACATAGCCTAGCACAGTGACGCCCTGATTTCCCTTGGAGTCTCCAGTTCAATGGTAAGCAACAGACGGTATTTGATCTGAACACTGACAATACTAAACAGGACGTTGTAGCGGGCTTCAGTAACTGTCCCCCTAGTCCAAGTACCAGCCGCATTGCCGCATTCCTTTTCTCCCTGCACGTAGAATTGTCTTATATGGCACACAGATTATATCTACAGCCTTGATGCTCCAACAGAATCAGTTAAGGAAGAAGGGGGCTCATTCCGTGTCTCTCTTTCAGACATCAGTCCTATACTTTTTGTCTCTACTGCTGACCTGTTATTCCAAGAACAAGGCAGGAGATAAGACAAACAGGAATCAGCTGGACACATCTGGGCAAGCATTCAAAGCAGTGCGTGGCTGGTGTTTGATTAAAATGCTGGTATCCAAGTGCATGTCTTGGCATCCATGCAGTTTCAAAACCGGACCAATATACTGTGAGCATTCCATTTCTCTAAGCGTCCTTCTCAGAAGCTTGGACTGCTGACACTCTCTTGTCTAAGTGACTGAGTTTTCACAAAGGAGCTGATCAATAACAAACAATAAAAATACAGGGTCAAAGATCAGCAGCAGTTCCCCAATCATGCAGTGAGTACATGCCTCAAGAGGCCAAGTCATGTCAGTAGAATACAGCAAACATTGTATGCATTTCCAGGAAACCCTAATATGAGACAGAGAGACATGACATGAAAGACACCTTGACTCACATAAAGTTGCATTAAAAACTATTTAAAAATGTTATAATGTTACAATATAGACACACAAAGATATGAATAATATACAAGACTCGTCTTAAGCAAACATTAAACATGGATCACTAACAAGTTCACTCAAAATATTTTTAACACACCCCAAAAAGTGTCCTGGTTACAAGTCAATTTATGAAAGGTGTCATCGGGCTGCAATTGGTCTGCAGTCAGTGCATGGAGCATCCCTACCCCAGCCATTCTGTCCTGGTGAGATTTCAAAATGGCTAGTTTTGCCTGACCCAGCAAAAAGTTAGCCAGGCATGAAACCGGCCAATGCAAGCACCCTGTCTCACTCTGAAAACAAACAGGGGCTTGGAGAAACCCCTGTCCCAAACCACTGAAAAGCTGCTGCCAAGAGGAATCGGATGGAGGCAATGTAGGAACAAATGAAACACTGTGTCTGAAGCAGAACAGGAAGGGCACTGGGCAGAACCTCGGGAATAATACGGTGTACAAAATGATGTATTGCTACTACGCTGTGCAGGACCCTCCACTGTAAGTCAGAGCACTTAGGAAGAGGTGGTTTGTACAGTCACTCTGGGAATGGGGCATCCGCCAGGCTGTACCAGGGAGATCAGAGTGTGTGACATGATGCCACGGCTTGACACACATGCCATAGAGTTGCTTTTTGGTCCTGGCTGCAAAAGGAACACACGCCAAACCTTTCCAGGAGAGCAATCTGCCTGGTTGCACAAGGATCTCATCCACAGAAGGGGAGACAGCTAGTGAGGGGAACACAAGATTCCCACCTGGAAAAACAATCCCTCCAAAAACTTTCGGCAAATGTTGAGTAGCCTGTGGAGGGAGTGCACCTGGAATTCAGCAAGGACCTTATCCAAAAAATGCACAGACCAGATTTTGGTCTAAACAGCAAGAATTCCAGCTGTGGCTGAGTTCCAGCTTGGCCAACTAGGAACAATCCAGTGGGACAGCTTGATCAACCCAGCCTGATTGATCAAGTGTGTCCGACTCCCACCAACAAAAAACAGCCATGTCTTCAGTGGCAACAAACACAGTAATCACACTCCCCAGCCATATACTTCAGGGAAACTTAAAACTTTGGAAGCATTGTTTAATGCCATGCAAACCTGCCAATGGAAGGACAAGCCAAGCCAAACCTCTGGGTCTTTACAACTAAAAGGAAACCTCCTAACAGACCTAGTTATGGTAAATTCACTAGCCAGGCCTCTGGCCAGCTGCATGTTTCCCAAAAGGAGGAATATTAGAGGTAGTGACTTTAACAGCAGGTGTTGAGAGGGGCACAACAGGGACAAAAACACTCCACACAACAATCCCCTCCACAATCACCTGCTCAACCTGGCTAAGCAAGGTAACAAACACAACAGCCTTGCTTGTGCAGGAGGCATGCCGTACATTTTGAAACCTAGTCACTTCCCCACAGCTAGAAAACCCTCCTTTTAGCAGCCTTTTGTCTGCCCACAGGGCAGACAAAAGGCTGCTAAAACCATGAAATTAAACCCACAGTCACCACAGAACTAAACAGAGACAAAAGAACCATTCCCCCAACTGAAAGAAACAGAACTGCAAAGCAGACCCATTCTCAGCCTCACTCCCAAACACTTCCACAATCCTCAAGAGAAAAAAGGGACAACGCACATGGCTTACAAGTCACTGAAAATAATAGTGTGTGTCAATCCCACTTCAGCACAAAGCTGGCCACTGCCCATCAACAGTTGGATTTCCCAAAATTGCTGACAAAGTGTTTTCATTTCCATTTTGTGCGGGCATTGAAATCTGTATGTTTTTCACCTACTTTTCACAGGGGTTTTTAAATTAAGAAGTTTGTTTTTTATCCAGTTTTCCCTTCTTGGCTAAGTCCTTTGAAATGCTTATTCTACTATTGTATTTACCGCAACTTCCCAAGTTACAATTACTTTTGGTTGATTTTTTTTCCCCAGGCACTATAAGGAAGAACTAGCAGGGGCTCAGTAAGCATTTCAACTCAAGTCACAGACAGATAGTCAGTTATTTCCAGTCCTCGTGATGAGAGAGAACGAGTGATTGTCATGTTTAGATTGCTATGATTGCTTTGGGGTAGGGTTTGGGTTTTTTTCCGGTTTCACTACAGCAACATGTCAGTAGCAAACATAGCATGGGAAACAAAATGAAAATGTGCACAGAGATGAGACAGAACTGAACTTGATGGTGGTGACACCAGTTTTAATCAGGGATGTTTGATAGATTCGGCTTGGAAAAGAAGTGAGAACTCATCACCTCCCTGGAAAAGTTTTCCAGCGTGCAGAGCCAAACTCATGCTGAATCTTTTCTGAGCCTCTGAAAAGTTTGCAAATCTTTATCTCACTGCAACCTTTCACTTCACCACCAGAAACACAAGCACCAAAGTAACACTGGTATTGACACGCAGTAGATTTGCTATTCCTGGGAGATTTCCAGACCAGTTTTACAGACTCAAGCCGGAGCTATACTACCAAATTTTGCTGGCATAGTTGCATCAGTCAGAGGTGTCAAAAAAACACCCACACCCTAGTCAAAATAGCTGTGCCAGCAAAAATCCCACTGGAGACGCAGCTGACATTCGTGGGGATGGTATTACTATGAAAAACTCCTTCTGTTGGCATAATCTGCGTCTACCCTAGGGGGCACTGTTGGCATAGCTGTACCAGCATAAGTGTTTGTAGTGTAGACAATGCCTCAGGTCAGCTTAGTTTGATTAAGCACCAGATAAGCACAACGGAGGAGATGAATTTTTCATCCCTGCCTTGGCTTCTTCATACCCAGCGAAAGGTCTGAAGAACATAAAAGGGACCTAAAAGACCTGGATGTGATCATATGATCATTCCCTTGATACAGGAAGTTGGAGAGGCACAGGCTGCCTTCCAAGAACCCCTTAAGCAAGCCCAGGTGGGATGATGCGGGGTCACGTAGGGCAGGGCTGCAGCACGTATCACGGCAGAGAGTTTTGCTGACACGGCTGCTCATAGGCAGAGCGGGGAGGCTGCCATAATTTAGCCAGCATCCAAGAGCTGTTTCAGTTACACCAGAAGCCACTTTGGCCCCTAAAGCAGACAAGAATTGGCAGGGCAAAAAGATGGTTTAAAGCTACCATTAGCACCCTCTCCCCGAGGGCTGTGAGTTCTCTGCTGTGCCTCCGAGAGGATCAGCCCAGGATCTCACCCAAGGAATTTAGAAGCGCAAGTCCCATGGACTTTCAGGGAGACTCGAGCTCCTAAATCTTAGGTGTTTTTGAGAATCTCCCCCCTAAACATCAAGGCTCTGATTTTCAAACTTTAAGAGATCTCAGTGTCCAACTCCCACTCGGTTTAATTAATTTCAAAGAGCTAGAAAGCCAGCAGAATCTGGCCCCATGAGGATTCCACCCAGTGGGGAAAGCTTTGGGCAAAACCAGCAGCTCTTAATCCATCTAGGACACGGACAAAGCATCCCTAGGCCACAGTTCTGGAAAGGCCCTTGAGGCCATGGCAAGGAGCTCAGCTTTTTTGACAGCCTGCCCCCAATTAAATCTGGCCCTAAACCATATCTAATAATGGTGTTTAGTTAATTATTTTGAGTGAATTTTGAGGTATAAAGACACTCAACTTGAAAGAATTAAGGACCAGATCTGGCCTCAGATACATATGTAAATAGAAAGCTTTAAGTATAGGAGAGGTGACTCATACAATATGATCTGGATTGCTTGGTGAGATGGATGCAAGCAAACTTGAGTTTTAAGATGGTTACATGTAAATGTATCCAACTGAGAACAGAGAACATAGGCCATTGTTACAGGACTCTACCCTGGGATGCAGGGATTCAGAAAAACATTTGGGGGTCATAGTGGATATTCTGCTGAACATGCGCGCCCATTGTGATGTTGTGGGCAAAAGGGCTAATGCAATCCTGGGATGCATAAACAGGAGAATCTCAAGTAGGAGTAGAGAGGATATTTTACTTCTGCATTTAACACAGGTGCGGCCATTGCTGGAATACTGTATCCACAATTCAAGAACCATGTTGAAAAATTGGAGAGGGTTCAGAGAAGAGCCACAAGAATGATTAAAGGATTAGAAAAAATGCCTTATAGGATAGACTGGAGGAGCTCAATCTATTTATTTTACCAAAGAGAAGGGTAAGGAATTATTTTACAGTCTATATATTCCTACATAGGGAACCAATATTTGATAGTGGACTCTTTAATCTGGCAGAGAAAGGTATAGCATGATCCAGTGGCTGGAAATTGAAGTTAGACAAATTCAGACTGGACATAAGATGCAAATTTTTAACAGTGAGTGTAATTAACCATTGGAACACTTTACGAGGGTCATGAAAGATTGTGCATCACTGGTAATTTTAAAATTGGATGTTTTTCTAAAAGATCTGTTCTAGGAATTATTTTGGGGAAGTTCTGAGCCCTGTGTTATACTTGAGGTTAGATATTCACAATGATCCATCCTGGCCTTGGACTCTATTTGTCTGAACCTAAAAGCAGTGCTTAGCCGTATACGTATAAATAGCATACTGGTTCCCTTCCTGTCAGAAGGACCCTACACTTTCACCCAGCCTTTGATCTGAACCCAACCCTTTCAAGGATTATTTATCAGCTGATGGAATGCTGTAGAGACATTGGGGTTGTGATGGGTTGGGTCACAGAAACCCCCTTGGGACTGACACCTGATATGCTGGGACTACCTCTGAGCCCGTTTTCCCTGCCACCTTGGGACTTCAGTGCCTTGCCTTTTTTGAGCCAGTCGCGCTTGCCTGCTGCAAACACAGACCCAAGTCTGAACCATGTCCCCAACAACCTGCAGGCTTAACTGAAAACAGCATAAGAAGTGCTCCTGTCTCCAACACCCAGATACCCAGTTCCCAATTGGGGTCCAAGTGCTCCTGTCTCCAACACCCAGATACCCAGTTCCCAATGGGGTCCAAGCCCCAAATAAATCCGTTTTACTCTGTATAAAGCTTATACAGGGTAAACTCAAATTGTTCACCATTAATGGCCCACACTTTGCATAATTACACTAGGACCTCAGAGTTATATTTCATATTTCTAGTTTCAGATACAAGAATGATACATTTATACAATTAGGATGAACACACTCAGATTATAAGGTTTCAGAGCAGTAGCCGTGTTCGTCTGTATCAGCAAAAAGAACGAGGAGTCCTTGTGGCACCTTAGAGACTAACAAATGTATTTGAGCATAAGCTTTCGTGGGCTTTGTAATACCTTACAAGAGACCTTTTGCATGAAGCATATTCCAGTTACATTATATGCATACTCATTAGCATATTTTCATATCATCATATGGAGTGCACCATCACAGGGTTTTTTTAACTTCTCCTTACTTCACCCAATCAACTGGAATCTTTCTTCAGCTTGCTAGAAAAAAATAAAAAATAAATACAAGCCTGTTCCAGTTAATACAGGTGCAATTTGTCTATTGAACTTCTCATAGGAATTGTGAAACACACAAAAAAACCAAAAGAAACTGTATAAATATTCATCAGCAAGGAAGTCAACCATCATACCTGATCTGAAGCATTATACATTATTTTTACTGTGGTAATAGTGACTCAGCACTAATGATATTTCACCAGCTTGCTTGACTGATCTTTTGCTTGGCCAAGTATAATTTGTTTTTTTTTTCTATTTTATATCCTGCCTATCATTTGCCCCCCAAAATGCAGAATGAATTTACATAATAGAATTCTGCTTGGTGGTATTGGACAGTTTTCCAGGTAATCAGCTCTTTCATTGCTTTGCATCTCATTAGAATGAAGCCTTTAGTGTGACAAGTGAAATATGGCATAGCCTTACAACAAGCTTGTTGCAGGAAGAATGATGGTATAGGTACGAGGTAGTTTGGATTCATATTTAAAACCAACCATCACCTCTGGAAAAAAAAAAGTCCTGTCAGCTTGGTTCAGAAGTCAGGTTTATTTGTCAATTGCTTATAAATGTATTTTATAATGACAACTTATTCTGGATTATAAATCCCCTTTAGTACAGAGCAAAACTCATTGCTTTCACTGCCCTCTATTTTATTTTTCATAACACAGTTCACTTTAATAGCTTATGGCTGGGAATTTCAAAGCAGCTTAATGGAGTTACGGAAAAATTTCAAAAGCTGCTAAGTAACTTAGGAACTTATGTCTCAATGAAAGTCCATGGAACTTAGGCGCTTTTGAAAATTTTAACTCTTTGGTGCCCAAAACCCATGGAAAGTCCCGCTCAGTGGTACTGGGTGTCTAACTCTCAAGTCCCTTTTGAAAACCCAGCCCACAGCTATAAAGAAAGCTACAAACATGCCACAATAAAACATTGTTATGTCCATACATAATTCAAAGAGGAATTTTTCTTTTAAAATGTCACAGTGAAATTGCAGACTGGGAGCAGGTTTGATTTATTGGCAGATATTGAAAGGGAACAAAATGTTATCATTTGCATATGGCAACCCTCCAACCAAGTCATCACAAACCTCTGTGTATCACATGCTGGGATAGAGAACGGACAGAGATCTCACAGCAAGAAACTAGATTCCAAGAGGGAGTGGAGTTGTAGTTTGAAACCACTAAAGATGCACACACCGAAAAATGCTAAAAGACAAAAGCAGCATATCACCTGTGGCTGAACACTTTTCTCAAAACAGTCACTCTCAGTCCATGTCCTCAAAGGAAACCTGCACAGCCCCTTCAAAAGAGGAGCTTGGGAGTTTAAATTCATAACTTTATCCTGGGCAACTGCTAGATTTGTATCGATATTATCCGGCATTCCTAATGTGTCCTATACGTTGATTCTGTTCCAGTAGCTCCGTAAACACCAGCCTGGTTTGAAATAAAAAAAGCTTAGCTATGCTATTTGGTTCCCTCTCCTTTTATATATCTTAAGAGGCTTCCTATATCCTTAAGGAAAAATCCAATCTTTGCAGGATGCCGCATGTAGATGCAATGCATTAAGATGATTACAGCGTCTGATCTTACTAATTCTTTTTTCATACCACTATGGGATAACCCGTGCCTCAGGATCAAGGCCAACTCCATGCTTAAGACAATTTGAATAGAAAAAGGATTAACAAAAATGAAAGATATAATACAAGATGATAGACTGGCCACATTTTGATTACACGTGTACCTAATATTAGCTACTGCTGTCTCAGTTCCTTCTTTTAGCAGTTATGCTCAAGGATTCATTCAAGGATAGGGGACAATTGGTCTGTGTCAACTCTCTCGCCTCTAGAAGAACATGTTAAGATATATGGAAACAAAAGTCACTTTGTAGGAATTACTTATAAGTGGCTTAATGCTTTGCATTACCCTCTCAGTCTCAAAGAAAAATGGGGGAAATAACTTAGCTTTACTATCACAACAGAAGGCTGTGTGGAATCTGGCTTAATGTGAAGGATATTTCAAGTTCTTTACCCTTGCAATTCTTCCAGAACAAGGTATTAAACAGGTACTACTGGCCTCCAGAATGCTTAAGGCTAGATTGGCAACACACAGTGAATGTTGGAGACGCAAACAGACACATGCCAACCTTTCGCACATCCTCGATACCTGTTAAAAATGCATGTTTCTGGAATACCATATTCCGTGCTCTCTCAAAAACTTCAAGTGTTACTATCTTTCCTCCTCCAAGCTCATGTCTTGTAGGGATACTGGATGAGTTGGTATTACCAGTTAACAGTAGGAAATGGATAGCTGTAACTATTTTAGTGGCCAAAAGAGTTATTTTGAGAAAATGGGAATCTGCAATTCCTCTCTCATACACAGACTGCCTTGGTGTGCTCTCTAATACAGCATTAATGGGGGGGAGGGGGAAATAACTAATAGAAACGCTTGGAAAAAATACGCGGATGTCCGATCACACATGAAATTACTGCATATTTTTGCAGTTTATTATATATTAGTTCCCAGCATTCGTAGGTTATGTTCTCATTTATCTATTTAGTAATGATTGATGCCCTGCATGACCTCTGTGGGCTCAGAGTTTGGTTGGTTGGTTGGTTTTGGTTTTTTCCAGATTTTTAGAAATAATTAATAGCAAAATTCAACTTCCATCTTGTGCGTGTATTTATATATGTTTGGTTTCAATATATGTTTATGTTTTATACAAAAACAAAACATGTTTTTTAAATATTCATAATTTTGCTAGACACTAAAAATCATAGTCTTAGGTCTGATCTGCATTAGAATTTGGTAGATAAGCCCTTAATAAAGGCACTGGATTTATGGCTTATTTCAACAATCTGTAACTCACTAACCCCCCTTTTTCGTCCTGTAATTGCAAAGGTGTTAACTGGCCACTTCACCTTGAATGGTCTCTTACCCCATATTCTAATTATGTATGCTAAACAATCCGTTCCACCTTGTATTTAGGTGTGACACTAAGGGCTGTCTATACTAGAAAATTAGATCCACTCAGTTACCTCACTCAGGGATGTGAAAAATCCAACTGAGTAACACAATGAAGATGACAATTCCTGGTGTAGACAGCAGACGGCAAGAATTCTTCCATCCCCTTAGCTACTGCCTTTCGGGGGGGGAGGGGAAGGAGAGGGGGGAGATTACCTTCACCAATGGGAGACTCCTTCACGTCGGCATAGGTCGTGTCTACACTGAAGCGCTACAGTAGCTCAGTTGCAGCTGTGCCAAGGTAGTGTTTTAAGTGTAGACAAGCCCTGAGAGCCTTTCCCAGATCTGAAGACTAAATCTGTGTAGCCTGAAAGAACAGAAGTTGGTCCAATAAAAGATATTACCTCACCCACCTTGTCTCTCTAAAGACGAACACAAACATTCCTATAGACTAGCTGCAGCAAGGAGAGAATGGAAGGACAACACATGGGTTGGCATGAAGTCAGCAGGGTTTCATCTCAGTTGTAAACAAGAGCAAAGAGCTGAAACCTAAGTCAATAATGCAGAGGGCGAGAGGTCTCGTAAGATAACAGCACAAGATGAAGAGATGAGCTGGACAAACCTTTGTAACACAATATATTCACTGCATTTAGCCCCTTTTCTGCGTTTGAACAGCCCATGAAAAGCTCATGATGTCCATGAATTAATTTGTTCACATTTATTTGATAAAATGTTAGGCTCAAATGCATTCACGCAAAACATTTGCTTAAACTGATTACTGAAAGTATTGCTTTGACTACCTGATATTTTAGCACTAGGACTGGCCAACTAGGCCATATGGTATTTTTTCAGTCAGAGCATTGGGGGGCTGTAATGATTAATATTACAGTAGAGGCCTCAAATTGCTAGTCACTGTATAAACACCTGGTGAGAAATAACCCCTACCCTGAAGAGTTGATGATGTACAGTGAAAACAGGCACCAAGAGGTAAAATGGCTGCTAAAGGTCACACAGCAGGACTCAGCTCTCTGGCATTCTAAGCCATGTTCTAGCCACTGGACCATACCTCCCCTCCAATACTGATGACAGGTTTGAAGGCTGAGAAGGCACCAAATGTTCCCCTCCAGAGAGACATCTTTAAGAAGATCTTATCAGTGGGTTGATCAAGCATAGTTGCTCCTTTGCCACTTTATCTAGCCCCTGGCAGGCATGTTTGCTGTTACGTCTCAAGTAAAACTAGGAGCTGGCTCCTTGTAAACTCTTTCAGATTCAAATCAACTCCTACTATGGTAAAGACTCATGGGAATTGCAAGGTTGTAAGATTATTTAGTGGAGGTTGTCCTAATCCTCCCCGCAAGTGGGTAGGAAATTCAAACCGCTGGGATGTAACTCCTTGCCCCCAATAGATCTGTTCTCCCAGGTTCTAAGCCCTCCTTTGAGGACATCAGACGTCAGCTTTTGAGTATAAATATTGAACTCAATTGATAAATACTTTAAATTACCTCCTGTCACCCTGAGATATGCCTAATGGAGCTAAGAATTCCTTAAAGAGGGAACCACATATTAAGATGAAGTCTTTATCTATATGATACAGACTAACACAGCTGCTACTCTGAAACCTGTCTTTATCTATAGTGTCTCGAGACCATTTTGTCTGGTATGTGAATACTTACATGCTCATTCTTTAATTGAAACCCCAACTGGTTGAAGACACCAACATCCATTGACACAGAAGTAAACAGTTTTCCTCCTATTGCCTTTGAACTGGGACTCAAAACCTTCTGGCCTGGAGTTTCAAAGTAGGAAGCACTTACTGTTTATCCCTTTCCCTGAATTTCTCAATGGCACTATTTTGTGTTGAAGATTCAATGCCAGATTTCTCTGTTGAAGAGCAGCACTGGATAACCCGTGCTCAGAACTACAGTGAATTCAACATTTACTCCTGCCAGATGATTTCCAATAGCTGAGCTGAGTCCAAGACCTCATCACCAAGCTACTGTCTAGAAGCTGGCTAGAAGCAGAAGTAAGAGCTTGATGAGTTAATCTGACCAGTTTCATAGTATGTATTGAAGTGTACTGACTTCACACTTCCGGTCCTGGCCATGCTCTTTCACTGCAGCACCATTTATCCAGGTCTCAGTTTACGATGCAATTAAATGAAAACTTCTCTCTCCCCTGGTCCAATTCCTTTGAAGAAATCAGATAGATCTAAAACTGTCGTAGTGGAGCAACTGACAAGAACTACACTGAATAAAAGCCAGCAGTCAGCATCCACAGACCAGGTCATATCACGTGATCACATGAGCATACCAGGTTGTAAAGGACCAAGACATACCAATGACCTGCACAGCTCCCCACACAGATAACTCTGCAGTCATCATCAGAAAGCTGCGTGCAGATACTGTATTGATGTCTGATACACAAAATACTGGTTTCTTATTTGATACTGCTGGTCATCTGCAAGTTAGTGAGTAGGGCAGGTTGAAAAATTTACACTGAGCCTGTTTTCCATTCAGAACACTGGGGTGTTGGCAAAACCAACATTTTCACAAGTGTCTGCTTCCCACCAAAAAAACCCAAAACCTTTTTTGTCAAAAAACGAATGCTCAGAGCCCAAAATTTCAGCTTTTGGCCAAAATATTTCAGTATTCAAGTTTCTGCTGAAAAAAAGCAAAACTTGCTGTAGAAAATAAATTATTTTTTTGAGCAGCTCTATTGGTGAGGTTCGTTCTCTTTAGCCTGGATTTCTTCAATACTCGCTGTGATGCACCTCTCCTTGCAATGCTGAATTGGCTAAATTCATACCCTCCTGGCACTTTCCGAATGGCAGTGCTTCATGTCCCGCTGGTAACCAGCAACTACCCCCTGATTGTTCCCATAATGGCTATCCTGACCCCAGCATTGTGATGGTTTCTAAGCAATAGGAGGTACCACCCTCTGACTGCGTCCATGGTACACCCATCTAGACCCTGCCTGCTGCATGGCTTCTGATTTCACATTTCCCAGGGTACAGATTGGATACACACTGCACTTACCTTTTTTGTGTGCATTCCACAGAAAAAAAAATTCTGTTCCTTTGTACACCTAAGAATGACTGGCTGTAGAGAGTTAAAAACTGAAAGACAAGGCTGCCAATGCCATCTGTCAGGTTTTGAAAGCTGGCTACTCCTAAATAAGTACCTTGCTCTTGTCAACGTGGGAGAGCGCATTTTTGCTGATCTGTGCAAAGATTTTTAAAATGTAAGTTGTGCTCAGAGCACCCGCTGCCAACATTTACATGCATTGATGAGTTTCACATTATGCAACTACGAGTGCTTATATTCAAAGAGAGCACCTTTTACCAATGACAAAAGATAGTTGTTATGGATTTATTAAAAGACAAAAGAAACACAAGATTGGTTCCTTGAACTGTCTCATCTTCTGCCCGTTCTGTTTAAAATATTTATACCCAGTGATGCGTCATTAGTTTTCTGGACATCTTTTTCACACTGTAGCAACACTGAGTTCTAATGCATATCTTTATTGGATTAGACTGTTCAGGGCATTTGAACCATTTCCAAATACTATCCTCACTGCACAATTTCACCACAGTGACTTATACAGAGAGAGATCCATACACTAGACACAATTTTTTGCCTTTTCTCTTCCCGGTTTCATTTGGTATGATTTTCTGGTCATTCCGCCACACACACACACACACACACACACACACCCCTAAACTTAGAGCCATATGAAATTGTGTCCTGAGGTCTAAATTGAGCTCTGTTCAGCCTAGTAGCAAAGGGTTGGGCTATAAGGGTACCCATGGGTTTGCCAACACTGCAAAGAGGAGCTTACAGTGCCGAGTCTCAGAGTCCAGGCCAATTGACTCAAGCTTTTGAGGCTAAAAATATTGTAAATATTCCTCTTTGGACTGGAGCACAGGCCTTGAAACCCAGTGAGTGGGGAGGGTCTCTGAGGTTGGGCTCCAGCCTGCGTGGGGGCATCTGCATGGCTATTTTTAGCCCCACAAGCCAATAGAAACATAGAATATCAGGGTTGGAAGGGACCTCAGGAGGTCATCTAGTCCAACCCCCTGCTCAAAAGAGGACCAAGCCCCAGACAGATTTTTGCCCCAGATCCCTAAATGGCCCCCTCAAGGATTGAACTCACAACCCTGGGTTTAACAGGCCAATGCTCAACCCACTGAGCTATCCCTCCCATGAGGGAGGGATAGCTCAGTGGTTTGAGTGATCTTGAGTCAATTTACCCCAGCTCTGAGACTTGGTGCCATAGGATATATCTACACGTCAAAGAAAACCCCATAAATCCAATGTAAGGGCCCCAGTACAAGTTAGAGCAGCCCTAGGGCTGCATTCATTTGTGCCTGGCTGCAACAGTCCTAAGGTGCTCTTTTGGTAGCCAGTGATCACCCACAGTGCTTTCCCTGTCCATAGCCCCACCAGTGGTTTGAGCATTGGCCTGCTAAACCCAGGGTTGAGAGCTCAATCCTTGAGGGGGCCATTTAGGGAGCTAGGGCAAAAATCTGTCTGGGGATTGGTCTTGCTTTGAGCAGTGGGTTGGACTAGATGACCTCCTGAGGTCCCTTCCAACCCTAATATTCTACTAATTCTATGCCTTCTACACTAGGGGTCTGGAAGGCATGGGCGGGGGGGAACAGTCATGCCATCCCTCTTCGATGTAAGAATTCCCCTACACCACAGGGATCCTCAGAAGACATCATTTGCACAGAACTCGGGCTGGTCAAATTATTATCATCATCATCTATCATTTCAATTTCTTCATTGCCCAGAGGCTGCAATCAGAGATCAGGGCCCCATTGTGCCCGGCACTGTACACTCACGTAACAATGATAGTCACCTCAAACTCACCCTTCGTGTGGAGGCCTCAGCAAGGGGCCACGAGTAAGAGAACTCAGCCCGGGTGCTCTCTGAACTGTGAGAGGAAGGAGGAAATCAGGAGATGCTCAAGGACATTTGGATTATTAGGTCTCCACACAGTAGCGGCGCCGGCTTTGCCGGCACCCTAGGCAGCAGAAGGTCCCGCCCCCGAAATCCCGCCCCCAACAGCGGCGGCTGAAGGTCCCGCCCCCAAATTTCTGCGGGTGGCTGCGGCGCTGGCGCCCCCAAAATAGCAGCGCCCTAGGCAACTGCCTAGGTCGCCTAATGGGTTGCGCCGGCCCTGTCTCCACAGTCATGCAATTGCATTAGTCAGTTGTGCCTATTCACCTGTGACATAAGCAAATAGAACCAGTTGTCAGCTGAATTTATTCGCTCACAGAAAGAGCACCGAGTTCATTCATTCAAACGAACAGCACTGGCTTTGTGGGTGAAATCCTGGCCCCACTAAAGTCAATGGCAAAACTCCCGTGGATTTCCCGTGGCCCTGGAGGTTTTTCGCCTTCCTCCGCAGCATGGGGCAGGGGTCGCTTGCTGGAGGATTATTTCAGGAGTGGGTGGGTCAGCTTTTGTGGCCTGCATCATGCAGGAGGTCAGACTAGATGATCATAATGGTCCCTTCTGATCTTAAGTTCTATGATTCTATGATTTCAGCCTATATTTGTAGTAATGAGTAATGCTGCCAGCACAAGCCTCTGTGTCAGAAACATTTGGGTGTAAATGAGATTTTGCATACAGCATTTAAATTCATACATCAGAGAAATGGAAATAGATAAGCAGGGTAGACAGATGGTTAGAGAATTTAATGAATTTCTCTATTTCTAGCACCCATTGTTGCTTGCTTGCTTGCTCTAAACTTTATAGAGCCAGAACATTTTGCACTGCCTTCCCTCCCTTTTTTTTCTTTCAATACATTTGCTAGAAATCAAGGCTTCCCTCTATCTCATTAGAGATAACGATCTGTTGCTACCTCATAACTCACTGGAAACTTTTCTCTACAGATGAAAGAGTTGGTTCTAAAAGCATTCACACCAATAAGTGGGGAATAAACGTTGACTTTTGACATCAGCCTCACGGAGACCTGCCTTCTTCCCAAGGGGAATCAGTCACTGGTACAATTATTACAATGTTAGATTGTGAAGAGACAGAAGAAATACAACCATATGAAGAAATATGGGAGGCTCAAGAAGAAAAGCATCAGGAATATTTTATACACTACATATAGAAGAGCAGTTTTCATTATCACTGAAGGAGATTCTTAACTTCCAGCTGGATGTTTAGATCTTCTGTTCTTTTAACTCAATGGGCTAACACAGTTCTCTCTCATACATAAGTGACCCTAGTTACCTTCAACTCCTGTCTAAATCCTGACATGACCAAATGTAGATTTAACACAGTGCTGAGATGTGCCATTTTCTGATCAGCTTTGGGAGGCAGTTCTTAGGGAAATACAATCAAAGAGCAGACCACCAATGTTTTCATCACACAGTGTCTTTCAAAGAATTACTGCTTGCAGTGGAAGAATATTCAGCCATGGCACAAAGGACACACAAAAATAGTGGAATGTAATAGCGAAATTCCTGTCCTCTCCATGGAAACCTGGACCGAGAACATGATCAGAGAAACCTGAATTTTACTGAGCTATTCAACTTCTCTCTTTTCAAAGATATATGAACCTGGAAAAATGGTGTGATCTTAATATAGTAGCTATTCTATACCAGAAATCCTGGTGACAACATTTCACTATGGAGCCAACTCCTGTTGTGTGCATGTGTATTTTGAATCATGTGTGTTATTTTATTGGGGTGGGTTTTGAAGGTCCCAGGAATGATTCCCCCCCCCCCAAAAAAAGTCAATTTTTCAAGATTCTAGAGGAGAAACTATAAAGAGATAAAATATAATACAATGGCTTCATTTTTTTCTGGTAAGAGGTTCTTTGGTTCCTTTTCATTGAGACTAATGGCTAGTTTAAAAATCCTGGGGGCTTGGCGCTGACAGACAATGTGTCCATGCAAGGGAGTACAATGGGGTAATCACACCCCTCCTCTCCCACACACACTCTTAGTTTAGCTACCAGGAGTTTGGGCCCAGGTGAGTAGGAATAAGCAGAGCTACTTACCCACTTAGGCCCAGATCCTCACAGATACTTAGGTGCCTAACTGGTCTTGAAATCAATGGGAGCTAAGTACCAAAACACCTTTGAGGCCTTACTCCCTTTCCCGAGTGGGTGAGTGCAGAATCGATGGGATAGTGGGGGGAGCCATGGTCCCATCCATCCATCCTCACTGAATGTAGCACAGCCAATATAAGCGGCCGTCTAGTATAACCTACCACTGGTATCAGTCAGCTACAATCTACCACCTCCTGGGAGCAAGCAGAGAGAGGAATCATACTTTAGAGTTCACAGCGCCAGCCCTGCCCACTCCTGGGGGGCTGCCGCTTGTGCCCACCCACTAGCCCATGGCTCTTCCTAAAGATACAGCCTACCCCTGTATTGAAAGATACTCTCATCAGCGCCCTTGTGTCACTGTTCGTAGTAGTCCACAAGCGTGTGTGTTCCCGTGATGGAAGCTCATGCTAACAGCTCCCCAGGATTTGCTGAGAGAGGTGTCAGCAGGGCATCCTGTCTGAATGGATCCCGGGCACTGGGACTTGCCTCACAGCTAGAGGGAAGCCAGATTTTCAAAGGTACAGATGGCAGCTAGTTGCTTAATTCCCACTGACCACCGAAAGGAGCTCATGCCTAAATCATTTGTTCCTTTGAAGAACTCCCTGTTGGATCTATTCCAGCGGGATATGTAGAAATCCATCTGTTCAGAGGAAAAGGTATTTCCCAAGGGCCTGAGCCAAAGCCCACTGAAGTCAACGGCAAGTCTTCCCACTGATTTTTCTGGCAGGAGGATCAGGCTCCAAATGACAATAGAATGAGAGTCTGGCTTCTATTATCAGAAGCTGGAGCCTGAAGCCAGGCTCCTAAATCCTTATTTAGACTCCTAAATAAACAGCCGGATTTTCAAACTTGCTGAGCACCCAACAATTCCCTTTGACCTCAGTGGGAGCTGTTGGGTGCTGATCACCTTGGCCTTTATGAAGGATTCATAAACATTTAAAATGTATGCTCCAATTAAGATTTTCAAAAAAACCAACCCACATGTAGCTGGTTTAGGTAAATCTCTTCTAAGAGAACTCATGTGCCAAAACCCCCTAGACTGTTTTGAAAAAACTCAACCATAGCAAATATGCAAATATTTGAAGATAGCTGAGTCAGGGCAGAAGATGGCCCTGTCATTATCTCAGTTAGATTAAGTGAAATGTATTTTGGTTCAGAGCAGAGTGCTACCTGCTGGCATGATTTGCATCAGAGATTTTTGTCAATAGTTCTGACATGTTGTTCCTTAGAATTACACACAACTCTCATTCTTTAAATTTCCCCTCTCATTTCTCCTTAGTCTATGGTGTCCCCTCCCCCCCGCCACACACACACTCTTTAGCCATAGGAAATACTTCAACATAACTGCAGGTTCTCTTTATTTTCATCCCTGTTTTCATTTGGAAACCTACATTAAATCAGAAAGACGCTGTTGCAGATGAATGCATGAAGAGCAAACACAGAATATCGGATATGAGTCTGCTTTTCTGTATGACGGGCAAGTGTCTATGCCCCACTCTATACAAACGAAAGCCTTTCTTTACCAGCACAAGCTCAAAAGACTGGTTTGAAGTCTTAATGGGGCTGAAAAAAAAGTACCATGGCCAAGTGTTAGAACGGCACCAGAAAACATCTTTTGTGGACAAGTATTTTTACTTCAGGTCATTCATACCCACAGGGCAAATAAATAAATAAACAAACCCTTTGGATGGATTGCAGCAATATCTCACTCAGTAAATTGCCCAGGGATGAAGTGACATAAAAAGTCAACCTCTAGCCCCAGAGAGAATGACACTATCTTCTCTGCGCAACTTCAGTCCCATTAGACTACAGAATCCCAGTGCCTTTATAGAGCAATATAATCACAAAATGATGCATCTGAGCAACATCAATCAAAGTATGTTATAAAGGGAGGGAGGGACTAGAACCACAGTGCTGTGTTAACAACTGAACAATCACCAGCCCTCACTCTCCCCTGCAAGTGTATTTATGGCCGTGCAGAGGAAGTGTAAGAACTAATCTACATTGGGAGTCTATATTGGCTTAGCTACGTCCCTCAGTAGTGTAAACCCACATCCCTGAGACACATCGCTATGCTGACCTAATCCCCAGCATAGACAGGGCTCGCTACCGCCCTCTGGGGAGATGGATTACCTATATCGACAGGAGAGCCCCTCCCATCAGCTTCAGTAGCATCTACACCAGGAGTCGGCAACCTTTCAGAAGTGGGGTGCCGAGTCTTCATTTATTCACTCAAATTTAAGGTTTCACGTGCCAGTCATACATTTTAACATTTTTAGAAGGTCTCTTTCTATAAGTCTATAATATATAACTAGACTGTTGTTGTATGTCAAGTAAATAAGGTTATTAAAATGTTTAAGAAGCTTCAATTAAAATTAAATTAAAATGCAGAGCCCCCCGGACCAGTGGCCAGGACCCAGGCAGTGTGAGTGCCGCTGAAAATCAGCTCGCGTGCCGGCTTTGGCACCCGTGCCATAGGTTGCCTACCCCTGATCTACACTGTAGTGGTACAGCTGTGCCACTGGAGCAGTTTAAGCGCAGACATACCCTAGCATACTTAGGCCTGGTTGAGCTGGGCGTGGTACACGACCCAAAGGAGGGGCAAATGTGGCTGAATGTCATGTCCACGGAGTTGCTTCAGCCCCTGATGCAATTCAGACTGCTCTAAATTACACTCAGCCAAAAATACTCCCCGAGGGGATTGTAAACAGGTGAGACGCACCAGCTGCTGCACCCCCAGTGGCTGGGCAGGGCAGAGCAGGCTCTCCTCCTTTGGCACCCCCTCCCAACAGCTGCTTTGGCCCTGCAGTGGTCTGCTTCTTCTTGTGTCTCAGCCCTCTGACCAGGCCACCTTTCAGCTTTCTCCTTCTGGGGCAAACCCATAGACCAACCAATGCTAGTCCATGCACCTATGTTAGGCCTTTAGTGCAACTAGAGGCTCACTTCTTCTTACCCATGGTACCAGGGGGTTTCTATAGTCCTTACCACTTGTCAGGGGGTTTCTGACCCACTTTCCTCAGTGGGCTGGTAGGGGACCCCAGGCCCTCCCTTTCCACTGGGTTCTGGTCCAGGGACCCTTTAATAAGTAGCCAAGGCCTGATTATACCGACCTCTTATTACCTTCCTGGAGCACTTCCTACCTTGCCCTGTTTTGGGCCTTTGCCACCCAATCGTCCATGGCTCCTAGTGTGTCGATGGCTCCCTCTCCAAACCTCTTCCACCAGCTCAGTGCAGAGCTTCATGGCATTTTCCATCACCCAGCTGGTTCTGCTGCAGGAGACTTGTCTCCACTCCCCCGGCAGGGCAGTCCCTGACCCAGCAGGATCTTCCAGCTCCCTGCAGGTCCCTCCACCATCACAGAGAACACTGGGCAGAGTCACTTCCTTCCTCTGTCCTTCCCAAGTGCCCTGGGCTCTCTGCTGTAGGCCTGAGTTCCTTCACAGAGCCTCTGCCTGCCAGAAATCCAGCTCTGCTCCCTGACTTCAGCCAGGCTTCCCACACTCAGCCAGAGACCTGCTCACCTCCCTGGTCAGCCCCCACCTGCACCATGTTCAGCCCTTTTATCTCCTCCCTCCAGGCTTGACACCTACTGCAGGTGTAGCCGGGCAGGGCTGATTGCACCCACAGGCTCTCGTTAACTCCTTCTGGCCCAGAGTGGAGTTGGTACAGCCCATCACTGGGATATTCCTGTGGCTGAGGGTTTCTGGAGCATGACATGCCCTTTCCCCCCACCATGGCCCTGCCTCATCCCCTGTGGCCCCTCTGTGGCATTAGAGGGCTCTCCTTGGTAAGGAGACCTGTCAGCTGGCCACTTAGGTAATGTCTGCGTTTGCTTTGCACCACCAGAATGCAGCAGAATAGCATTAACCAGGCCAGGGTCTGGCTCTCTGAGCCTGACTTCCAGGAGCCTTGCCCTCTGTGCGGCCACTTACAGCCATGCAAAGTGAGAGTAAATCTCCCTTCTGGGCCGGGGGCATTTCACACTCGCTTCGCTTTTCTCCAGCCATCTGCAAATGAGTCCACAAGGGACGGGGTGGTGAAAGATCATGCCTTATATCTCACAGTGTCCGTCAAAGGGCACTCAGATCTACCATTTTACAGCCAGACTCTCAATTCTCTAAGGGTCCAACACCTTAGGCAGTCATGGAATATGTTTTGCAGCACCCCTGACCCTAACATGTTAGATCTAAAGGCAGAAGCTGCTAGAGAGCGAATCCCACATCTGCCGGTAGCTCTCCAAGGATTATGCGACAACAGCAGAAGTCAGTGAGTCCATTTTATTGCTATTTTTTACTTACACTATCCCCAAATGGGATGAGCGCTCCATTGCGCTAAGCACCAATCAAACACACAGCGAAAGACAGTCCTTGCCCCAAAGAATTCACAATCTAAGTAGAAAAAAAGAAGAGCAGTAAAGCATCTTGCCCCTGGTCACAGAACTGGTAAGTAGCAGAGGCAGGATGAGAACCTGGGTTTTCAAACACCCAGCATACGACCCCGTTGGTTGATCCACACTGCTCTAGGAGGAAAAAGAAGAATGAGGGGGAAAATGGGAATTATTAGCTCCAGACCAGTCACTCAGTCAAGGGAAGCTGTAAATGGACTGAGAGGGAAATGGTCACACAACAGAAAAGGGAGAACAACCCACAACCTGAAAATAAAAGAGGCAAATGTGGATCACTATCTAACAACCCTTTGCTATTCACTCGCTGTGCCTCAGGACCATCTGGAAACTCCTCTGTGGCAATTCCTTTTTAACAGTTCTATAATCACATCTTAATTTGTAATTTCTTAGAAGAATTAAAAGAAATGTTTTGCCTCTGCCAGCCCCATCTGTGGCCTAGCACATGTGCAGCACATATGGGTGAGGCATGTGCAAAGGTTGGTGATATGAAAGCAAACCTGCCCAACGTAGAGCTTTGCAGAACACAACAAAACGTGTATTTTTAGTTTACAAATAGGTATGAAATTGCTTCTCTAGTAGAAGTGTTTTGCCAAAAAATAAAAGGCCTGATACATATCTTGAATATGAACGGCATATTCGCCGGCAATGGCGTGGAGCGAAAAGGTTGTTATAAGCAGCAGCCTATCTCAGGGCAGGTCTACACTGCACGAAAACACCCATCACTGGCCCATGTCAACTGACTGGGGCTCATGGGGGTCCAGCTGTGGGGCTATACAATTGCAATGTAGATGTCCAGGGTTGGGCTAGAGCCCAGGCTCTGGGACCCTGCAAACCAGGCCCTGTGGATTGATGTCCATAAGTGGACGGACGCATGTCACAGCAGCGGCCTGGCACCCAGAGGCAGCATGTTCACTTCCCAGCCCTGTCACCGACTTCCTGGGTTACCTGAGCAAGTCNACCAGCCTATCTCAGGGCAGGTCTACACTGCACGAAAACACCCATCACTGGCCCATGTCAACTGACTGGGGCTCATGGGGGTCCAGCTGTGGGGCTATACAATTGCAATGTAGATGTCCAGGGTTGGGCTAGAGCCCAGGCTCTGGGACCCTGCAAACCAGGCCCTGTGGATTGATGTCCATAAGTGGACGGACGCATGTCACAGCAGTGGCCTGGCACCCAGAGGCAGCATGTTCACTTCCCAGCCCTGTCACAGACTTCCTGGGTTACCTGAGCAAGTTACGAAGGGTTTGTCAACACTGTAATTTAAGGTGTAACTGGAGCACAGGTAGCTTTAATCTAGCTAGCATGGGTAACAATAGCAGTGGAGCACAGAGGCATCGATGTTAGCATAGGCGAGCTGTCCAAATACAAGCCTGCAATGGACCCTGGGAACCTATTCACACACCATAGCCCATACTGAGGTCCAGTCTGCTGCATCTTCACTGCTCTTGTTACCCGTGCTAGCTAGATTAAAGCTAGAGTGAGTATGCCAGACCATGCTACAATGACACTTTCAATTGCAGTGTCGGCAAACCCTTATTCTCTCAGTGCTTTGATTCCCCTCTGCAAAATGTTTGTCTTGTCTATTTAGGCACTTTGAACCAACTTCACAGCAGCCCAGGATTGTACCACGTTCTAGGAATCCTCATCAGCCTCTTAGGGTTGGTTTAAAGTCTTTGCACTGCTCTGGGACCTTAGGGGCCCAAGGATGTGGTCCGGAGTGACTAACTCTTTTTCAAAAGGACAAAGCACTTATTCCTTTTAAACCCCTTTAAAATCCCTAAATGCTTTCCTAATCGTTCTTTTCCAAATCACAATAAATTCATAGATTCTAAGGCAAGAAAGGACCATTGTGATCATCTAGACTGACCTCCTGTGTAACACAGCCCATAGAACTTCCCCCCAATAATTCCTAGGGAAACACCCAATCTTGATTTAAAAATTGGCAGCAATGGAGAATCTGCCACAATGCTTGGTAAATTGTTCCAATGGTTAATTACTCTCACTGTTAAAGATGTACACCTTATTTCCAGCGTGGATTTCTTCAACTTCCACTCATTGGATCATGTTAGACCTTTCTCTGCTAGATAAAAGAAAGGCCCAGTATTAAATATTTATTCCCAGTGTAGGTATTTACAGACTGCAATCAAGTCACCAATTAACCTTCTCTTTGTTAAGCTAAATAGATTGAGCCTCTTGAGTCTATCACTATAAGGCATGTTTTCTAATTCTTTAGTCATGAGCCACGAGGCTCTTCTCTGAACCCTCTCCACTTTCACAACATCACCAGAACTAGACATAATATTCCAGCGATTGCACCGGTGCCAAATCCAGAAGTAAAATAACCTCTCTACTCCTACTCGAGATTCCTCTGTTTATGCTCCCAAGAATGACGTTAGCCCTTTGACCACAGCATTGGGAGCTCATGTTCAACTGATTATCCATCAAGAACCCAATTTTTTTTTCAGAGTCACTGCTTCCCAGGATAGAGCCCCATCTTGCGATATGGCCTACTTTCTTTTTTCCCAGGTGTCTGCATCTAGGTTTAACCATATTAAAAACACATATTATTTGCTTGCCCCCAGTTTACCAAGTGACCCAGATCTCCCTGCATTGGTGACCTGTGTTCTTCATTATTTACCACTCCCTCAATTCTTGTGTCATCTGCAAACTTTATCAGTGATGATTTCATGTTTTCTTCAAGGACATTGATACACATTTTAAGACGGATTGGGCCATGTACAGAGACCTGCAGAATTCCACTAGAGCACATCTGATTGTGCATTTACAATTACATTGAGACCTACCAGTTAGCCAGCTTTTAATTCATTTAATGTGTGCCATGTTAACTTCATATCTTTCAAGTTTTTTAAATCAAAATTTCATCCAGAGCCAAGTGAAATGTCTTACAGAAGCATATTACATCAACACTGTTACCTTTATCAACCAAACTTGTAACCTCATGAAAAAAATCAAGTTAGTTTGACAGTATCTGTTTGTCATATACCCACATTGATTGGCATTAAGTATATTACCCTCCTTTAATTCTTTATTAATCGAGTCCTGTATCAGCCATCCCATTATCTTGCCCAGGATCGATGTCAAATTGACAGGCCTGTAATTACCCCAGTCATTCCATTTACCCTTTTAAATATTGGCACATTAGCTTTCTTCCAGTCTTCTGGAACTTCCCCTGTGCACCAAGTCTTATTGAAAATCAACATTAACCTCCTAAGACAGCTCCTTTAAAACTCTTGGGTGAAAGTTATCCAGACCTGCTGATTTAAAGATGTCCAACTTTAGTGGATGCTGTTTAACATCCTCCTAAGGCACTAGTGGAATGAAAAGAGTGTTATCATCATGTAATGAGACTACATCATCTGCTTTTTGGTCCCCCACCAATACACCAATGCCTTTTCTGTATTATTATTGAAAATTCCACCATTTCCATTTAGTAATGGACAAAACACATTATCAGGATTCTCTTTGTTTCTAACAAACTTAAAAATCTCCCTCTTATTGTCCTTCACACTGCTGGCCACCGATTTCAACTTTTGTCCCTTTGATAAGGGAAGCAATTCTCTATAATTCCCTAGCTTCTGATTTATGTTAATTACCATCAGTTTCCCCTTTCTCCATTTGTTATAGATTATTTTATTATTTTTATAGCTGTTTGTACTTCCCCAATAAACCAGGTCTGGTTTTTTTTAACCAATATGGACTTCTTTGATTGTGGGAGTGTGGCATTTGAGGCATCTAATAACGTGTTCTTAAACAATTCCCAATTATTATTCACACTTTTCTGATTAAATTCTTCCTTCCAGCTGATTTGCCCTGTAACTGTTTTCAGCTTTGGGAAATTTGCCCTTTTAAATCACAAAGTATGTATATCACTGGTTTGGACTTTATTCTATTTGCACATTATAAATGTGATCAAGTAATGGTCACTTGTATCTAAACTACCAGTAATTTTTAATGCTGTGATCACTTCCTCTTTATCTGTAAGGACAAAGTCTAATATAGATTTCCCCCGTGCCACGCAAATTGAAGTCCCCCATGATCGTGTAGCCTTTTCCCCCCTACACATTATCAATAGATGTGTAAGGAGCCGGTCCTCATGTTCCCTAGTGTTATTTGGTGGTCTGTAGCAGACACCAACTAAAATCACATTGTGACGTTGTGCAGTCTATATGGTTTTATAAAAACATGATAATAAGTGAATATAATGTAACTGGAATATGCTTCATGCAAAAGGTCTCTTGTAAGGTATCATTACAAAGCTTATAATCTACGGAGTGATCATCCCATTTGTATAAATGTACCACTCTTGTATCTAAAACTAGAAATATAAAATATAACTCTGAGGGCCTATTGTAATTATGCAAAGTGTGGGCCATTAATGGTGGTTTGGAATCTTGATGACTCCCATTAACCAGGACCATTGTCTGCAAATGGCTGTGTTTATCTGTGAGTCTTCCTGTATATGTGT
The DNA here is from genome assembly GCA_003942145.1 of Platysternon megacephalum. NCBI lineage: Eukaryota > Metazoa > Chordata > Testudines > Platysternidae > Platysternon > Platysternon megacephalum. Next base: position 1,537,428 of record QXTE01000256.1, read on the forward strand.
GTGCTGGCAATTGGGTAATGAAGTCTTGCAGTGACATGTGATCATGTCACCGGAACTGGAATCCATCTTTAACCTGGTGCTTTTCCAGTGAGGGGGGGTGGAAACCCAGACGGACAAAGGATTCCCGCCTTATGCAGAAGATATATAAAGGGGTGGAAGAGAACAGAGAGGGAGAGGAGCCATCATGAAGAATCCCCTAGCTACCACCTAAGCTGGAACAAGAGCTGTACCAGGGGAAAGAATTGTGCCCAGGCCTGGAAGGTGTCCAGTCTGAGAAAAAACGTACTGAAGCATCTCTGAGGGGGAGATTATCTGTATTCAGTTTGATTAGACATAGATTTGCGCATTTTATTTTATTTTGCTGGGTAACTTGCTTTGTTCTGTCTGTTACTACTTGGAATCACTTAAATCCTACTTTCTGTATTTAATTAAAATCACTTTTTACTTATTAATTAACTCAGAGTATGTATTAATACCTGGGGGAGCAAACAACTGTGCATATCTCTCTATCAGTGTTATAGAGGGCGAACAATTTATGAGTTTACCCTGTATAAGCTTTATACAGGGTAAAACGGATTTATTTGGGTTTAGACCCCATTGGGAGTTGGGCATCTGAGTGCTAAAGACAAGCACACTTCTGTGAGCTGTTTTCAGGTAAACCTGCAGCTTTGGGGCAGGTAATTCAGACCCTGGGTCTGTGTTGGAGCAGACGGGTGTGTCTGGCTTCAGCAAGACAGGGTGCTGAAGCCACTGAGCTGGCAGGGAAAACAGGAATAGAAGTAGTCTTGGTACATCAGGTGGCAGCGCCCAAGGTGGTTTCTGTGATCCAACCTGTCACACACATCTGTGCTTTATCTGTTAGGACACTGATCCATAAGTATTCGAGGTTATTTTCTTCCACATTGTCAGTGACTCAGAAATAGGTAATGCCATTTTAATGCCATTTAGAGTACCTCTCTCCCTCCCCTTTTGCCCACTCGATCCTTCATGAATATGTTATAACATGGGAATCCTCCAACTAGATTTCAGTAACACCAATTAGATCCATTTTTTTCTCAAAAATGAGCAATTCCAATTCCTCTTGTTTGTTATCCAGGCTCCTAGCACTGGCGTATAGGAAATCAAAGAATTTCTTCTTTTCATGTTCCTAGATTAATTCTGTTCTCAATGTCTTGATTCTGTGCTGAGTGCTCATGTCTTCCCTCTTTCTACCCTCTCCTTTAGTCACAAGTTTAACCCCCTCCTGACTATGCAAGCCAGCCAGTCCCCAAAGGGATTGGTTCCCCTTCTACTAAGGGGGAAGACATCCCAATTATGCTGCCCCCTTTCCCCATAGAAAGTGGACCAAAGTTCTACAAAACCAAAAGCCTATACCCTACACCACTTACCTAGCCAGTGGTTAACTTCCAGAATCTTCTGCCTTCTGTCTTCATTCACTTGTGGGACAGGAAGGATCTCAGAAAAGATCTCTTGGACACTCTTCTTCTTTTGCACACTTCCAAGTCCCCAGAAGTTATCTAATATCTGTGAGATATCCCACAATGCAGTGTCATTAGTGCTGATAAGAAGCATCACAAATGGATTCTTGCCCATTGACTTAAAGAACCTATCCTTGTCATAGTTGCATCTTGTTTCTGGGCTCCAGAAAGACAGCACACAGTCCTATTGTCGGCTTGTCCCTTGCAGAATGTTCTTTCAATTCTTCTGCGTATTGAATTCCTAAACAGGGTTGCCTGTCTTCCTTGAACAGTGGAGAACTCTTTGAGGACAAGCTTGATTTTCTTATAGGTTGGGCAGAGCTGCCATCTACAGATGTGTCCATATATTTCTCCTTTCCCTTGGACCAGCTGGATCTTAAGAGGTATCTTCTGCAGTTTCCACATTGACGACCTGGTATTGATTGGAAACTTCAAGAAGTAACAAAGGGGAGGGCAGTGTCCACACGTCAATCTCATTTTCAAGATGTGTTTCACATTATGGAGAAGTCTGAACACCTCTGAACTAAGCAGGTATGTCATCTGTGCAGATACTTCTTTACAAAGGGATTGCATACAGCACCTGGGAATGATGTTTCAGCACCCAAGACGAGCAAGCTTTCCTGGAGAGCTATGGTCTGGAGAGCTATATAGATCCATGTGTGGAGTTCACCCTAATCTCAATGCAAGTTGAACTACATGTAGGAATAAAGGGGCAGTTTGTGGTCCATCTATGCTATTTCTGTTAAATTTTCCAGGATGTTCTGTCTCAATGCTGGGCTCCTATACAAATGGGAAGATCTGTTAGAAAGATTTCTATAAAGACTTTGGGCCCCATCTCTCCACTGACCAGGTACCATCTGGGGACTGCTGAAGTACTGAGTGCTCTGGCATGCCCAATATTCCTCTGGCATTCCCCCGGCAGTAGGGGCTAAGAAGGGGGGTGCATACCTCCTGCTATGCCAGCTCTCTGCCGCATGGGGATATCTCCAACACCAGCTACATGGCCTCTTCACACAAAGGGATAGTAATGGGCTAAGAACTAATTCTCCTTGATTCACCACTGCTTTGCATCCAAGCAAAATGAATGCAGTTGGTTTAAAATAGTGCCATACCAGCAAGTGTAAATGACTATACAAGGAACAAAGCAGTGGAGAATCAGGCTCGTTGTTTTCAGTCTGTTTCCGATCTGGGTGTTGTACATTTTTTCCCTTTGAATCATTTTCCCAGTTAGCAATTACAGTAAATGAAAGTTATTGATTATGATGGAGTTGCTTTTCACTGTTGCAAAGTTCTGACTCTTACACTTCTCAACAAAAGATATTGGCAATTACATACATCAGAGCTCAGGTACAATGTCATAAATAAATCTCCTGCAACATAGTTTCACTAATTTCTCTGGCAAGGACTTTCTGCTTTCAAAGTTTATTCCGAACCGTTCTATCTAATTAAACGTATTGATTGCTTCAGAGTAAAGTTGTGTCAGGAATGGGAATGCCATCTACCTTCTTCTTTCTGCACGTGCCAAGAGCGGTTGGTTCTCAGAAATAGAATTACCCTTTTAATTACTGACATAGAAGTTAGGTCAGGTGTTACCCAGGGATGTGAGTTAACTGGACAGGAACTGTTTTCTCAGTGATCAGTATTCTTAGGGCTTTGTGGACGTGCATGATGAACTGTTGCCATTTTCCTGCCCTCCAGGATGCATTCCTGTGTCTCACCATAGTCTCATCTTCCCCCACCGTTCTCTCCGTCCCTCCACAGGGTGACTGGCCCCTTTAAGGGGTAATGGAACCTGCCAGCACACCTGTGCTGTAACTAACTGCATCCCAGCCTGAGGGGTCGGACTGATGGAGTCAGGTGCTAGTATGATGAACATCTGGGCCTCAGAATAAAAAGGCATAATATAGGAGCAGGTTAGGCTTCTGTGGGAGGCCCTGAGGTAGGAGCAGAGCAGTACCTAGGAGAAGCCAGATTCCCTGGAGTGGGGATGCAGTGGGAACTTGCTAGGAAGAAAGGCCTCCAGGGGGAAAGCCATAGGAGGCAGTGCTCAGCTAACAAAGTAAAGGAAAACTCTGCAGGGCTCAGGAGTAGGGGCAAAAAGCAGGGAAATGCAGTGATTGATAGACTGTGAGAGGGACTCCAGGGGAAGCAGACTGGGGGTCAGCTCTCTATGACAAAGCCAGAAGGACTTAAAGGTAGACCAACAGATGAGCTGAAGAATAACCCAACAGGAGTTTGTTTGATGGTTAGTTGGGCTCTTGTTACCCCAGAAGGGGACTGAACTTTAAGTGTAACTTGGCTAGAGGGCTGAGTCATCCAGAGAGACTGCTGCAGCATGGCTGACGAAAGGGGGGTTAGAGGGAAGAATCCCTACAGCACCATATCCTGGCGTGGGGGGGAGGGGGGGTCTAGCCGTGCGTTTCACCCAATGACAAATGCCAGTATTGAGAAGTGTGGAACATATTTTTCAAAATTGTTCAGAACCCAACAGGTCCCATTTTGTGTCTAAGCAAAGTGGCCAGGTATTCTCAGTGGAAGCAGTATGGGTGGAATCAGGGGTGCCGGAACAGGGAGGGCCAGGGGGCCATGGCCCCATCACGTTTAAGAGTGGGAGGCTATGCCCTCCCCCTTTTTGCTGGCAGTAAGTCTGAGTGATGGCAGGGAAGGGGGCAGAGAGGAGTGAGTGAGGGGTGGAGTTTTTTGGGGGAAGAGGCAGCCCAAGGGTGTGGGCTTGGGGAGAATGAGTGGGGCGGGGCCTCATGGGGAAAGGGCAGCATGGGGGCTTCCACAGCTCCTGGATGGAATAAAGGAACCCAAAGAGACAAAGGCGGTAACATAACTGTCATTGTCCAGCGTTAAACAAGGTTTGAGGTTTGGTATGTAGAGATGTCAGTCTGCTTAGTACCATGGCAAACACACCATTTAACTTGTCATTAAAGAGACAGAAAAGAAAGACATACAGTTAAAGCATAAATGTGAAATATAAAGAAAGGCTTCCATTTTAACAACATTCTTTGTTCTTTCCCTTTAGCTGTAGTTTTTAAAGGATGGGGAAAAACCTGTTTGACAGTTTCTTAGCCGGTCATTGTGATGTTCTGGGGATCACCCAGACTGGTAAGGGGTTAGGTCACCACCTGTGCTGTAACTTCAGGGTGTCTTGGTGCTTTGTGGCTATGTCCCAGATCCCTGACACCTCTAACTAGCCCACAAGCAGAAGGGCTCACCCTGGTTTCCACCAGTCCAGTTACTTCTTTCAGGGTGATACCAACAGCCCTTCCAACCTTCAGTCTCCCCAAATCTATCCTTCTAAGTACATGATACTTGGACTGTTCCTATCTGGTTCACCTCCCCAAAGGTGGGAAGCCAGCCCTCCAGGTATCACTTGGGGATACATAGTTTGCACACCAGAGAGCTGCTTGGGAACAAACAAAAATGTATTTAATAGAATAAAAAAAACCCACCACAGATGCAAAGGTGAACTAGTAAGGAAGAGCAAACCGACAAGTTACACAGAAAACAAACATAAAGATGCAACCTCAGGTGTTACACTTTTATATTCGATAAAATCTCTCTTCTAATACAAGTTACCTATTGCCTTTAAACAGTTTTTCAGCATACCTCCTTGCTCTAAAGGTGACCCCGTGTACATTGACATCTTCCTACCAAGAAGCTCTCCCTCTCTGTCTGTCTGGATTTCATTTCAAACCCCTTCCCTTTTAAAAAGGTTTGCAGTCATCCCCCGACACTATAGATGTTCAAAGTGGGGAAATTCCCAATTGTCTTGAACAGTCTTTCCATTCGTGTCCCATCATTGTCCTTTTGTGGGTTATACAATGGATTGTTACTTGAGTCCCATTTTGTGTAAACAGCTCGCTTGGGATGTGCCTCTTCGGTCCACTGTCCGGCTGTGAGGTGGACCCAAAGTTTATGAGCACAGTTCTCTATCTACACATACGTAAATTCATAACCATAGCCTGCATACATAGTTCATAACGGTTCTTCAGTTTAGAACATTACAAGCTTTCATAAAAGACCTTAGTCAATATACATCCATGACACAAGACACAACGTGCAGTCAGTTGGTCCAATGGCTCATTTTTGGAGCCTACACCTCCTGTTCTCCCCTGGTGGTGTCTGGACCGTGATTGTCACAGCAATAACTGGCTTTTGGGGGGAACAGAGAAAAAGTTAGTTGAGATGAGTTGGAGCTGTTTTTGTTGTTGTTAAAGTTTAATTCAATTTTTGGAAGACAAAACAAACACAGACAAACGGGGAAAGAAGAACAGCAAAGATGGAAAATGCAGCTTCTGTCTCTGGTTGACTTTCACTTGCAACCTCCTTGCTGGAAAAACACAGGCCCAGCACAGGCGTCTCAGCCACTCCACGACCTGGCAAACGTGAACCAGCACTGGTCTGCTTAGGGTATTGCATTTAGCTGTCTGATCACAGGCTTACAGCAGTACTTCAAAATCTGCAGTCTTTGCCAGCTGAGCCAGAGTCTTACTACACAGAAGGGAAAAGGAGAGATAGGAAAGAGAAGAAATAAGGAGCGGAAGGGAAAATACACTTGGGGGTATAGTGGAGAGGCAAAGTCTGACATCACAGGTGATGTTTGGGATTTAGCTGGAGCCAGTGGAGATGACTATGTGATCGGGGTCTCTCCCTCTCACTGGTCTGGGCAGGACATCTCTCAGGATCAGGACGAAAAAGATACAATGGTTGTATTTGGACGCAGCAGAGAACGAGAAAGAAACACAGCTGTGTGCTGTGCTGGCTTGATTGTTTCAGCTGCAAAACTGAAACTAACATGAAAGTGAGGCTTTGTACTGTGGAGGTGGAGCTGATCAAACATTTAAAAAGACAGGACATCACATTCCTCCACCCTATTTAAAAAAAAATGTCTTAAACATATATATACATTACTCTATACATGGCTAACATGAAATACTATATAACCTAAGAGCTGTGGGTGGACTATTGCAGATCTTAAATGGCAAAAGATTATTCTGCCCTGGAACAGCAACTCAGTAACTAAACAACTTATAAATTCAGGCACACAATTGGTTTTCACAGTCTCTTGGGACAATGTGATGATGGTGTGTCCTGAACAACATGGCAAGGAATCAGCTGGATCTGGTATCTTAGGCATTTTTTAAAATATTACTTCATGTCTTTTCCTGCTTTGATTTTTTCCTGAAAGGATCTACTAAAGAAGGGTGACTGGAACCTTTACTTATTTTGGAAGTTAGAATAAGGTTTGGTTTTTTTCCTGGTGCTGGTAATTACTAAAAGCATCACTAAATTCTTGTGTTTAGTTCTTTAGGATCAAGAACACTTAACATAGCAACTGAGAGCAGATCGATTAGCAGCAAAGACTAAAGTCTGAGTTAAGGTGATAATGGTAGTTCTGGAAGGAAAAAGAAACTGGACAAGTTTATGAGCAGTGTGATATGATCTGAGAAATATTTTTGTGAATTAGGCCTGATGTTTCCTAACTCACAAGTGGCGAAGAAATTCAGCATGAGCCTGGCTCTGAAAAGAGAATTTGGTGTTGAATAGCATCTAGTACTTGAAATATAGCTCATATGAGCTGTGAATGTGTTTAGTGAGAAAATACATAGTGGTGTCCGGTTTGAGTTTTATTGACTTTCATTTGTAGTGACCGTTCTAGCTTATTTATAGTTTTAGCATTGTGAGTAGAGCTGGGTGATTTTTTTTCCAGTCAAAATGTTGGTGTTTAGATGGGAAAAAACCCCAAATCTTGCCATGGAAAGCCAACACTTGTTATAAAACCCAGTTTTCCACCAATAAACAGTTTTAGCAAAAAAAAGTGTTGTTTGACCTATCGACTAATGATGGTGAAGTGCCCAGATAATATATTAATGAGATCCATGTAAGTACACAGAGAGATAGTTCTTCTACAACTCCCCAATTATAGAACAATCATCAAAGAAACCCTCACTGGGGAATGTAGAGTCCTGGACAAAAAGAAGTAGATTTCAGTAAGGATATATTCCCATTTAAAGCTAAAGGCTCCTTAGTGTAGAAAGTTAGAGGTTAAAACTGCTGTTGGAGCCAAGGATAATCAAATATTTCACTCTCTGTGACATCATAAGTACACATAATTATGTCAAGTATCAGAGGGGGAGCCGTGTTAGTCTGGATCTGTAAAAGGCAACAGAGAGTCCTGTGGCACCTTTTGGATGTATTGGAGCATAAGCTTTCGTGGGTGAATACCCACTTCGTCAGACGGTCTGGACGAAGTGGGTATTCACCCACGAAAGCTTATGCTCCAATACATCCGTTAGTCTTAAAGGTGCCACAGGACTCTCTGTTGCCTTTTACATAATTATGTGTGACTGTAAAATCATATGGCTGATGTTTCTATGTTTAGTGGTTACCTTTCTTATAGAAGAAGAGTAGAACAGACTGTAAGCCATTTCATACGAAAGTTCCTGGTCATTCAAACATTATAACCTGGGAGATTAAAGATCCTATAATTAAAGATAACTGTGTAATATTTGGGAGTGCTGAGATTAAACATGTGCATCAAAGCAATACAGAATCTGGATGCTCTGCTTTTGTCTCCTCATTTGTTTGCAACCTTGTTCTGGCTAATTCTTCATATCCAGGGGTTTTAAATACCTTGCAGAACTGTAAGATTTGCAGCTACCATTGTAACTCGTTTAATTGTAAAGTGTCCTTAAATTTAGATCATCTCTCATCCTAAAAGATTTTCCCTTGAATCCAGAATGGTACATTTGCAGCTCAACAACAGGAGGCTGTGTTTTTTATATTCCGAACTGTTCTAATGCCAAAGTATTCAGCTGATTTAATGGCTGGTTTTGCAGGATAGAAAAATACTAATAATTCTCAGCCAGCAGGAAATCAACAGCTACCCTCTATTTATTTTTTTGTAACAAATGGGATTTCTATAGCTCTGTCAAACATCCCATATTGTGCAAAGCAAAGGAAATTTAATCAGGTGTTTGGTTCTTCTGTTCAGAGAGGAAAGCTAAATACACTTTTTCTGTCAATCAAAATAACCAATAAAAAGCATAAGGTAAAAAATTTTAAAACACCCAAGTCACTTAGATCCCTAGATCCCTTTGACGATCAATAGGACTTAGGCAACTAAGTGCCAAAATCTCTTTTGAAAATGGGACTTAGGTACTTTTAAAACATTTACCTTATGTGTATTATTCAGCATTTTGATTTTACCCAATGTACAAAGTTTTGCTAGGATTTTCAAAGAAGCGAAAGAGATTTGGGCTCTCAAATCCCAATTAAAACTGGGTCTCTAACTCCCTTGGGGTTCTTTGAAAATCCCAGTCTACATCATTCATAGGCAAAGAGACAAATATCACAGTTACAACAGCTGCATCTTTTAAATCAAATATGTACGCACAATCCTTTGGAAGCTCACTAGCTAGTGTTCCTTCCAAGAATTCAGCTTTCCTGCAGATTTTAACCTGGCACATCAGCTGTCCTATCCAAAGGTCAGTGCGTGGAAAACATGCAGGTTTCTGGAATGAATAGGATGCTCACTTGCAGTTAGACAATCCAGATGTTTTGCCAGGTGACAGTTTCAGAGACCAGTAATGTACAGGCCTTATTATGAAGTCAGTGAGAAGAGGCTTTGCTACAGAAAAATGGGGATAATATATCTTGCCAGCTTTTTATGTGGTTATCTCACCAGTCCAGTGCACTGTTTAGATTGGATAGCTATCTAACCATTCAACAGGCATCTAATCCAAACGTGATTTTTTCATGCACCTCATTCTTCTCCCCCCCACCGCCAATTTTATTTAAAGTTTCATGTAAGGTAAAGAGTAGGGTTAGTGTTGTAGTAAGAGACCCCCAATCCCCACTGCCTTGCCCCTTGGCAGGGCCGGCGCTCCCATTAGGCGACCTAGGCAGTCGCCTAGGGCGCTGCTATTTTGGGGGCGCCTGCGCCCCCGCCACCCGTAGAAATTTGGGGGCGGGACCTTCCGCCGCCGCTGTTGGGGGCGGGATTTCAGGGGCGGGACCTTCTGCCGCCTAGGGCGCCGGCAAAGCTGGCACCGCTACTGCCCCTTGGACAGTCATCTACCCCTGTACGGCGTGCAAAATGGAACCCGATCAAAATTCTACATTCACATTCCCTGGGGAAGCTGTTTGCACCACTTTGTGTTTGCTTGGATGGTTCTGCGGCTCTCACTGACTTCCACGTGATGCCTAGCATCCTAGGAGGTGGGGATAGACATGATGTCACACCAACTTCCCACCTCACCTCCTCCACCCTGGGGAAAAGCCAGAGGCCAGTTCAGCCCCCAGTGTAATTTAGATCAGGGTTTCTCAACCCAGGGGTTGTGGCCCAAAATTGGGTCACCAGAATGTTTGAAAGCATCACGAGGCAGCTGCTGTGGCTCCTGTCCCACGGGGCTGGCTGGGCTCGCCTCCCTGCTCCAGGCACTGCAACTTTTGGTTTCCCAGCACCGCTCAGGTTTGGCCCAGCCATCAGGATGATGTGGGGCGAGCGGGGCAGCTGCCCAGGGCACAAATCCATGGGGGTAGAAAAATGGGGCAGCAGAAATCTAGGGGGGCATGTGACCTTGCATACCCCCCCAGGCTGCCCCATTTTTCCATCTCTGCAGCTTTGTTCCCTGGTTATGGTCCTGGGTGCTGCAACCCCAGAGGTTGCAACACCCAGAACAGAGACCCAAACCCAGTCAGGAGCCACCACTGTGGGGCGAGTGCCAGGCAGGTCTCAAACCCCTCGGGGGGCAGGATCTGACCGAAACCACCCCAGACTATTTACTGGGTCACGACAGGCCATAAACATTTACAAATGGGTCCTGAGCCCAAAAAGGTTGAGAACCACTGACTCGGAATATCCTTATGGCTGCTCCAAGTTAGGCCAGCTGGTAACATCCCCTTTGGAGCCATTCTGCTGCTCTAAAGTAACTGGAGAGGAAAGCAATCTGGCCACGCTCCCTGACACACTTCTGGAACACTCCCCTACACCAGGGGTCTAGGAGGAAGTAGCATAGGGCAGATTTGACTGGCTTTACACCCCATCCCGCACGCCGATATGCTAGAACAATCCCCAATTGGCTGATCACACCAGCCTTCTGTTGGAGCAGGGCAGAGGATCAGCCTCACTTTACAAAGGTGTAAATGGCTGAAAGGCCACAGAGAATCAGGTGCATAGTGCAGGAGAGAACAGAGCAGATGCCATTGCCGAGATTCTGCACAGTACTGGTGCAAAGCAACCCAAGGCCACAGGGCGAATGATGGAATAGACGCTAGCTAGGACTTCAGAGACTTGGGTGTAAGTCCCTGCTCCCCCAGAGACTTCCTGTGTGATACTGGACATATGTATCTAAGCTACAATCATCCCAGCAATCTTACAATATCCATCAACTCTTTTCTTTCGCAAATATCACTGGCCCGATTCTCTGACTGCATAAACAGAGAAATATTTGTCAAACAAAATACTGGAAAATAGTACAAAATACACCATATGAATTATCCAACCAGCTATTTTGAGAGGAAATGGTGGCTAACATACTACTTTTGAAAAGGGCCATAAATTATTACCTTCATGTTGCCAGACAAGTTCAATAGCTGAGCTGGTCAAAAAGGGGGAAAATAAGTTTTTTATTTTCTTTTTTTTTAAATTGCTTTTGGTCTGTGGGGTTTGAAAAGGACTATGTTTTTAATGATTTTCCTTATTTAAAAAAAATAACAGAACAAGGAAAAAGTAGGATTTTCAGCCACTTTTCAAAGGAAAAATGCCAAAGTGGAGGTGAGGAAAACAAAGAAAAAACCCTAGGGTGGTGGTGGGTGGGTGAATGAAACAACAAAGGAGGCTGTTTTTCCCTAGGTTTCCAGGAAGAATACAACATGTGTATAACTTCAGAACCACATCACAACCTCTTACAACTCCCTTCCATTGATGGACAGAATTCCATCTCAACCTACACTTTTTTTGAATCATCATTAATTCATTAGAATCCTCTCATATTCCACCTGACTGCTGAATGTATCTCTTCTAATAAAAGCCCTATTCCTGCTACTGACTTCACCCTACATAATTCTCCACTGAAACAATGGAAAGTACACAGGCACCTGTGATGGAATCCACCCCTGTATTCACACCCTACAAACCATTGTAATAATATTTGCACAAGGCATGCTTTGGAGCCAAAAACTCCAAAGGTAATAACAAAATGTTTTTTAAGTACATCAGAAGCAGGAAGCCTGCTAAACAACCAGTGGGGCCCCTTGATGATCAAAATACAAAAGGAGCGCTTAAAGATGATAAAGTCATTGCGGAGAAACTAAATGGATTCTTTGCTTCAGTCTTCACGGCTGAGGATGTTAGGGAGATTCCCCAACCTGAGCTGGCTTTTGTAGGTGACAAATCTGAGGAACTGTCACAGATTGAAGTGTCACTAGAGGAGGTTTTGGAATTAATTGATAAACTCAACATTAACAAGTCACCGGGACCAGATGGCATTCACCCAAGAGTTCTGAAAGAACTCAAATGTGAAGTTGCGGAACTATTAACTAAGGTTTGTAACCTGTCCTTTAAATCGGCTTCGGTACCCAATGACTGGAAGTTAGCTAATGTAACGCCAATATTTAAAAAGGGCTCTAGGGGTGATCCCGGCAATTACAGACCGGTAAGTCTAACGTCGGTACCGGGCAAATTAGTTGAAACAATAGTAAAGAATAAAATTGTCAGACACATAGAAAAACATAAACTCTTGAGCAAGAGTCAACATGGTTTCTGTAAAGGGAAATCGTGTCTTACTAATCTATTAGAGTTCTTTGAAGGGGTCAACAAACATGTGGACAAGGGGGATCCGGTGGACATAGTGTACTTAGATTTCCAGAAAGCCTTTGACAAGGTCCCTCACCAAAGGCTCCTACGTAAATTAAGCTGTCATGGGATAAAAGGGAAGGTCCTTTCATGGATTGAGAACTGGTTAAAGGACAGGGAACAAAGGGTAGGAATTAATGGTAAATTCTCAGAATGGAGAGAGGTAACTAGTGGTGTTCCCCAAGGGTCAGTCCTAGGACCAATCCTATTCAATTTATTCATAAATGATCTGGAGAAAGGGGTAAACAGTGAGGTGGCAAAGTTTGCAGATGATACTAAACTACTCAAGATAGTTAAGACCAAAGCAGATTGTGAAGAACTTCAAAAAGATCTCACAAAACTAAGTGATTGGGCAACAAAATGGCAAATGAAATTTAATGTGGATAAATGTAAAGTAATGCACATTGGAAAAAATAACCCCAACTATACATACAACATGATGGGGGCTAATTTAGCTACAACGAGTCAGGAAAAAGATCTTGGCGTCATTGTGGATAGTTCTCTAAAGATGTCCACGCAGTGTGCAGAGGCGGTCAAAAAAGCAAACAGGATGTTAGGAATCATTAAAAAGGGGATAGAGAATAAGACAGAGAATATATTATTGCCCTTATATAAATCCATGGTACGCCCACATCTCGAATACTGTGTACAGATGTGGTCTCCTCACCTCAAAAAGGATATTCTAGCACTAGAAAAGGTTCAGAAAAGGGCAACTAAAATGATTAGGGGTTTAGAGAGGGTCCCATACGAGGAGAGATTAGAGAGGCTGGGACTCTTCGGCTTGGAAAAGAGAAGACTAAGGGGGGACATGATAGAGGTATATAAAATCATGAGTGATGTTGAGAAAGTGGATAAGGAAAAGTTATTTACTTATTCCCATAATACAAGAACTAGGGGTCACCAAATGAAATTAATAGGCAGCAGGTTTAAAACAAATAAAAGGAAGTTCTTCTTCACGCAGCGCACAGTCAACTTGTGGAACTCCTTACCTGAGGAGGTTGTGAAGGCTAGGACTATAACAATGTTTAAAAGGGGACTGGATAAATTCATGGTGGCAAAGTCCATAAATGGCTATTAGCCAGGATGGGTAAGAATGGTGTCCCTGGCCTCTGTTCGTCAGAGGATGGAGATGGATGGCAGGAGAGAGATCACTTGATCATTGCCTGTTAGGTTCACTCCCTCTGGGGCACCTGGCATTGGCCACTGTCGGTGGACAGATACTGGGCTAGATGGACCTTTGGTCTGACCTGGTACGGCCGTTCTTATGTTCTTATGTTAGCATCCTTTGAAAACTCATAACTTGCTGATCAGAAATATCATGGTAAAAGGCATGTAGCAACATCATGGGTAAAGCTATGAACATAAGCTGAAATCATGACTGAAGTGTGTTTCCCAGGTAAGTCTGGGGAGGGGCTAAACCAGTTTCTCAAAGACAAAGGGCAAGTTGACACTCCAGCCAGATGTCAACAAAGCTGATGGGCCATCATCTATGAAGTGGTCATTCTTTGGCAAGAAAGTGCGGGAGGGGGCAGGAACAAAAAGATCTGCATCTTACAAAGAAACAGCATGAAGTATCCTTCCTCCAGCAGACTGCCTGTCTCCTGGTTCTCAGCTGGAAATGCTTTTCAAAGAGAGACTAAAATTATAAAAAGGAGGGGACAAACACCCCATGACATCCCTTCTCTTTCTCCCTGTCCATCTCACTGTTTGCCTCTGAGAATACAAAAGAAGCAGCTGTTGGCATCTGGAGTGGGGTGGGAGGTGGGGGTCCTGACCTGAAGAGTGTGGTCAGTAATGCTGTTGGTAGCATGTGGTGAGAAACTTTGCTTTAAATCTCATATAGTGTGTTACTTTAGGCAATAGGAAGAGTTTTATCTTTATTTTCCTTGTACCATTTCTGACTTCTGTGCCTTAATGCTTGTACTCACTTAAGATCTCTCTCTTTGTAGTTAATAAAATTGTTTTATTGCTTCATCTAATACAATGTGTCGAAGTTGAAGTGTCTGGGTAACTCCATTTATTCCTTTTAGGAAATGATGTTAATGTACTTAATACATTTGAACTGCTCAGGAGAGGGCTGGGCAATACAAGACATAGATTTCTGGGGGGAAATCCAGGACTGGGAGTGTGATGGGGTCACGCTGCAGTATAACCCAGGCTGGTAAAAGCCAGAGTATAACCCACATGTGGCTGGCAAGCTGCAGTTACACACAGACACTCCGGGTATGAATTGCATACTGGAAGGCAGTTTGTGAATGGCCTGGGGGAGCTACTTCAAAAAGGCATTGTAAGGCACCCAAGATTGCAGGGTAGGGGTGACACAGCCCCTTACTGGTCTGGATTGTACCCTGGCATGCCACAGGACCTCTTCCCTTTCCTTACACAAATGAGAGGGTGGAAAACATACACCTCCTGCTAATATTCCTATCACAATCACAGCTTCGTCACACATCTCAAACGAATCCACAGATCTCCCGAACACGTCTGCCAAGCAGAGCTAATTGTTGCCTTTGCCAATTTCTGTAGGTACACTTAACACACTGACTGCAGCTGAAGTGTATACAAACAATTGCCATTGGCTATTGCCACTTCCAGGAGAACAAGGGACGGTGGCACGAACAACGTCCTTTCTCCCTTTTTGTCCTTTAATAGTGTTCGATGGAATCCTGTGGGTGAGCGTGAATGGATTGTGAAGGGAGGTGAGCTGTGGGGTCAGCAGAGTGAAGTTATGGGCGTTAATGGGGCATATTGGGGCCACTGTAACTCTGCATTTCCTGGTTTTTCAGAAGGTTGAGTTTTGCTCAGCTCAGCGTTCTGCAAGGGGACGACATGCCACCAAGCAACCTTGGCTCTGTATTAACATAGGGGTTTTTTGCCACTGAATTGTAGCTAGCCAAGGTCAACACTATACTCCCATCTTGGGTTTACCTCGACTCACAGCACTGATGTAAAAAGATAGCCCCTTGTCTCTACTAGAGTTTACTTTAAGATAGCTAGTAGTGCAAAGCTGTTGTAATGGTGTGGTTGCTTATTGAGCACCCCCTTGTGGCCAGGGGTCACTTTACAGGCATCCTGCCCCTATTTGCCCCCACTTGCAGGCCCGTAAGCTACTCCAAATATTAGGCTCCAAGTAGTCTCAGTGGTGGTTCACAGCAGCCCTTTCTGGGGTTGGTTTAGGATGCAATACAGTCCTCAGTCACAGAACAACCCAAACAGTCCTCCACACAAAGTCCAAAAGCACAACAGTTTGTTCTTAGCTCTAGTTCTTCAGCCGCATTCAGAGCTCTTTCACTGGAAATCTCCTCCACCAGAAGCTGTCACTTCCCAGCCCTTTCTGGCTGGAGCTCCGCCCTCACCCCGCTTCCTTCTGTTAGTATCTCCTGTTTCCTAGCTTCTTTCACCGCCCCTTCCTGCTGCCTTTCATATTTGAGTTACCGGATTCCCCTCATCTTGTATTCAAGATGTTACAGGCTATTCAGCCAAGGGTAAGCCACCCTGTTACAGCTATGTCAGCACCGGGTATAGTCCCTAGCATGGCATCACCCTGAACACCCAGTGTTTCAGTCCAAAGACAACAGTGCTACCAGTTGAACCTCAGCTTGCAATGAAGATGTTTGTGCACTTTGGAAGAAAGGTTGCAATCCCGTACAGGCTCCATGTTTGTTTTCATTCCGTGTGCTCATGGGGCGATTGTCCTTCATCTCATACAGCAGCCCACAGGGCACTGTTGAGAGCAGCACGGGACTGGTGCTATGTGCTTGCTCTTTGAGTTGATTTGAGTGTGTTTAGATTCTTCCCAATGAAGAATAAAACCAAGGAAAAAACCCTTGCACATGCAGTTTTCAATGCATGGCTAATTACTGCTTTGAATGCCTTCTGTGATTGGTTAATTTCCAGGGGAAGTTTCATCTTCAATTAGTGCTCTCTGTTTTTAGAAAAGATAATCTGAGTGCATCTGTGCATTTTTCTATAAACCATAGCAGAATCAAAGCTTTCTGGTTCAGAAAGGGGATTCCATCAAGGATGGGATAAGGCTTGAGTTGAATTTTTGCCCAGATCTTAAACTTCCTTGCCCTTCTTTTAGTTCTGACAAAAGTGTGAGGGGCAGATTCAACAATGCTTAGTGACACTCCACGGTCACAAAGTAGCTGTAAACTCAGCTTAACAAGCCAATTTCAAAGAACTTATGGCTGCTTTGCATCACTGGAGTGAAATCCTGGTCTCATTACCCCTGTAGAGCAGAGCACCCCAGAGCACACTGGTTTGGACACTTTTGGAGGGGCGGCATCTCCTCTTCCTCCTCCTTCTGGCTCTTTTGTGAATCTAGCCCTTTAAAAATGCCCAGAAACAAAGCGTTTCAGGTTGGTTGACGTGTTTTGTTTGACACAAGATGGACTTTTTCAATTCACTGACATTTTTCTAATTCTTGGATACGGTTGGACCCGCTGATTTTTCAGAGCAGAGAGCAAACCAAAGAATCAGCTATTCACCAAGCTCTATTACGGAAACTTTGCTGATTTACACTTCTGGGGATCTGGCCCATTGACTGCAGTGGAGTTACAGTGATTTAGCTGAGGAGTTGGCCTAAAACGGAGCAAATTACCTTATTACAAGGCACCTTTCTCAACCAACCAAATGTAATTAGTTTCTTGAATGATGTCTTTAGACAGGTGTCAATGCACTTGCCGTTCTGTATATTCTCCCACCAAAAGCAGTGAAATGCTANAGGGGTGGAAGAGAACAGAGGGGGAGAGGAGCCATCATGAAGAATCCCCTAGCTACCACCTGAGCTGGAACAAGGGCTATACCAGGGGAAAGAATTGTGCCCAGGCCTGGAAGGTGTCCAGTCTGAGAAAAAACGTACTGAAGCATCTCTGAGGGTGAGATTATCTGTATTCAGTTTGATTAGACATAGATTTGCACATTTTATTTTATTTTGCTGGGTAACTTACTTTGTTCTGTCTGTTACTACTTGGAACCACTTAAATCCTACTTTCTGTATTTAATAAAATCACTTTCTACTTATTAATTAACTCAGAGTATGTATTAATACCTGGGGGAGCAAACAACTGTGCATATCTCTCTATCAGTGTTATAAAGGGCGAACAATTTATGAGTTTACCCTGTATAAGCTTTATAACGGATTTATTTGGGTTTAGACCCCATTGGGAGTTGGGCGTCTGAGTGCTAAAGACAAGCACACTTCTGTGAGCTGTTTTCAGGTAAACCTGCAGCTTTGGGTCAGGTAATTCAGACCCTGGGTCTGTGTTGGAGCAGACGGGTGTGTCTGGCTTAACAAGACAGGGTGCTGAAGTCCGGAGCTGGCAGGGAAAACAGGAACAGAAGTAGTCTTGGTACATCGGGTGGCAGCTCCCAAGGGGGTTTCTGTGATCCAACCCGTCACAATGATCACACATACAAAAATAACGTATTCCGTTAAAAATGTTTGCCGTGTAGATTTATGAAATGATGTTTAATGCCCAATACCGTCCTCCTGACATCCAGCCTTTGTTTTGACAAAGCTGGTAGTCATGCACACTATACATGAATGCACCTGTGGGCATGTTGCCTTGGAAACCTTCACTGCTAGCTAATATTGTTATAATTGTCAAGAAAATATAGGTTTTCACCAATGACTCGGAGAATGCTTCTATTTCACACCCATACTTTTCATTTGCATTCTTTGGAAGATTATTTCTCTCTCCCCCTGCATTTTTAAGGCAAGATTATATCTCCCTCCCCCTTCATTTTGTTTTATTGTTAAAAATGCCATTGTGTCAGCAGCGGTGCTGTGCAAACACCCTGAGCTCTCTGTGTTTGTCAAGAAGGTTTTAAAAAACATTTTGAAAGAGGAGTATTAAGATTCTGCAAGTTGCCAAGCGTATGTCAACCACATTTTATTCCGTGCAGAGCTATAAGCCTGAAATGCAACTCTGGTGCAGGTCATTGGCAGAAGTCCTGCCGGACAACCTTACTTAGACTGTAAACTCTCCAGGCACGGACTCTCCTTTTGTTCTGTGTCTGGGCAGTGCCTAACCTAATGGGATCACCGGCTGCAGTCCAGAGTTAATATTGTAATACAAAAAAATAATAATAACCAGTTGTGCTGGTTGCTACTAAAGCACACACATCCTTAATCTAATAGAATCATAGAATATCAGGGTTGGAAGGGACCTCAGGAGGTCATCTAGTCCAACCCCCTGCTCAAAGCAGGACCAATCCCCAAGTAAATCATCCCAGCCAGGGCTAGGTAACCCATTCCAGTGCTTCACCACCTTCCAAGTGAAAAAGTTTTTCCTAATATCCAACCTAAACCTCCCCCACTGCAACTTGAGACCATTACTCCTTGTTATGTCATCTGCTACCACTGAGAACAGTCTAGATCCATCCTCTTTGGAACCCCCTTTCAGGTAATTGAAAGCAGCTATCAAATCCCGCTTCATTCTTCCCTTCTGCAGACTAAACAATCCCAGTTCCCTCAGCCTTTCCTCATAACTCATGTGCTCCAGCCCCCTAATCATTTTTGTTGCCCTCCACTGGACTCTTTCCAATTTTTCCACATCCTTCTTGTAGTGTGGGGCCCAAAACTGGACACAGTACTCCAGATGAGGCCTCACCAATGTTGAATAGAGAGGAATGATCACATCCCTCGATCTGCTGGCAATGCTTCTACTTATCGTATCTCTAACCCCCAGCATATCTACCACTCCTCCCAGTTTAGTGTCATCTGCAAATTTGCTGAGAGTGCAGTCCACGCTATCCTCCAGATCATTAATGAAGATATTGAACAAAACTAGCCCCAGGACCAACCCTTGGAGCACCTCCACTTGATACCGGCTGCCAACTAGACATGGAGCCGTTGATCACTACTCGTTGAGCCCGATGATCTAGCCAGCTTTCTAGCCACCTTATAGTCTATTCATCCAGCCCATACTTCTTTAACTTGCTGGGAAGAATACTGTGGGAGACCGTATTAAAAGCTTTGCTAAAGTCAAGGAATATCACGTCCACTGCTTTCCCCTCATCCACAGAGCCAATTATCTCATTATAGAAGGAAATTAGGTTAGTCAGGCATGACTTGCCCTTGGTGAATCCATGCTGACTATTCCTGATCACTTTCCTCTCCTCGAAGTGCTTGGAAATTGACTCCTTGAGGACCTGCTCCATGATTTTTCCAGGGACTGAGGTGAGGCTGACTGGCCTGTAGTTCCCCGGATCCTCCTTCTCCCCTTTTTTAAAGATGGGCACTACATTAGCCTTTTTCCAGTTATCTGGGAACTCCCCTGATCGCCATGAGTTTTCAAAGATAATGGCCAATGGCTCTGCAATCACATCCACCAACTCCTTTAGCACCCTCGGATGCAGTACATCCGGCCCCGTGGACTTGTGCTCATCCAGCTTTTCTAAATAATCCTGAACCACTTCTTTCTCCACAGAGTGCTGGTCACCTCCTCCCCATGCTGTGCTGCCCAATGCAGTAGTCTGGGAGCTGACCTTGTTTGTGAAGACAGAGGAAAAAAAGCATTGAGTACATTAGCTTTTTCCACATCCTCTGTCACTAGGTTGCCTCCCTCATTCAGTAAGGGGCCCACACTTTCCCTGACCTTCTTCTTGTTGCTAACATACCTGTAGAAACCCTTCTTGTTACTCTTAACATCTCTTGCTAGCTGCAACTCCAATTGTGATTTGGCCTTCCTGATTTCATTCCTACATGCCTGAGCAATATTTTTATACTCCTTCCTGGTTATTTGTCCAAGCTTCCACTTCTTGTAAGCTTCTTTTTTTGTGTTTAAGATCAGCAAGGATTTCACTGTTAAGCCAAGCTGGTCGCCTGCCATATTTACTATTCTTTCTACACATCGGGATGGTTTGTTCCTGCAACCTCATTAAGGATTCTTTAAAATATAGCTAACTCTCCTGGACTCCTTTCCCCTTCATGTTATTCTCCCAGGGAATCCTGCCCATCAGTTCCCTGAGTGAGTCACAGTCTGCTTTTCTGAAGTCCAGGGTCCGTATTCTGCTGCTCTCCTTTGTGCCTTTTGTCAGGATCCTGAACTTGACCATCTCATGGTCACTGCTGCCCAGGTTCCCATCCACTTTTGCTTCCCCTACTAATTCTTCCCTGTTTGTGAGCAGCAGGTCAAGAAGAGCTCTGCCCCTAGTTGATTTCTCCAGCACTTGCACCAGAAAATTGTCCCCTACACTTTCAAAAAACTTCCTGGATTGTCTGTGCAGCATAGGGTCTCTCTATACGAGGCCCTTATCATACTCTGGCACAGAAGATACCAATGGCGAGGTGGCCTGCGGGCAGCAACAGGAAAAGGGTGTCTGAATTTGTACTCATGCAGATCTAGTGGCCCCAGCATAGGGTGGAAGTGTCTACAGTTGCTACTCCGGCCCATATCCTGTAAGCAGACTTCATTGCAGTCCTCAGCCCTTACGTGAGCCAAATCCTGTGAATTTTCAAGCATATAAGTACAGGAGCGCCGCCAGCTTTTCCTGTGCCCTAGGTGGCGGAAGGTCCCGCCCCTGAAATGCCGCCCAACAGCGGCGGTGGAAGGTCCCGCCCCCAAAATTGAACGGACAGACGGGGCACCGGCGCCCCCAAAATAGCAGCGCCCTAGGCGACCGCATAGGTCGCCTAATGGGTTGCGCCGGCCCTGTATAAGTACCTTACAGGAAGCCACACTAAAGTTAACACAACTATTCATGTGTGAGGAGAGATACTCATATACTTCCGTTTTTGCAGGAGCAGGGCGAGTGCTGGAGGTGGGACAGCAACAAAGAGATTTGTTGGGGGGGGGGAGTTAGACATTTTGATTCAATGCTTATGATTAATCAGACCGTAAAGTAAACAGAGCAGTATTTTGGCCCAGTGAAGCCTCCATATTTTTCCTCAGGCTATTCACAGCAAGCAAAAGTAGAATTTATTTGGAGTATAAACCTAACTTAGCAGAAATGTGCAAGTGAAAGATTATGTGTGACCGGGATCATCAACAAGAGAAGAAAATATTGTTTGCATCATTAAGCTGTGGCAGAAGTACATGTATTATCGTGAAAGCAAAGCAACCGAAGATTCTAAAATATAACTCTGCGCTGCTGAGTTGAAACTGCAGTAAATCTAGTGTAGCCATGGTAACAAGGCAAGCAAGTTGTGCCTCTCCCATACACTTTGTTGTAAAACATACTGGCCTTTTTTATGTCAGTATATGCAGCTTCAGTATCTGGTTTAGGAAGTCTCAGGCCCTACAAGAGTAGAGCTGCGCCAACATTTTTCAGCTAACAGTTTATGTCCATTGCTAGTCATTCATAAAGATGATGAATAGTCACTGGACCAGGGAAAAAGGGTGAGGGAGATAATGCCTGGTGGTTAGGGCACTGATGTCCTAAGATCAAATCCCTGCGCCAATGACTATTTAGTTGCTTATTAAAAGCAGAACAGCTTCAACAGGAAAAATTGAGAAAATTGCTCCCCAGAATATTTCCCTAGTCCAGTCTCCAAGTTTAAATCCCTTTTCCATATCAGGTGGCAAGGGATGGAACTGAATCTGGGTCACCCGCATCCCAGGAGAGGCCTCTGTTGGCATAAGGTACTGGTGACTTTGCCACTAGGTGCTGCTTTAGGACGACCTTACAGGATGTGCATTAGTTTGCTTTTCACCTGGCACATGTTCATTGTTCCGTCACATTTGAACTTTGATTGTGGTTTCACGGAAAACTCGTACTTTCCCAAAGTCTCACATAGATCAATATCATGCTGACATCTGGACACAACCAGGAAATGAGCAAACAATGACCTGTCTGAGGTTAGCTCTGTTATAATCCCAGACACCTTCATTCTGGCATTCTGTGCATTTCTTCAGTTTGTTCTTCTTGATTAGAGCCCATAGACTGACAGAGCCTTGGATAATTCTTTGGGTTTTGCAGGCTTCATACAAGTCCTGACCCAAAGGATCCATTTGATTGATAACTTTAGCTATCTCATCACTGAAAACTGCTTTCATCATGATATTGATTAGCTCCAGTCAGTCATGTGAATGGGTTCCTAGTGCAAATAAGCTCAACCTGTAGTTTTAAAATTGCCCCTTCTTGACATGCTTAATGTTTCACTCAAAATTCAAAGGAGTTCTGGGTTTGTCCAAAAAAAAATAAACAAAAAAAAGAAACAGCTGAGAACATTCGGCTGCTGTCACATGCCCGCCAACCCCAACCACCCATCTCCTAATGGCTCTCATTGCTCTGTTATCATGTCATAAGGCTTTGTCTCAACCAAGTGCACACAAAGGAACTGGTGACCCTTTAACAACCCAATTTTCTTTTTGAAATTCCTCACATATATCAGGGTCAAACTTCTCTATGTCTCTTATTTCAGCGCGGTACCAGGAATCACACAGAACACCTGGTTAAATCTAAAGCAAAAAAGTATTTCACAAAGTCTTCCCGTGCTGCGAGTGTGCATTCTAATTAGCAAGCCTGACTATTTTCATGTTTGGTACCATTATGTTTGTAGGAGAAAGGGCTTTTGATTGCTACTCAACTCAACCTATTTCCGACTACATTGTATTATCAGAATTTCCACCAACTGGAGGACCTAGAGCTGGGAGCCCAGGGTGTGGTCAGAAAGTCCCCCCTCCCACATCACAGAGTGTGACACCACTGAAACTGTGATTCTGTAGATTTCTGCGACTAAAATGATGCCTCCCTTATCTTTCTGTCTTATCTTTATCTATCATTAACTTGTCCATGGGATTACACATGCTCCCAGAAGACCTTTAAAGTTTACTAAACACAGTTGATATCCTCCTAACTTCGTCCAAATGGGCACTTAGGGTCATATTTTCAAAAGAGCTGAAGAAAGCTCATCTCCCACATAGACACCTAAATAAGGGTCAGATTTTGTAAAGCACTTAGCATCCAGTAGCTCTGTAGTAAAGCAACCCTGCTTGGTGCACCCGCCAATTGAAGGCTGTGTCACGGCAAGTGTGCCTTCTTCAGTTTGCCCAGCGGGGAGGGATAGCTCAGTGGTTTGAGCACTGGCCTGCTAAACCCAGGGTTATAAATTCAATCCTCAAGGGGGCCGTTTAGGGATGTGGGGCAAAAAAACCAACACACTGTTAGAGACAATAGTTAGGCCTGCCAGTGAAGGCAGGGGACTGGGCTCCATGCCCTTTCAAGGTCCCTTCCAGTTCTACAAAATAGTATATCTCCATTTTCTCTTCTCTGTTTACCCTTGGTCTAGCCATACAGTTCAAAAGCCCTCCTCTAGGAATATTTTATTCCTGTACAAATTCAATAGTTAAGCTTGGAAGATTTAGCTTTTTATCGGTAAAGGTTGATTTCATCATACACACACAAACCAACAACAAAAAATATTTCCATCAATTATAATTGAAGGTTAGAGATAATCAAAGTAAGAAAAATGCTGCTTGAGAACTTACTAGAGTTTGATTTAAGGATATTTGCTTTGTATATTTTGATGTGATATTGACAATTTGTGTATCAACAGTTTAAAAGCTTTAACTTGTTGCATTTCAATGTCTACTGTCATTAAATAATTGTCTGCTTCCCCTTAAATGCCTGACTACCTGCCATCATTTTGCCCACTGGTGAACATTTAACATGCTCAAAATTTTAAAAAGTTAAAAATACACCTTAATATCATCCACTGAAATAATAAGAAATAAAAATCGAATTTTGCAAAGCCTACCAATAGTCCACAGGACCCTCATGATAGACCAAGTATCACAAAATCCCCAAAGTACAACAGGGTCACCGCAGTTTTCCATGCTCACTCCGAGGATATCATTTCTAGCCCATCCTCCTGAGAGTCATTAACCAACGTCCCAGACTCTTTCTGCCGTTGTTCCAGGGCTCTGTTCTCCAGGCCATCCACCGGAGAGCTCCCAGACTCACTCCTTTCCAGCAATTCTTCTCTGGTAGCACCAAGTCAGGTCTCCTGCAAGAGAACTCCCTGCAGAGTTCCACTCACCCAGGCCTCCTTGCCTGTGAGTCCTACCCCTGCTCAGGGAATGTCCTTCCAGGACCAACCCCTTGTTCTGGGCTCAGCTTCCCAAGGTCCTCCACTAAGGTCTTCTGCAAGAGCATTTCCCACAGTGTTCTACTCAGCCAGGCCTTTCCGCCTGTGAGCCCTAGCCCGGCCCCTGGTATCCACCGTGCAGCATCAATTGTCCTGTTTCACACTTAGCTTTCCCTAGCCAGGCTGGTTCTTCTGTTTGTTCCTCAGGGCCTCTGCACATGCTCTCCTGTAATTCAGCAGAGGTTCCCCAGTTCTGGTCAGTGCTCTCCGGTAATGTTCTTCACTTTTAGCTCTTCCCATTGGCTCTCTGTGCCTCTCCTCCACAGGCATCTCATAGCTCTGCCCTCCTCTGTGTATCTCTCAGACAGCCCCCACTGTTCAAGTCTCTGGCTGTCTCTCATGGTTTCAGACAGCTTTCACCTCTGGGGCCCAGGTGCTCTCTTTTGATAGAATCATAGAAGATTACGGTTGGAAGAGACCTCAGGAGGTCATCTAGTCCAACCCCCTGCTCAAAGCGGAACCCAACCCCAACTAAATCATCCCAGCCAGGGCTTTGTCAAGCCGGGCCTTAAAAACCTCTAAGGAAGGAGATTCTATCACCTCCCTAGGTAACCCATTCCAGTGCTTCACCACCCTCCTAGTGAAAAAGTGTTTCCTAATATCCAATCTAAACCTCCCCCACTGCAACTTCAGACCATTGCTCTTTGTTCTGTCATCTGCCATCACTGAGAACAGCCGAGCTCCATCCTCTTTGGAATTCCCCTTCTGGTAGTTGAAGGCTACTATCAAATTCCCCCTCACTCTTCTTTTCTGCAGACTAAATAAACCCAGTACCCTCAGCCTCTCCTCATAAGTCACGTGCCCCCGCCTCCTAATAATTTTCATTGCCCTCCGCCGGACTCTCTCCAATTTGTCCACATCCTTTCTGTAGTGGGGGGCCCAAAACTGGACACAGTGCTCCAGATGTGGCCTCACCAGTGCCGAATAGAGGGGAATAATCACGTCCCTCGATCTGCTCGCAACGCTCCTACTAATGCAGCCCAATATGTCGTTAGCCTTCTTGGCAACAGGGCACACTGTTGACTCATATCCAGCTTCTTGTCCACTGTAGTTCCCAGGTCCTTTTCTGCAGAACTGCTGCTTAGCCAGTCGGTCCCTAGTCTGTAACAGTGAATGGGATTCTTCCATCCTAAGTGCAGGACTCTGCACTTGTCCTTGTTGAATCTCATCAGATTTCTTTTAGCCCAATCCTCTAATTTGTCTAGGTCACTCTGGACCCTATCCCTACCCTCCAGCATACCTACCACTCCCTGCAGCTTAGTGTCATCTGTGAACTTGCTGAGGGTGCAATCCATCCCATCATCCAGATCATTCATAAAGATGTTGAACAAAACCGGCACAAGGATTGACCCCTGGGGCACTTCTCTTGATACCAGCTGCCAACTAGACATCGAGCCGTTGATCACTACCCTGACGATCTAGCCAGCTTTCTATCCACCTTACAGTCCATTCATCCAGCCCATACTTCTTTAACTTGCTGACAAGAATACTGTGGGAGACTGTATCAAAAGCTTTGCTAAAGTCAAGGTATAAGCCTAATTTTAAGCCTAATTTAGGAGAGGGGGGGCAACAGGTTCAGACGACTAATCACAAGTCTGTTGGCATCTTCCCTTTTAACGGTCCAATGTCATCCTGTACGTAGATCCTGTTCAGATACTTTAGTAAGATTTTTCTGAGTAGCTCAGCATGTAGAATTCTGAACCATAGAAATTCTTGCCACTTATTTTTGCACTTAAATAAGAGCTAATCTCTTTTGAAAATTCTGACCTTAGTGTCATACTGTCTGAACTAAATTATTGTGAAAAAAAAAAATCAGTTAAACCATTAAAGCTATGCTGAGTATTGACAGCAGGATTATTCAACAAGTCCTAATGAGAACAAAAGAAAGAAAGAAATGCAGCAAATTGAACTGCATCTAACAAATACTTAGAACTGTGGAACACTTCTTGGATGCTGGAGTTAGATCTCTAATTAGACAAACTGTCAAAAACATCTATACTTTTAAGTAGAACTGAGACTAAGTTGTTTTCTGTGAATAAAATATTCCCTTGAACACATATTAATGATTTCCCCCCCTTCCATTAAAATACTCTATAGATATAGGTAGCACAGTTCAAAGACGAGTATTTAAATGGAAATGTTCCTAACTCTTTCTGTCTTAATATACCCCTAATAATATTGAAGAAATACAGTTCTATTTATTGTTTATTATCTTCTAAGCATATTATTAGCTAACGTTTGGCACAATCCTCAGGCATAAAACCTGTAACAGACATAAAACCTCACCTCATAGGTCAGGTTTACTTACCCCTTTACGATTTTGTGGCTCTCAGAACAGGGGGCTGAACTAGATGATCTCTCAAGGTCCCTTCCAGCCCTACATTTCTATGATTCCATAAGTTATAAATTAACTTTTCAAATGTGAAATCATTCTCTAGCTTGTCAAAGAAAATGATAAGGAAATGTATTTTCTATCGATTTTGCTAGCCAACCACTGCTTTGTTGTTTTATATAGCACAGTGTTGAACTGGCAATGCTAGAGTTAAGAAGGAGAAAGTATTGGCGTATGGGTAAGACATCAGCGGGAGCTGTTGGGTGCTAATCAGTCCTGACTATCAGGCCACTCATTTAGATGTCTAACTACGCACTTAAGAGCCCAATATTAGACATCCATTTTTGTAAAAGCTTGGCAAAGCCACCTGTTGTCAAGTAGGAATGACTGAACAAGTTTGACCTGAAATAAAAAGAGCTCAAATGAATTTTTATCCAAAATTTGAACTAAACTCAAAAGTATTTTTTTTTGGTCAAAGATAAGTAACCCCTTTTCATTCCTGTTGTTTTTAACTTTGATCTGATTCTCTGCTTCCCAGTTCTGTCTGTGCTGGGAACTAGAAGAGCGAAAGTACTGGGAGGGAGGTTCTTCTTGTGAAATGATCAAAGTCAGAGTGCTGGTTCCTGAGCTGTAAAGACCTATTTTATATTCCCAAGAGGTTTTGGCAGTTCACACAAATAGATCCAACGATTTCCAGGGCCAGAAAGACCATTTGGTTATCTAGTCTGACCTTCTGCATAACACAGATCAGAGAATTTCACCACGTTAAATAACCAAAATCAATGCTTTGAACCTAATATTTCCTCATCACTTGATCCAATAAAGTCAATGAAAAGATTCCATCAACTTCAATACATTTTGGATCATGTCTTATTTTCAACATTTTGAAACTTGGGCAAAATTATTCCATTCAGGTAGAAATGTTCCTTGTATGGGGTTCAACCAAATTCATTTTATGCCTGATTTTAAAAAAAAAAACCCCGCCTCTTATGGAAGCTCGTCTGGTTTTATAATTCCTCCATATTCTATTTTTATTTTTTTCATCATCTGAAGTACTTACTACCTTGTCTTATGAAACCTGAGGATGGTCATGTGGGTTGAACTATTTTCTTTTCATCTACTATACTGATCCACTTGGATATACTGATTCACCACTACATTACTCTCCATGTACACTGTTCTCTGACAGGGCCTGCCTCTGTGACGCCTTCCTGTAGCCCAAGAGGGCACTTCTCCTCCTGTTGCAGGGTCTCCGATGGTCATGTGCTGCCCCTCACAGGTCAGGTGCAGTGGTGCTCTGGCTTAGGCACACTTGAGTTCGATCTCTTCCTGGATATTCAAGTGGAGAAATGAAAGGAATACTACAAACGGGCAAACCAATCATTGGTTAAACAGGGGATCCTTGGGTGTAGAGAGGTTATTTTAGCTCTGTAGTTGGCACTAGTGTGACCGCTGCTGGATACTGTATCCAGTTCTGGTGCCCACAATTCAAGAAGGGGATTGATAAATTGGAGAGGGTTCAAAGAAGAGCCACAAGAATGATTAAAGGTTTAGAAAAATGTCTTATAGTGTTAGACTCAAAAAGCTCGATCTATTTAGCTTAATAAAGAGATGGTTAAGGGGTGACTTGATTACACTCTATAGCTACCTGTATGGGGAACAAATATTTAATAATGGGATCTTCAATCTAGCAGAGAAAGGTATAACATGATTCAATGGCTAGAAAATGAAGCTAGCCAAATTTGAACTGGAAAGAAAGTGTACATTTTTAACAGTGAGAGCAATTAACTATTGGAACAATATACCAAGGGTCATGATGGATTCCCCATCACTGACAATTTTTAAAATCAAGATTGCATGTTTGTTCTAAAAGATCTGCTCTAGACATTATTTTGGGGAAGGTACACCACGGTAGCATTTAATTTCAGAAAGGGGGATTACACAAAAATGAGGAAGTTAATTAAAGAGAAATAAAAAGGTAGAGTGCACAAAGTGAAAACCCTGAAAGCTGCATGGAAACTTTTTTAAAACACCATAATAGAGGCTCAACTTAAATGTATACCCAAAATTAAAAAACATAGTAAGAGAACCAAAGAAGTGCCACTGTGGCTAAACAACAAAGTAAAAGAAACAGTGAGAGGCAAAAAGGCAACCTGTGGAACTTTAAAAAGTGGAAGTTAAATCTTAGTGAGGAAAATAGAAAGGAACATAAACTCTGGCAAGTGAAGTGTAAAAATATAATTAAGAAGGCAAAAAAAGAATTTGAAAAAAGCTAGCCAAAGACTCAGAAAGTAATAGCTAATTTTTTTAAGTACGTCAGAAGCAGAAAGCCTGCTAAACAACCAATGGAGCCACTGGACAATCGAGATGCTAAAGGAGCACTCAAGTATGAATCATAGAATCATAGAATATCAGGGTTGGAAGGGACCTCAGGAGGTCATCTAGTCCAACCCCCTGCTCAAAGCAGGACCAATTCCCAACTAAATCATACCAACCAGGGCTCTGTCAAGCCTGACCTTAAAAACCTCTAAGGAAGGAGATTCCACCACCTCCCTAGGTAACCCATTCTAGTGCTTCACCACCCTCCTAGTGAAAAAGTTTTTCCTAATACCCAACCTAAACCTCCCCCACTGCAACTTGAGACCATTACTCCTTGTTCTGTCATCTGCTACCATTGAGAACAGTCTAGATCCATCCTCTTTGGAACCCCCTTTC